>JAPQWV010000203.1:600000-923000 GCA_027422505.1 Craterostigma plantagineum
TGGCGTTGATTACTGAGTTGTTGCCATCTTCTGTTGGTTTTGTGCCAACACACCAGTGAAAACGGGCTCTGAGATGTCGTCTTCAGAAGCCAGCTGGTTAGGCATTGGTTCTAAAATGAGGTGTTCAGGAGCCATCGGGTTAGGCTCGGGTCCTGGACTGATGTGCCCAGAAGCCATATCTGTCACTTCGTGAAAAGTGACATTGTAGCTTTCCTTAAACATACAGTTGGACTTGATGTATACTCGGTACGCTTTTGGGGTTGAAGAATACCCGACGAAGGTTGTTTCGAATGCTTTAGGGTCGAACTTGGCACGTTGCTCTCTGTCGTTCGCCACAAAGCACTTGCACCCGAAGACTTTGAAAAATGAGATGTTGGGTACTCCCTTATTTAAGATCTCGTACGAAGTTTGTTGAAACGTTTGTGAACCACCGTCTTGTTTTGGGTAAAACAAGCGGTATGTACTGCTTTAGCCCAAAGGAAGTGTGGGAGGCCGGAATGAATCAGCATCTGCGAGCGGCTTCCACTAGAGTTCTGTTTTTCCTTTCAACGACCCTGTTTTGTTGAGGTGTTTTTGCGGCTGAGAATTGTTGACTAATTCCATGTTTGTGATAAAACTCACTGAGATATTTGTTCTTGAACTCATTACTGTTGAATAGTCTGTTGCAGCAAGTTTTGAGTAGAGTTCACAAAATTAATAATCAAGTCCCCTGTCTCATCCTTAGTTCGGAGGAACTTTGTCCAAGTGTAGCGAGAGAAGTCATCGACGATAACTAGCACGTACTTGCATCCATTGATACTCTGTGTCTGCATGGGCCCACAGAGGTCCATATGGATTAGTTCCAAAGCACGTGCTTGACATGATGAGATGCTTGCTTCATTTTCCCTAATTGACAGGCCAAACATTGAAGCTCCTTTTTTGGCTTTATAATTGGAAGACCGTGGACCAATTTTTGCTTAGAGAGGCATTGAAGAGCTTTCATATTCAGATGAGACATTCGTTGATGCCATAAGCTGATCCTCTGTATCACAGTCTGAGTAATGAGGCATACAGCTGTCGAGGGCCGAACGGACGTCAGGTTGATCGTGTAAAGATTGGATTTCCGAAGTCCGTAGAGGAGTTCTATGTCCCGATTGTCCAAACTTCTGCATCGGTCAATGTGAAAATAATATCGTCGGATTTTTCAAAATAATATCCCCAATCCTAGAATGGGGGTTGAGTCATTGTTCTCGAATCTGACTTTGCCGTTTGATCGGTTTTTGTAGTTGCTCAGCAGCTCTTGATTTCCCGTCATATGGCAACCAGAATTGAGATACCACACATGATGGATCTGCATAGACAATTTAGAGAACTTTAGGTACCCACTTAAGAATGGGTCCTCTCGGATTAGCAGATGTAGAATTCGGTTCAGATATGGTTCCTAAATTATTATTTGAGGGAGTTTTAATAACCCAAGTCACTTTCAAAGAAGTGGTTTTGGGTTTAGCCTCTTTGGTTGACTTGGCCTTCTTGGCGGTTGTCTCCTAGGCGGAAATTTAGGAACCCATTTGGGTTGAACCTTGCACGAAAGGCTAATTTCAGCAAGTACAAATGCTTTTGTAGGCTTGGCCGAGGAAAAGATCTTTTCTTTTGATAATCTCCTAAGGTGTTTGGAGGATTCAATCTTTAAGGGATACACTAGGTGAGAGCAAGAATGAAAAGCGCCACATGCCTTCTTTGTAGCGGGATCTTGTTTCCTACGGTTTATCCTAGATGCATTTGTCTTGGAACTAATATCCCTAATTTGTGAAGTAGAGCCTATTTCATAATTGTTGCTTCTAAAGGTGATAGGCTGAAGTGAACAAGTAGAAGCAATTATCTGAAAAGTAGAAATGGCCCTTTTAGTTCTACGGGTGTCTTTTATTTGAACTGAAAGGAGTAACATTCTTAGAAACATCCAAATCTACTGGTTCCTTCTTTATCTTAACACTAGACACTCTCGCCTCATTTGTAGTGCTGCCCCTATGCTCCCTGTAAAGGTAGGTGAGATAGATTTAGATTTAGCACTTTTAACAGAATTAACAATACATTTTTGATCTTTTGAAGGCACTTTATATATTTTCACGCTTTTCACAAGAGCGTGAGAGGTATCTGGGGAAGATGAGGAAGTTTTGAGATTTTTCATCTCTTGTAAAAACTTTTTCTTTTCAGCTTCGAAGTTCTCTTCTTTGTCTAATTTCGCCTGAGATTCCTCGATCTGTTTTATGATGGGAGGTTTGTAGAGAGAATTTCTATAATGAACGTCTTTGGCTTCCTCGTGGAATGTTTGAGGGTCAGGAGGTTGAACTAAGTCATAGGCAGGAGTTAGAGACGATTTTATGTTTTTATCTCTGTCATTTAGCTCGGTGTAATCGAAGGGGATTTGAGCCCTTTTTGTGGTTTTTCTCTTGGCGATTTCTAGATCATCTTGTTCTTTTGCTTCAGTAAATGCCCTGAGAGTGGTTATCCCTAACCTTATGTGCTTTATGTCATACATTTCTTTCTTCTTGAGCATGCATGGATTAGTGAAACCTATACCTTCTAAAAGATTATAGAAATCTAAATGCTTGGGCTAATTTAGAAGTATAGTCTGTTCAGAATGGCCCCTTCGCGTAAGAAGATCGTATAATTTACTAATTTTTGCATATAACTTCTTACGTTCCTCGCCTAAGAGAGCATAATTATTTTCTGCGGTCAATTTAGCGATTTGAGAGGCATCAAGTTCTTTACTAAGTTCACTAATTTTTGCATTCGATATTTCTAATTGAGCTTCCAAGTTAGTGATCTTAGTGGTAGCTTCGGTTAACCTACAATTCAGGGTGACTTTCTCATTGAGATTCCTAACCAAGCAATTGTAGTTGTTTGCTAGCATATCTTCTAATTCTTTAATTTTTTCATTATGCTGCCCCATATGAGGTTGACTAGTCTCCCTAGAATGTAGGCTCTTCATAAGTTCTTCTATTTTTGTACTAGAGCTTCTAAGTTCTGATGCGAGACTAATAATCTTCACCTGAGACATAGAAAGTTTGTCCTCTACTTCCTTTATACTTTTCTGCTCACGTTTCACGTTAGCGTATTTTATGTTATACGATTCTAACATGGTCAATAATGTGGAAGGAGAGACTACCTCTTGTGATGAGGTGGATGCGTCGTCATCGTCCGTCTGGCTTGAGGATTCAGCATCCAAGGTGTTGTCCAAGTGGACCATGAGGGCTAAATTCTCCTATTCGGAATTGGACATGTCTTCGAGCCAGTGGTCCTGCTCTACCTTGAGGGCTATTCCAACTTCCTTCTTTTTTGAGAGTTGAAGCTTTCTGGCGTAGTAACTAGCATCTCTCTTCTTGGAAAGAGTGCATTCTCTAGCAAAATGACCAGACTTGCCACAGTTAAAGCACTTGTTGGACTCTTTGGTGTTCTTGATTTCGGAGCTCTCTGGTGCACGTTCTTTATTCTTAGAGCTCGAGGTCCGAAGTCGGTTGGCCGAAGATTAGGACTTGTTTTTGAAGTACGTCTTGCTCATCAATATTTCGATAAAAGCCAACTGCTTCCCCAGTGCTTTTATGCTTGGCTCGGCATCCGACTCTGAATCGTCTTCTGACTCTGATGGGGAGGGAGGCCTAACGATCTTCTCTTTGCGAGGCTTTGTTCCACGCTTCTCTGAGACAAGGCAACGGTGTCTTCAATATACTTGCCCTTTTGCTCTTTCTGAATCTCGCAGATATCTTCCTCATGTTGGGCGAGATTATCAATGACTGCATGGATATCCAACTCCTCCATATCTTTGTTTTGCCTGAGTTGAGTGGATATCTTTTTCCAGTCCGAGGGCAGGGAGGATAGAAATCTGATGTTGGTTTCCATGTTTGTCTAAGAGATTTATATCTTTCTCATCTCATTAAGAAGGGTGAGGAACCTTTGATATATGTCATATACGATCTACTCCGGCTTTGCTTTGAAGGAGTCATAAGCAGTGAGAATGTTTGCCTTTTTGGCCTTGATGCTCACTTCCGTCCTTTGCATCATTCTATGCAGTTCATCCGACATCCCCTTAGCTGTTGGGAGGCTGTCTATCTGTCTATAGATGGGATGCCCTGCATGAGTGTGTTCATGGCTATCAGATCTGCCTTAGCGCGGGCCCTTTCCTCGATGGAATATTCCCTAGGCTCCTTCAGTCGCCTAGTAGCGGGAATTTGAGGAGTAACCGTTTCATCACCGGCTACATTGACCCAGAACTGTGCGGGCCCCTCTTCGAGTCACTTTAGCAGGTTTCGGCTTGATCTTTAAAGGCTATGAATTTAGGAAGCGGCTTCTCCAGACTGTATATTCGCCGCGTTGCAAGATTTGCGGACGGTTATCATTTCCTACTGAGTATGCATCCATATTTTCTTTCTTTGTGGTAGAGTTGATGAAGGATCTTCGTTAGTTTTGACGAATAGATTTTGATGTAATAAGCTTCACAAGTAGCAAATTAGTTGGTAGCCTTTGATGTTAAAAAAATGATCGAGAATTATTTTTCATTCAATCGTTACTGTTTGATCAAAAATAATTTCGTTGATTTTAACGTAATGATACTGTCGTCACATGTCTGGTACTGTAGGCGAAAAATTTGTCGAGCGAGAAAAATTGGACTTAAGTCTTTCGGTCGAGAACCTTTTTCAGTGTTTGAATTTATTTCGATCGTTAAGAAACAGTACAGTTAGAATGTTTCTCGCGAAGTCAAAATAAATTATTTGACCGAAAAAGTTTTGCGATCCTAAAAGATTTTTCGCTTGGACAAACTTGAGAGTCTGACCGAGAAAGTTTTTCGATAAAAAAAAATTCGCACGCAAAAGTCTATTATTAAAGATCTCACGAAACTCGCTGAAACAACGCTCGTAAAACTTTTACACTCAAGTCGCCCTTAGCAGTTGCGACTTCTGTTTCTAATTCGTATCCTATTGAGAAATTTTTCCCACGTTGTTTTTCGATCGAGAATTTATTTCGATCGAAGAACTTAGCGAGAAAAATTGAAATTACGCAACAGTTCACATAATACAATTTTAATACTGAATTCAAGCAATACTGAAAATTGATCGATGGAATTGCAGGTATACGCTCGAAATTAGCTACTGAACCCTTACGAACAGACGATTAAACATGTTTTGAAGCAAATGATATTCAATTCTGCAAAAACCAAAACACATTCAAACTGTTCTTCTCGCAAACAGTAACATCTCAGAATAAAAAATTCGGTCTAAATCTTGCTTCCGATCGCTACTTATCTAATCGCAATTGATCTAAACTACTTATGCGAGCACAGAAACGTCAAAATCGGATCAAATAAGCACAGAATTTAGGCTATCAAATCGAAATTAATTTTCGCGCGTAAACTGTTCTTCGCACGAAACAGTTCCAGAAAAAATTTCGATCTGATTTCTAACAATTTCTATTCAAAACAGAATGAATCTGCTCTGATACCAATTGTTAGGTCCTCGATTATCAACTCAAACAATCCTAGGCATGAATTCTAAGGTAATCGACTAGAATGATAGAAATTGAATCTCGATCGAAAACCTTTATTTGAAGAACTCGAGAGAGAAACTTTTAGTGTGAGAAAGTTTTCACTGTTTCTCTCTCTAGAATTTAATTCAAAAGCCTTCGGATTGATTCTCTAATTTTCTCTATTCAGCTCAATTGTTTGTACACGTATTTATAGCAAACAAGCTTGGTATAAATGACAAACTAGTCCTAATCTATGTACTAATACAAATAAAGCCCCTAATTACAAGGACCACTAATGAAATCTACAATAAAATATAGTCTCTACAGCTTCAGCCCATAAGAAATGGGCAATCCCTTAGTGGACGAGCATTGTACACGCGGCTTCCACTAAAGTATGGTTCTTCCTTTCGACAACCCCATTCTACTGAGGTGTTTTTGCGGGTGAAAATTGCTGACTGATTCCTAATTTCTAGTAAAATCACTGAGTTGTTTGTTATTGAACTCAGTTCCGTTCCTCGTGGGAATGACTTGGACCATCAGCTGTAGTAAATTCTATGTGGTATTCACAAAGTTGGTACTCAAGTCTCCTGTCTCATCTTTTATTCGGAGAAACTTTGTCCATGTGTAGCGAGAGTAGTCGTCCACTATTACCAACACATACTTACGTCTTGATACTCTGTGTTCGCATTGGTCCACAGAGGTCCATTTGTAGTAATTCCAACGGACGGGACGTGGGGACTACTTGTAGACGTGGTGCAACGCTTCATTTTGCCAAGCTGACAAGCCGAACAATGGTGCTCTTGATATGCTAGATTCGTTGGTAGATTGTGGACCAACTTTTTAGTGGAAAGTCGCTGAAGAGCCTTGAAATTTAGATGAGACATTCTTTGATGCCATAGGTTGGTCCTCTGAATAGTTGTCTGTTAGATGAGGCTAACAGCAGTTAAAGGTCGCACAGACGTCAGGTTGATCATGTACAGATTTGTTTTCCTAAAACCTTGAATGTGTTCGATCCTGGCTGTCTAAAATTCTGCATTCAACATGAAAGACCACCTAAAATCCTTTGTCATAGAATTGGCATATGTTGAACAAGTTATGGCAGATGCCTTCAACGTATGAGACATCATTGATGGTCAGATTTTCCAAAATTATATCCCGAAGCCGTCGGGGCAAAGTCATTGTTGTCGAATCTGACCTTTCCATTTAATCGGTCTTGATAGTTGCTCAACATTTCTTGAGTTCCCCGTCATGTGTGTGGAGCAACCCAAATCGAGGTACCACACATGATGGATCTGCAAAAACAAATTTGAGAGATTTAGGTACCCACTTATAAATGGGTCCTCTCGGATTAGCAGATTTTATCTTAATTTGTTTAGTTTTGGTTCCTAAATTTTCACTAACTAGGCTTTAGGCATCCAAGACAACTTTGGAGAAGTTGGTTTGGATTGCACCTTGTTGGGTGACTTAGCCTTTTTGGGCTTTGTCTTCCTGGTGAGGATTTAGGAGCCCATTTGGGTTGAACCTTGCAGGGATGTTGAATTTATAGGTGGGCAAATCGTTAGTAGGCTTGACTGTGGAAAAGATCTTTTCGCTGGATAGTCTCCTAAGGTGCTTTGGGGATTGGATCTGGACTGGATACCTTAGGTGAGAACATGAATGAATGGAGCCATATGATTTCTTGATGGTTGGATCTTGTTTTCTACGAGTCGACCTAGTGGAAAAAAGAAGTTTACAAAATTAGAAGCAAACCTAAAAAATAATCTAGAAGTTTTAGATAAATTTAGGTTAATTATGCATGTGAGAAAAATCGAGTATTAGTAACTAATGAAAATGTCGCAAACATGGAAGCCCAGATTCAATCCAAAGCTAAAGCCAAGGACCTAGCGAAAGGAATGAGATCCCATGGGGAAAAAACGATGGACACTTTAGCTAAATATGATTTACCCTCTAGGTAAAGGGAAAGGCTGTCCTCCAAGATAAAAACAGGAGGACCTCTAAACCCAATGAGAACATACCATTTTCTTGAAAAACTTATGGACATTGATTCCTATAATCCACATAAGGACCGGGTTTTGAAAACCCAGGTTTGTTAAAGCAAGGCATAACTAATGCACCTTATCTATATGATCTTAAATACATGCAGATAGGTTCTATGCCTAAACTCATGCCTTTTGTCAGTGAATCTGAAACCTTACAATGTGAAGATGAGACACAAACACGCAATAAAGTTGAAATATCATTTGATTACACAGAGTTGAATGATAGCTATAAAGAAAGAAAATGTTCTGCAATAACGGAATTTGAATCAGATATTCCTCGTCCAAGCAAAGGAGATACCTCAGAAGAATCAACGAGTGAGACACTGATGACTACATATGTAGCAGGGTATATGCCTGAATGCGTAAAGAAAATCAGTGATCTACACTCCACTCTCGAAAGAGAGAGGAAGTCTTTGATATTGAAAGGGAGAATTTCTCGAGGAAATCTCCACACTTAAGGAAAAATTAAGACTACACTCACTTGCATATACCTTAATTTCGCATGATAAATTTTCGTGTACTAATACTTTGAATTTTCAGGACCCAGAAAATGACCATTGAAAGGAAAACTTTGGGTTAGGAAGGAAGATCTTTTGAAGGAGACCAGTGATTTTAAGGGGAATACTTTTATAGATTGTTTTCCTTCACAACCTTTTGTATCGTCTTCTTTTTCTTCTGTATCAAAACAATCATCTTTAAATTTGAAAAATCATTTTCCCAAGCATGATCGTCTCAACAAACAAGATTCCAAAACAATGTCTAATGACACGTTTTCAAAGAAAACAAAATAATCAAAAATAAAATTTATCAAGAAAACTGCAGAACAAGAAATGACTAAAAAACAAAGGAGAAGTCAAAGAGAGCTCCTACATTACAAAAATGGGTTCCAAAGCTTAAGACTGAGGAAATCCAAATCCAAGCCCTAGAAAGTTAGAGACTATAAGCCTAACATTACGTCAGCTAAAAATGCTAAAACTAGGCTAGATAGAGAGTCTTTCATACTAACAAGATAGAGAGTCTATTCAAACTAACAAGCACAACAGGGGTGGACCCATTTTCAATTGGGTAGCTTGAACCCTCTAATTTGATTTTGCAGGCCCCGCATGTGTGGAGTTTAGATTCAGCTTGCTCCACACACCTTACCGGGAAGAAGGGACTGTTAAGCAACTCGTTGATAGGCCAAGTGGACTGGTGCGCTTTGGGAACAACAATCGAGCAAGAATTCTCGGTTATAGAGATCTTATATGCAATCGACTCATAATCAAGTAAGTCTCTTATATTGAAGGGTTGGCGCACAATCTCTTACCAATTGGACAGTTCAGCGACATAGGACTCCAAGAACTGTTCCAAAGAGGACATGCAAAATTCTCAATGCCGATGGTGAAGAACTTCTCACGGGAATTTGCTAAACAAATCTTTACACCATCGAGATTAGAATCGCCAGACCAAAAGCAACCAGCTGCATGATGTCCTAAGCAACCTCAATTCAGTATAATCTATGGCACCAGCGGCTATCTCATCTTAATTTCAAGACTCTCAACAAGCTGTCAAACGACAAACTAGCGCTTGGACATCTACCACTGAAGTACCAAAAAGAACATCCGCGCTTAGCTTGTGAGAGAGACAAAATGAAAATGCATCTCACCCTACAAAAACACATAGCATCCACTCAACATCCACTGGAGTTATTACATGTCAATATGTGCGGCCCAATGCGAACAGATAGCATCAGTAGAAAGTGATAT
Organism: Craterostigma plantagineum; assembly: GCA_027422505.1. Classification (NCBI taxonomy): domain Eukaryota; kingdom Viridiplantae; phylum Streptophyta; class Magnoliopsida; order Lamiales; family Linderniaceae; genus Craterostigma; species Craterostigma plantagineum. The sequence goes on from JAPQWV010000203.1 coordinate 609,281, forward strand.
ATGCTGGTTATTGTAGACGACTACTCGCGATACACTTGGGTCCTCTTCCTAAGGACAAAATCAGAGACAGTTCGTAGAATACCAATTTAGTTGTGCTTTGATTTAATTAGCTGTCTTCATAGATTGGGGCTTTGATTTTAATTGTCCTTAGTTTGTTAATTATACCAAATATGTTTGGTACAAATAGATGTAGAAACATTGAGCTTAATGAGAAGATTTGAGAAATTGATCCGAAAGGCTTGCAATTCGATTTCTAGAAAGAGAAACGAAAGAAATCTTCTCACTCCAAGCGAAATTCTCTCTCGAGCTCAATAGTAAGTTTACGATCGTGAGGTAAAGTTGAATAATTCTAATCGTAAACTTAAGAATTCGAGTCTAGGATCATAGAGTTAATAAATCAGGACCAAACAATTGGTATCAGAGCAGATTCGTTCTGTTTTGAATCGAAAATTGTTAGAATTTGATCGAATTCGAATTCTGGTACTGTTTCATCGAAGAACAATTTGGCTCGAAGTTCAATCTCGATCTAATATCTCAAATTCCGTGCTTAATTGGTGTGAATTAGATGTTTCTATGCTTGATTAAGTGATAAACATTGATTGCAATTAGATTCGTAGTTGTTTGAACTTCGATTTAGCAGAATCGATCAGACTTAAGTGATTACTGTTCGTGCAAAAAACAACTTAGAACATATTTTGTTTTTGACCAAATTCGACATGTTTTACTTTCTAATGTGTTTAAATGTGCGTTCGTGCGTATTCCTTATGTGATTACGAGCAAATACTTGTAATTTCAGAGTCTAATTCATCGTTTTTGCTTGAATCAGTGTTAATTATATTATGTGATTTTTGCGATTATCTTAATTTTTCTCGCTAGGTTTCTCGATCAGGTTAGTTTCTCGATCGAAAAACTCTGCGCAAAATGTTTTCTCGACCAGTATACCAGGTCAGACCTAATGTCGTCTTTACTAAGAATGACTTTAGTAGAAAAATTTCTCGAGTGTTACTAAGCGAAAATCTTTTCCGACGAAGACCAATTTTGACATTTGCGCGCGCAAAACTTTCCGTCAGTTTGACTAAGCGAAAATCATTTCCGGTCGAAAAACTTTTACTCAACGGATTTATTTCGACACAGCGAGAAACTTTCCAAACGTACTGTTTCTTCCGATCGAAATAAATTCACTACCCAGATTTTCTTCGATCGAAAGATTTTGAGCTATTTCTTCGCTCGTAAAAGTTTTCGCTGACAAACTTTCTCACACGAGAACAGTAATAAATACGTTTTATCTCGACAAAATTATTTTCGATCAAACTATAAAGATTGAATCAAAAATAATTCTCGACTGCTTTAGAATCAAACGCTACTGACTAAATTGCTACGTGTGAAGCACATAACATCAGTCCAAACTATCAAAACAACCAACGAAGATCCTTCATCAACTCAACAAACGAAAATGTATGCCTACTCACTTGGAAACGACAACCGTCGCCCAATACTCAAGAGAGGCGAATACACAGTGTGGAGAAGCCGATTTCTAAATTTTATCGATCTAAAATATCAAGTGGATGACCTTATCAGCTCACTTGAGCAAGGCCCAGCTCAGTTCTAGGTAAAGGTGTCGGGTGGAAACACCGCTAATCCTCCAATCCCTGCCTCTAGATGACTTAAAGAGCCTAGAGAGTACACTGCATAGGAAAGCGTGAGAGCAAAGGCTGTTCTGATAGCAAAGAACACGCTAATGCAGGACATACCAAATGACATCTATCGACAGATACACAGCATCCCAACAGCTAAGGGAATGTGGGATGAGCTGCATAAGATGATGCAATGAACAGAAGTCGGTATCAAGGCCAAGAAGGCAAATACTCTTACATCCTATGATTCCTTCAGAGCTAAACCCGAGGAGTGCTTACATGATCTCTACCAGAGATATCTCACACTCTTAAATGAGATGAGGAAAATTGAAATCACAAAGACGAACATGGAAACCAATATCTGATTTCTTTCCTCTCTGCCCTCAGAATGGAAGAAGATATCCGCTCAAATCCAACAAAATAAAGACCTTGAGGAGCTGGATATCCATGCCATGTACGACAATCTTGCACAGCACAGGGAAGATATCATTCAGAAGGAGCAGAAGGGCAAGCTTATCGACGACTCAGATGCCCTAGTCTTAGAGAAGAAAAGCTCAAAACCACAAAAAAAGAAGATCATCAAGCCTTCTAACCCCTCAAAGTCTGCGGACGAATCAGATTAAGACATGGAGCCTAACATGAAAGTGCTGGGAAAGCAGTTCGCGTTAGTCGGAAAAATGATGAGCAAACACTACTTCAAAAAGAAGTCCTCATCATCAGACAATCGACTTCGGACCTCAACCACTAGGAACAAAGAACATGCACCTGAGACTTCCAACGTCAAAGCCACCAGAGAACCAACCAAGTGCTTTAACTGCGGGAAACCTGGTCATTATGCCAGAGAATGCACTTACAAAGAAGAGAGGCGCTAACTACTACTCCAAGACCACTGGTTCGAGGACCCATCTAGCTTAGAAGAAGAGAATTTAGCCCTATAATGGCCCGCCTGGACGAGCATTCTGACGCCGAAACCTCAAAACAGACCGACGAAGACCAAGCATCCGAACCTTCTGAGGAGGTAGTTTCTCCTTCCACATTATTGACCATGGTAGAATCGTATCAATTAGCATACACTAACATGAAAACATGAGCAGAAAAGCGTAAGGAAAGTAGAGAAGAAACTAGCTAAGTCTCAGGAGAAAGTTACTAGTCTCGAATCAGAACTTAGGAGCTCTAGTTCAAAAATATAAGAACTTACTAAGAGCTTACATTCTAGTGAAACTACAAAACCTCAAATAGAGCAGCATGATTTAAAAGTTAAAGAATTAGAAGACAGGCTAGAAAATAACTACAATTGCTTAGTTAGAAATCTCAATGAGAAAGTTAACCTCAATTGTAGGTTAACAGAAGCGACTAGTAATATCACCAACCTAGAGCCGAATTAGATAAATCTAATACTAAGTTTTGTGAACTTAAGAAAGATCTAGATGCCTGTGAAGCCGCCAAATTTACGGTAGAAAATAACTTTGCTCTATTAGGAGAAGAGCATAAGAAGTTATACGCAAAAATTAAAAATTAGATAATCTTATAGTAAAGAAGGGACAATCTGAACAGACTATATTCTTAGAATTTTATGATTATAAGTATGGCTTAGGTATTGAGAATCCATGTCACTTGAAGAAAGTTGATTGTTAACAACTCTACAATGTCAAATACATGGGTGCCGAAGTAACCTCTCTCATGGCTTTTACTGGGGAAAAGGAAACTTATGAATTAGAAGAAGCCAAGAGAAAAGCCAAAATCAAGGTTGAAATTTCCTTTTGCTATGACGAACTAAATCAAAGCAACGACACTGGGAATCTACCCAAGGGTTGGAGCCTTGAATCAGTTTAAGTTCTTGAAGTTCATTCTAATAATAATAAGGATGCTCAATCTCATCATTCTGAAAATTCTTTCTATATACCCCCTATTGTTTGGAAAATAGAAGTGTTAAGAGTTTCTTTAGAAAAAGAAAGAGAGATTTTTGAAGCTGAAAGAAAAAATTCCTAGATGAAAAAGCTCAAAGCTTCCTCCATCCACAAGCCATTTCTCAAGCATCTCCATCAACCCAAAATAGAATTCTGAAGTGTGAAGAAAGAAAAAGCGCCTTCAAAAGATCAGAAAGTTAAAAATAATACTAAAGAAATTCTAAATCTAATCCTGTTTCGCTTACGTCTACAAGGAGCGTAGAGCGGCATTAGAGTCGAAGGCGGGAGTGTCTAGTTTAAAAATAAAGAAGGAGCCCGTAGATTTGGACGCATTTTAAGAAAAATTTCTCCTTATGTACAAATAAAAGACACTTGTAGAAGTAAAAGAGCTTTTTCTTCTGTGCAAATAATTGCTTCTACATGTTCTCTTCAGCCGGTCACTTTTAGAAGCACTAATTTCGAAACAGGCTCTACCTCAGTAATAAAAATTAATCATTTTAAGACAAATGCCTCTAGGAAGACCCGTAGGAACAAAGCCATAAAGAAATCATATGGCGCTATTCATGCTTGTTCTCACCTAATGTATTCCGTTAAAATCGAATCCCCCAAGCACCTTAGGAGACTATCCAATGAAAAGATCTTTTCCATGCTCAAGCCTACTAAAGCATTTGTCCGCGCTGAAATTGATCTTCCTTGCAAGGTTCAACCTAAATGGGTTCCTAAATCCCCGCCTAAAAAGACGATAGCCAAAAAGGCTATGCCGTCTACAAAGGGCAAACCCAACTCAACTCCTTCTTGATTGACTTGGGTTGTTAAAGCTCCTACTAACTGTATTCTAGGAACCATATCTGAACATAAGAAGAATTCCGCTAATCTGAGACCCATTTATAAGTGGGTACCCTAAAGCTCTTTAATTTGATTTTGCAGATCCATCATATGTGGTACCTTGAGTCTGCTTGCTCCACACACATGACGGGAATACAAGAGCTGATGAGCAACTACAAGACCGACCGAATGGAAAAGTCGGATCCGGGAACAATGACTCAGCCCCCATTCTAGGAATTGGGGATATCATTCTGGAGAATCTGACAATCAAGGATGTCTCTTACGTCGAAGGTCTCCGCCATAGCTTGTTCAGCATATGCCAATTATGTGACAAAGGATTCCAGGTGGTCTTTCATGCTAACCGGTGGAGAATATTGGACAGTCAGAACAAAGAACTCCTCCAAGGACTTCGAAAATCCAACCTTTACACGATTAATCTGACGTCCGTGCGGACCACGACTGTTATATGCCTCATCTCCCAGACTACAATTCAGAGGAATAGCTTATGGCATCAACGTGTGTCTCATCTAAACATCAAAGCTCTTCAACGACTATCAACGAAGTTGTTTCACGGTCTACCAACCATTATTCTACAAAAAGAGCATCAATGTTCGGCATGTCAACTGGGAAAAATGAAGCGAGTGTCTCATCACGTCAAACTAGTGGCCTTTACTTCATGTCCTTTGGAATTGCTACATATGGACCTTTGTGGACCTATGCAGAACAGAGTATTAGTGGGTGCAAGTACGTGCTAGTTATTGTTGACGATTACTCTCGCTACACGTGGACGAAGTTCCTCCGAACTAAGGATGAGACAGGGAACTTGATAATTAGCTTTGTGAACGCTACTCAGAATTTGCTGCAACAAACCATTCAAGTCATCAGAATGGATAATGGTACTGAGTTCAAGAACAAGCATCTCAGTGATTTTTATCAAAAACATGGGATTAGTCAGCAATTCTCAGCCGCCAAGACGTCTCAATAGAACGGTGTCGTGGAAAAGAAAAACAGAACTCTAGTGGGAGCCGCACGTACGATGCTGATTCATTCTGGCCTCCCACACTTCCATTGGGCTGAAGTTGTGAATACCACATGTTTCACTCAGAACAGGACGGTGGTTCACAAGCTGATAAGTTAGGATTTTACGCTATTTTTATACCCGAAAAAGCATATTTTCGGCCGTTATTTATCCTAATACACGTGGATATCCTACCCTTACATACATACTTTTTATGAGCCAGATATCGGAGCATAAAGAATCAAAGTGTAGCTATAATACGCACTTGGGCTGCACTCTAATTATGACAAGAATGGGTTTATATGTGTTAAAGTTCAGCCCTTTAATATCTCAAGCCCAATAAAGAGATTATATATGGTGTCTTATGCAAGTGGAAATTGTCAACTACCCACATCATCATTTCAAAGTTCATATATTCATTGCAAGGAGCGTCAAAATTGAGTCTGATGGCACTAAGTCGGTGATCTGAAGTTCTATTTGAAGGAAAGAGCAAGTCAAATATATGATGGATACGTTTCTAGATTCGATTATGCAAAATAATCTCGTTAAGTCGGTTTATATATTCCTTCGTATATAAAGTCACGCATAGAGAGGGCATCGAACAGAGGAGCTTTTCTTGAAGGCAGCGAATAAACAAAATAATTCGAGGAGACCCACGGCTGAATTCAAAAAGAACTGCAACGATCGACTGCTTGCGAGGCATTTCTTCCGTGAAAGGCGAAGTTTTATATTATTTCTCTATGATGTCTTTGAATATTTTATGTTTTTATTTTATTAATATGCTAGCTTAAGTTTTCTTGTGATTGAGGCAGTATTAGGCCGGATTATGAATTCGTAGTAATGCTATTCGTATTTTATTTAATCGTATGGATTTACTTACGTGTTCTATATTTGAGTTTAATGCTTGCGTATGCTTGATCACCATGTGCATGATTTTTGATTGGTTTATGAGACTGAAAAAGTGATTAGACCGGTTAGAATAATAAATATAGGACACGACGTAAAACCGACCAGAGATGGAATTCGGTTTCGTACGTGTGGTTTTCGAGACCTTAGGTGCCGAAAGCGTCTAAACTTGGGGAAATTCATAACGCGGAAGGCGTGTGAAGTGATTGCAGTCTTATAGCAATATAGAGATTGGTCATTATCGCATAGGGTCGCTAGTTACGTGAATAACGGGTAGGGCGTATATTAGGAATTTCTACCTTGACTAGTTTATATTGATTAAATAAATATTGATTGCATGAATACGTAGGATTAATCCGTGCCGTGTATGTGCCTTGATCACGTTCGTCGTCGATTGTTTTAACTCATTTATTTTATTTGCGTGTATTTTATTATTTGCGCTTTATTTAATTTAATTAAATCATCAAAACTATAAAATTCTCTTAGTCTAAATTAGAACTAGGTTTAGTATCTTAGAATTAATGAAGTTATCTTCGTGGATCGATACTCAGACTTCGTCCGTTTTACTACTTGCACTACCCAGTACACTTGCTAGTATTTGAGCGTGTCACAAGCGCTTCGATAAGACTCCGTACGAAATAATAAACAAGCGAGTACCCAATATTTCATTCTTGAAGGTCTTCGGGTGCAAGTGCTTTGTGGCGAACGACAGAGAGCAACGTGCTAAGTTCGACCCTAAAGCATTCGAAACCACATTCGTCGGGTATTCATAAACTTCAAAGGCGTACCGAATATACATCAAGTCCAACCGTTCAATCAAAGAAAGCTACAATGTCACTTTCCACGAAGTGGCAGAAATGGCTCCTGCACACCTCAGCTCAGGACCACATCTAACCTGATGGCTTCTGTGTCAGGACCCACTCTCGTCACTGCCTATTCTATCGTTGTCCTATGTGCCTAACGATGCTTTAACTTAAAATGAAATGCGGAATTTCGTATGAAATTTTTTTTTTCAATTTATGTAATAGTCGTTTCTGTACATGACAAAAGAATTACATAAATTCCTAATTACATGATAGTCCTAATTACACGAGATTTGTATACATGCACAGCAAAAGAACTCATATGCGCCCGGCCACACGGGTCGTCATCCATGCACACTGTGACGCCCGGGGCCGACGAGGGCGGGGAGTGATCGCCGATGCCAAAGAGATGCACGGACAAGGAGCGGCTCCTCGCAGGCTTCTTGGCGAAGGGGTACATGAACGAACCGAGCCGACACCCGAATGAGAGGGGATCCTGAGACTGACAATGTATGGGCGTGTCAGGCTAAGAATCGTATAAAAGAATTGATAGTACTACTCATATCACCAAGGTCGACCTACCTTTTCGGGAGTCCATCCGAAAGAACTTCAAAGTTAAGCGTGCTTGACTTGAAGCAATCTTGGGATGGGTGACCCCCTGGGAAGTTTGCCCAGGGTGCGTGTGAGCGAGGACGAAGCACGCTGAAAGGTTAGTGGTGGTACAGTGGGGCCAGACTATCAGTCGGAGTGTGGTGGGCCCAACCCCACAAGTCCCGGTAGGGACAGATGCTACAGTGACACTCGGTATGGGACGGGATGTTACAGGTGGTATCAGAGCACAACCTCTCGCAGTACGGTGCTGGTTCGGGGACGAACCAGGCGGAAGCTGGTGGGCATGTGACGCCCGGGGCCGACGAGGGCGGGGAGTGATCGCCGATGCCAAAGAGATGCACGGACAAGGAGCGGCTCCTGGCAGGCTTCTAGGCGAAGGGGTACATGAACGAACCGATCCGACACCCGAATGAGAGGGATCCTGAGACTGACAATGTATGGGCGTGTCAGGCTAAGAATCGTATAAAAGAATTGATAGTACTACTCATATCACCAAGGTCGACCTACCTTTTCGGGAGTCCATCCGAAAGAACTTCAAAGTTAAGCGTGCTTGACTTGAAGCAATCTTGGGATGGGTGACCCCCTCGGAAGTTTGCCCAGGGTGCGTGTGAGGGTGCGTGTGAGCGAGGACGAAGCACGCTGAAAGGTTAAGTGGTGGTACAGTGGGGCCAGACTATCAGCCGGAGTGTGGTGGGCCCAACCCCACAACTCCCGGTAGGGACAGATGCTACAGTGACACCCGGTATGGGACGGGATGTTACACACACACCACCTCCCAAAAGTCGCTCGGAAGCTTGAAAAGATTGCCTTGCCACCTAAGCGATCACGTACCGTGGTTGCTCGCACCTACAACACGTAACGTAAGGGATGAGCGATATGCTCAGTAAGTAGAAATATGCATGACAGTGCATGATAAACGTATTTCGATACGTTTATCGTAATAATTATTTGGGTTATAATAGAGCTTTATAGATCATTTTATGTGTTTATTTGCCTTAGTTACACTTATTTTGATATTGAAAGAGCTTAGGACGACTTTCGTGCGAAAAGGAGCGAAAACGAGGCAAAAAGGAGCGAGTGCGCAGAAAACAGTACATAGTCAAGGCCGTGACACCCCATATCACAGGCCGTGACACGCGGCAGAGAGGCAGTTGAGACGATGAAGACAGGTGTCACGGCCGTGACACCACATGTCACCGGCGTGACTCAGGGCAGCAAGCATCGAGTCCATACAGAAGACAGTCACGGCCGTGAAGATCAATGCTCCAGGCCGTGAAGGAGGGCAGGGAGCTAGGAACAACATTGTCATGGCCGTGACGATCTTTTCACCTGGCCGTGACACATGGCAGAACGCGCGCGAATCTAGGGCGATGAGTGTCACGGCCGTGAATGCCCATGTCCCAGGCCGTGACACTTACGAAAATTCTTATAAAAGCCCGAATTTGACTCAGAAAGAGGGGACACTTACCAGATATCAACCCTAATCCTCAAGAGATGAAAAAAAACCAAAAAGAATACAGAATTACATCAGGAGCACGAGAGACGAATCAACGACGTAATCACACCCAATTGAACGAATAATGAAGATTTATCATGCCAGCACCCCTAATTCGCCAGTATTCAAGATCATGAGTCTTCCTTCTCTGTTCTCTATTTCTTTCGTCGTTTTCCCGTCTAATATGCGTAGCAAAATTTCCTATGTGTTTGGGATTAGATGAACGCTAGGATATTTCGTATTTAAGACATGTTTATTGTGACTTGCGTATTATGATTATTTATCGTTCTATGAATTTGTTTTTCGCTTTAATATGTCTATGTGTTAAAGTGAATGTATGGGAAATCATTTAGGGCGACAGCTAAACAACGATTAGGCCGTTCGTAGAAGATAGGATTCGAGTATAGGGCGAAAGCAAATACTCGATCCTCGCTATTAGTAATTACTGAATTTTAGATCCCCGCGAGCATTTAGCGCGACAGCAAATTCGCGAGTGGGTAGGAAAATTACTGCGATCTACTCAAGAATCATGTAGGCACGATATTTCATCGTCTTAGGCGATAAAACCTAGCGGGATTCGAACCCTGAGCACATCTTGATTATCTGAAAGCTCTCTTACTAGTTTTAGGCGTGTTCTTTGAATCTCTAGTTGATTTAGGAAAAATCTGTTAGGATAGTTCGTAAAACCATTTACTATATTTTTTAGGCTAAATATCGAGTCGATAGGTCACTACTAGTACTTAATTTATTCCTTGTGTTCGACACCCGTTTACTCACTTTACTACACTACACACGATAGGTTCACTGCCTATCGCATGTCGATGACAGTAATTAGGTATACGTTTTAATTATTACTTGTCGCACTTTTCATTCACACACACGTGTCGATCAAGTTTTTGGTGCCGTTCTCGGGGAACAGATTGATATTAGGAACACCGTAGTTCGGTACTTTAGCCACTTTATTTGACGTTTTTCTTTTTGCTTTTTACTATTTGCGTTAGTTGTGTTATTTGTCTTCCTACGTCATCATTCGTTATCTTTGCGATGTATTTATTTATTTCTTTGCTAATTTTTTGTTTCCACTTGTTGAAGGTACGATTCAGCGGTGAATGACCCTAAGCCATCCATCGGGTTCCATCGTTGACGCAGACCCAAATTTCGAGCAGAAATTACGAAGGAAACTCAAGTACGACACCGAAGGAGCTTCCACTAGCTCTCAGGACCATCTAGTTAGGTATTCAAAGGACAGTTCGCAAGAATCGACCCAAAACTCACGTGTAGAGGCAGCCATAGATAGTCCTTCCACAGAAGTAAGAATGGCGGACCACAGAGTGCCCGTCCACGAGGAGGAGCCATCCCTATAAGATCTCCTCAAGAATGCCGCGCTAGGCGGTACTGAGTCGGCGATTGTCATCCCGCCGATCGAGAGCAACAACTTTGAGTTGAAGCATTCTTGCTTCAAATGATTCTTCAGACGGCCCAGTTTGAGGGCAATCCCGACGACGATCCCTACTCCCATCTGAAGGCTTTATTAACCATCACCGACACGATCAAGATCAACGGGGTCTCGGCCGATGCGATCAAGCTGATGCTATCCCCGTTCTCGTTGAAGTTCAGGGCAAAGGACTGGCTGGAGATGCTGCCGCCCAGATCGATCACCAAGTGGGAATAGATGCGAGCCACCTTCATTGGCCACTACTTCCCACTATCAAAGGTTCTAAGGCTGAAGATGGAGATATCACTTTTCCACCAGAAGGACTCAGAAAACCTCTACGAGGTATGGGAGCACAAGGCATTACTGGAGAGATGCCCGGAACACAGGATGTCAAAAGCAGCTCAGATAAATCGACTTCACGAGGGGCTCAATGATCAGACCGATCACATGCTAGATGGAGCCGCAGGAGGAGGACTCGTGAAGCTCAACGCAACCGACGCTTGGCTTCTAATTGAGGACTACTCGAGGAACAGCTTCATGAGGGGCAATACAAGGATGAAGACACCCGGCGTATTCGGAGTGAGCGAGGAGACGGCCAAAAATGCCAAATTCGAGGCGCTTCAGCAACAAATCGCTGTGACGAACTCTCAGTTGCAGACAGCCATCGGCGCACTACTCCCGAAATCCGGGCAGACTCAGCCCGCGAATGCCTTGACGACCACCGCACTGACGCAACATACGCCATACGTACCACTGTGCAGGATTTGTGGCGCAGCCCACAAGACCTCAGAACCACCAGGATTTCAGCCTAGGCCGTCCGGTTTCCAAAACGGGGCGCGGCGCCAATATCAGAACGCACCTGCAGGCGGATTCGATGACATGAGGGAGATGAAGGATATTATGAAGGCGCTCCTCATGAACTTCAACAGCACCACCGCAGCCCATGAAAGTCGAATGACGAAGATAGAGGAGTACATGGAAGCGAACAACGTGCGGCCCAGAACACGGACGCCTCGCTCAAGAAGCTGGAGCAACAGATGGGCCAGATGGCAAAGTAGTTGGCGGGGCATACTCAGGGATCACTCCCAAGCTAGACCGAGCCGAATCCAAATGAGTATTGCAAGGCAGTGCCGTTGAGGAACGGACGAGAACTGCAAGAAGTGCCCGCCAAGAAGAAGGCAAAGGAGAACGCCAACTTCGAGAGCCACGACGAGCCTGAAGTGGAGAAGGTCAGAGTCGACGAGGTCGAGAAGGACAAGGAAAGGGTCGAGCCCGAAAAGAAAAAGGCGAAGGAGATCGAGCGGCCACCGTTGAAGCCATACCAGCTGAAGATTCCTTACCCGACTCGACTAAAAAAGGACAAGAACGAAGCACAGTTTGGTTAATTTATGGGTATGTTAAGGAATTACATATTAACTTACCATTTGTTGAAGCCATTACGCAGATTCACAGCTTCGTGAAGTTCCTGAAGGACCTGCTGACGAACAGAAGGAAGCTTGAACACGTCTCCGCCGTATGCCTGCGAGGAGAATGTTCGCCGATACTCCAAAGCAAGATCCCGAGGAAGCTTAAAGACCAAGGGAGTTTCACTATTCCCTGTCTTATAGGAGATTTAGTGATTAAGCGCGCGTTAGCTGACTTAGGCGCTAGTATTAATCTCATGCCATATTCTATGTTTAAGCGTCTAGGACTAGGTGAACCACGACCCACTAGGATGAGCCTACAATTAGCTGATAGATCATTAAAGTATCCTCGAGGCATTATCGAGGATATCCTAGTTAAGGTCGATAAGTTTGTTATCCCGGCTGATTTTGTTATTCTAGATATGGAGGAAGATGAAAATGTCCCCTTGATCTTAGGTAGACCGTTCTTAGTGACGGGAGAGACCATGATAGATGTTAAAAATGGGACATTAACCATGACAGTAGACGGCGAAAAAGTTACTTTTAATATGGCCGACTCGATGAAAAAGAGTAACGAGCAGGACGATAAATGTTATTTCTTAGACGTCTTTGAGCAAGATTTCCTTTTTCTGTGCAAGGTCTGTCACAGGTCAGCGAGCAGGACATACACACTATTATGGCGATCGACAAGTATGGGGAGGAGGTCGACGAGCCTATCATAGCCATCGACGAGAGTAGCAAAGAGGATAAGGAGAAGAGCTCGGTCGAAGAGCCACCGGTCCTGGAATTGAAGCCGCTGCCCGACCACCTCGAGTACGCGTTCCTTAGCAGCAATGGGGGGCGGCCAGTCATCATTTCGTCGAGCCTCGACGACGGACAGAAGGGGCAGCTCTTAGACGTGTTGAAAGCACAGAAAAAGGCCTTGGCGTGGATGATATCCGACATAAGGGGTATCAACCCGAGCTACTACACGTACAAGATCCTCATGGAGGACAATTTCAAGCCGGTCGCTCAACGTCAAAGGCGACTCAATCCCAACATGAAGGACGTCCTCAAGAAAGAGGTGATCAAGTTGCTAGACGCGGGGATGATCTATCCCATTTCACACAGCGCATGGGTCAGTCCAGTCCAAGTGGTCCCAAAGAAGGGAGGCATGACGATCATCACCAACGACAAGAACAAACTGATCCCAACAAGGACCGTAACTGGATGGCGCGTCTGCATCGACTACATAAAATTGAACGATGCGACGAGAAAGGATCACTTTCCTTTACCGTTTATTGATCAGATGTGAGAAAACTTAGCCGGTCACTCATTCTATTTTTTCTTGATGGCTTGTCGGGGTACTTGCAGATTCCCATAGCGCCAGAGGACCAAGAGAATACCACTTTTACCTGCTCGTTCAGGACGTTCGCGTACCGAAGGATGCCATTCGGTCTCAGCAATGCCCCAACCACCTTCCAGCGATGCATGATGGCAATAATCGACAAACTGGTAGGTGAGGTAATGGAGGTATTTATGGGCGATTTTTCTATTTTTCGGGTCGTCATTCAATGTATGTTTATCGAATCTGACGCTCGTACTCGCACGATACAAGGAGACGAACTTGGCACTTAATTGGGAGAAGTGCCACTTCATGGTTCGAGAGGGTATAGTTCTCGGTCATAAGATTTCCTCTAAAGGAATCGAAGTGGACCGAGCCAAGTTAGAAACAACAGAAAAATTTCCTGTCCTCTCAAACGTGAAGTCGATTAGAAGCTTTTTAGGACATGCTGGATTTTATCGTAGGTTCATTAAGGACTTTTCTAAGATCGCAAGACCCATGTCTAGATTGCAAGAAAAGGATGCTCCGTTTGAATTTAATGGCAAGTGTCTGCATGCTATTAATTTGCTTAAGGAGCGACTTATCGCATCACCTATTATGGTAGTCCCTGATTCGGGGCTCCCCTTTGAACGAATGTGCGATGCTAGTGATTATGCAGTTGGAGCCGTGTCAGGACAGCGCAAGGACAACCATTTCAGGCCGATCTACTACGCGAGTAAGACGCTAGACACAGACCAGGCCAATTACACGACCACCGAAAAGGAATAATTAGCCGTCGTGTTTGCTTTCGATAAGTTCAGGTCATATCTTATACTATCTAAGGTTATTGTTTTTACTGACCACTCTGCTCTTAAGTACTTGTTAGCAAAGCCGCATGCAAAGCCCCGACTGATAAGGTGGATTCTGCTCCTGCAAGAATTTGACATAGAGATCCGAGACAAGAATGGTGCAGAGAACCTAGCGGCTGATCACCTCTCTCGACTGGAGGAGTACGAAATATACCACAAGGATGGAAGGCCGATACAAGATAGTTTCCCAGACGAGCATCTTTACTCGATACAGGTGGTATGTGACGACACTCTTTGGTTGCAGATTACGCTAACTATCTTGTTGCGAGGGTACTACCAAAGGAGTACACCAGTCAGCAAAAGAAGAAATTCTTTTCTGATTTGAGGTGCTACTTTTGGGAAGACCCATACCTTTTCAGGCGATGTGCAGACCAGGTGATACGACGATGCGTTGCTGCTCCAGAGACGACACAGATCCTTAGGCACTGCCACAACGGACCGACCGGAGGGCACTACACAGCCAACAGAACCACTCAGAAGGTGTTGGAAAGTGGATTCTACTGGTCCACGATCTTCAAGGATGCCCAAAGGTACGTTGACACTTGTGATCAGTGTCAGTGCAGGTAATCTCTCGAAACGCAACGAAATTCCCCAGAACTTCATCTTAGTTTGTGAGATTTTTGACGTGTGGGGTATAGATTTTATGGGCCCGTTCCCTAGTTGCTGTCGATTATGTGTCTAAATGGGCCAAGGCGCAAGCTTTGCCCTCAAATGACGCTAGGTTAGTCGTTAGATTTTTACGAGCATTATTTTCACGTTTTGGGGCACCTAGATGCATCATTAGCGATAGAGGCACGCACTTTTGTAACAGCCAATTTGCACGCACTTTAGAACGTACGGTGTTAGACACAGCTTATCCACCCCGTACCACCCCCAAGCTAGTGGTCAGGTCGAAGTAGTGAACCGTGAGCTGAAATGCATCTTAGAAAAGACCATAGGTGGGAACCGTAGGGAGTGGGCAAATAAGCTGAACGATGCACTTTGGGCATGTAGGACTGCATATAAGACACCTATAGGCACTACACCGTACAGACTAGTCTATGGAAAGGCATGTCACCTCCCCGTAGAAATAGAGCATAATGCATATTGCATGATTAAGTCTTTAAATTTGATTTTGGGGACGCCGGTGGAAAGCGGCAACTCCAAATCAACAAGTTAGACGAGTGGCGTTTATCGGCTTACGATAACGCTCGCATGTATAAAGAGCGTTTGAAAGTCTACCATGATAAGAAGATTAGGCAAAAGAGAGGGAGAGTGTTTCAGGAAGGAGATCAAGTCCTCCTATTTAACTCTCGACTTAGGCTCTTTCCTGGCAAACTTAGATCACGCTGGTCGGGACCCTTCACCGTTACCCGTGTTTTCCCTTATGGTACTGTTGAGATTTCAGGTATGGAGAAGGGTACATTCAAGGTGAACGGACACAGGTTGAAGCACTATCACGTAGGCGAGGAAGGGGTGACCGAGAAAGAAGTGCTCTACTTGGACTTCCAGACTTGAGTGAACGCAAGGACATCCGACTGACGACGGTAAAGTAAGCGCTTCTTGGGAGGCAACCCAGGTAATTTTATTTATGTCTTAGGCATTAGCTTAGTCTAAAAAAAAATCGTTGTGCAATGTCACGGCCAGAAGCTTAAGCTTGACGGCCGTGACAGTGCCCAGAGGCACTCACTGCCTCACGTCACGGCCAGAAGCTTACGCTTCACGGCCGTGACTACGCCCAGAGGCAATCACTGCCTCTTGTCACGGCCAGAAGCTTAAGCTTCACGGCCGTGACTGGTACATGCTTTTAAAAAGTAAATAAATAAATTAATAAAAAAATAATAAAATATTATAAAAGATAAAAAATAGAAAGGGTTCGTCTTTGTCACGGCCAGTGACGTACATGTCACGGCCGTGACTAGAGGCAGAGGTATGCGCTGCCTCGTGTCACGGCTAATAAGATGATTGTCACGGCCGTGACGTAGACGATTATTTTTGCAATAAATTACTCTTTTTTTCTCTTTTCTCTCTCTTCCTCTTTTCTCTTTCCCTCTCTCGCGATTTCCTCCTTCTTCCCCCACCATCACCATCAAAAACCACCTCCATCTACCACCTAAGACTCCGACCACCACCACGGACGCCGCCGCCGTCTCCTCCGGCGTGACCCACCACCACACGCATCACTTAATTTAATTTGGTAAAGGCCAAAGGTATGAATTTTCAACCCTATTTTGCTTTAATTTGGGGCTTTCCCCGAATTCGACATTTCTTGGAGTATAAAGTTGCTTTAGTCTGTCAATTATGTATTATGAATGCTACGGGTACGCTACTGAAATCCACCACAAATTTCGAATTATATGACGAATAACCCTAAGTTTCAAAATTGGGTATTTTCGAAATTGGGTCTAATTTGTTGTTGCTCTTGCTCTTTTATTAGTAGATACATGCTAGGAGCACTTTGGGCATGCTTAATTACGTGAATTGATATTGAATTTCGAAATTTTTTTACGAAGAACCCTAATTTTCAAATTTGGGGATTTTCCAAATTGAGCCCAATTCGTGTTCTTCATGCTCTTTTATGATGATATACATGCTAATAACACATGCTCGTTTATCGTTTGAAAATTCTATCGAACTTTGTCGCTGTGATGTTCGTTGAACTATCTTATGAATCTTGTGGGTATGTTCGGTTGTTCGAATTTGGACTTGAAATGCTTCTCCTGACTTGCCCGTTACATGTTCGACAAAATGCTTCTTTGAGCTTTCCAAGGATCATTGAATCATGATATATCTTTGATGTGGTTATTGGTCAAGCCGAGCTGTCTTCATACTATTATTTCTCTGAGCTCACATTTTTCTTCCAGGTACTATGGGAAAGAGCCGCTCCCAAGCTCAGCATGACCCCGCCTTGCGTTCGCCCGTTCGTCAAAGGCGACATGGGCCCCCGTCGAAACTCTTAGAAGCAATGGGCCAGTTTACATGACACACATACGGCATGCTACAACAGGCTGAAGGGAATGGAGTTCATTGCCATGGACCAAATTGACCACGCGACGCTGGCGAAGCACCACATCGACCAGCAAGTCGCGCAATACCTCTCGCGCAGCGGATGGACCACTATCTTCAGTATTGACGAACCGGCGTACAAATAACTCACTCTGGAGTTCTTGTCCACGTTCTCCTTCAAAGAATACGGCTACAACAGAGTCAAATTCCGGCCGTTCAATAAGGAGCACACGATCGACGCCGACAATTTCTGCCAGACCATTAGAGTGCCGGTGCCCTACTTCGAATACAACGGACCATTTCCCGACAAGCACTACAAGGACTACTTTTCGAATCCGCTAGTCCGACAGGCCCGCTGGACCTACAATACATTCACCACCTCCTGACGACATCACTCTCTCCGAGGGGCGACTCACACGGAGCGATCACGCTCCATGATCTATTCCATTTAGTTAAGATACAGCGGAGCAAAGAAGTCCACCTGGGGATCGTGCTCGCCCATGCATTCAGCAGCCAGGCAGAATCAAGAAGTCGCGGGAAGATCTCCGTGGGGGCACTCGTCACCAAGGTCGTCCAGGGCCTAAAATACTGGCCGGCGGAACCACCCGTGATGGAGGTCGTCGGCAGCAGCAACCCGCTGAACGAGGAGATGCTGGTGAAGATGAAGATGCTCGTGAGGCACCCACCTGGACCGAGCAAACAACGTGGCCAGATGGACCACGTCGACGTCCCCGCAGACCAGCTATACATCGAAGGCCCCCAACCGATGGTGACAGACATGACCGCCGGGCCTTTCTTTTCCTCCGGCTACCACCATGGCGAATAATCCAGCATCGCCCCCTACGCGTCGACAGCGGATCTCGAAGCACTGCGCCGGAAGATGATGCGCATAAACGTCGACGCGCTGCACCGCGACAGGCCCGGCACTATAATGAAAAGACCCGACGCCAGCAGGAAGAATACGAGCGACAGAACGAGGAAGCCCACCGTCGGTACCGCAAAGAGCTGGACCACTATAACCAGGCCCTACAAGCCATGGACACCGCTCTCACGTACTCCCAACAGTCGATGTCATTCCTTTGCCCGAGGCCACCTTCACCGCCACCTGAGTGACTCTTCATTTTCGTCCTTTTCTTGTCATGTCTTTTTGTTTGACATTTCGTTTGCCTATGTAGTCGTGTCTATTTTCATTTCGTTGATGCCTAGGATGATTCTGATTATGTTTATACGCTTAATCTATAATTTTTTTTTCTCTTTAGCTAGCCAGGATACGCATAACGACTTACAACACGACCTTCACGCGTGCAGTCACGACTTCACTTATTCGTTTGGGGAGTCCCATTTAAAACTTTTTTCCCCTTCCTTTTATCCTTTTACGTTGAGGACAACTTCAGACTTAAGTGTGGGGAGGGGGATTTAGGTTGAGAATGCACGAAAAAAAAAATTTATGACGTGTCCGTGAGCTATAAATTTCGTTAGAAAGGCATGAATTACTGAAATCAGGCATGATTGTTTGCGTTTATCTCGAGTGGGTCTGCATTTTATGAAATTCTTGTGAGCAATTAGGATATGCATGCCTGATTGAATCGTGTCTGCCTGAATAGATATAGCACTGTTTGGAGAGAGTCGTACACATAACACATTTTCATTGTGAGAGTTTGAGCCTGACGAGCTTACGCTCATTTTCTTGGTTGTGTGACGTGCCCAGTCTATATCTCTCTAGAATTTGCCTGTCTGATACGTGTTGAAACTTTGGATGCATTAGTATGGAAATGATGAGGGCATTAGGAATTAAGTCCAGGGCCGGATTTCCCTACCATGACTAACCCCATTAGTTAGCCACTTTGAGTCTGAGCCTATTCGTTTGCTTACCTTGTATGTTATAGAAGCCACTGACCCGAATAAGCCTCCAGAGATTATATGAACCTAGGTTGCTTAGAATAAAGCAAAAGTCGAACTTGAGAGTTACTTTTTCAGTGTATGATTTGATGTGCTTCTATGCTATTCGTGAAATGACTCATCCCTTACTCGACCGTTTTCTAAAATGACCCGATCCCTTGAATAAGCCTGCCCATAACCCTTTGGCAAGATATAGGTTTTCGTAATAAGTATCCCTAGGTACACGGTATTCGCTGTGATGATGTACTCTTTGCGACAAAAGCCAAACCTTGATGTTTTTAGGGAATAAGGGCATTGCACAAAAGTAGAGCATAACGAAGGTGAAAGGGCAGAAAATGAAAGGGAACTGAATCGAGAGGGTCGGGCAGAAGAGTCTAGGATTTCAGAGCGAGAACATTGAGTCTTATGTTGGAGCATGTGACTGTCGGTTTAATCATGCTATGTTCTTTGCTATTTTTCGCTTACGTGTCCTATTTGTAAGATTATGTATTCATTATACATGCTTGTCGCTTCATGGTTACTCGACCCGTTTCCCCCCGAAAAGACCCTCAGATTTATGCTTGCCACTTTAAATAGTAGAGATGCGATTAGCTTGCAAGTTTATGCTAGGGGTGGGACTAGTGCACGAATTGAGTGATTCACTATATGCTAGCCTATACACGGAGTGATTTTGAGCGAATCCCTGTGAGGTATGAGTCTCTATTGGCAGTGCGAAAGAAGTTTAGGTCGACAAGTGCAAGTCATTAGTGTGATATCCATGATTGTTTGCTTGATCCCGTTTCGTGCTTTCTTGCTTTGATGATAAATTGCGAACAATTGTACCGTTATCTTGATGTGATGCCTAATCTTACTTCTAATTTACTTGAGAACAAGCAAATCTTAAGTGTGGGGAGGTTTGATAAACGTATTTCGATACATTTATCTTAATAATTATTTGGGTTATAATAGAGCTTTAGCGATCATTTTATGCGTTTATTTGCCTTATTTACACTTACTTTGATATCGAAGGAGCTTAGGACGACTTTCGTGCGAAAAGTAGCAAAAACGAGGCAAAAAGGAGCGAGTGCGCAGAAAACGGTACATAGTCACGGCCGTGACACCTCATGTCTCAGGCCGTGACACGCGGCAGAGAGGCAGTTGAGACGATGAAGACAGGTGTCACGGCCATGACACCACATGTCACAGGCCGTGACTCAGGGCAGCAAGCATCGAGTCCATACAGAAGACAGTCATGGCCGTGAAGATCAATGCTCCAGGCCGTGAAGGAGGGCAGGGAGCTAGGAAGAACATTGTCATGGCCGTGACGATCTTTTCACATGGCCGTGACACATGGCAGAACGCGCGCGGATCTAGGGTGATGAGTGCCACGGCCGTGAAGGCCCATGTTCCAGGCCGTGACACTTACGAAAATTCTTATAAAAGCTCGAATTCGACTCAGAAAGAGGGGACACTTACCAGATGTCAACCCTAATCCCTCAAAAGACGAAAAAGAGGCAAAAAGAACATAGAATTACATCCCGGAGCGTGAGAGATGGATCAACGATGAAATCACGCCCAATTGAACGAAGAACGAAGATTTATCACGCCATCACCCCTAATTCGCCAGTATTCAAGATCATGAGTCTTCCTTCTCTGTTCTCCATTTCTTTCGTCGTTTTCCCGTCTAATATGCGTAGCTAAATTCCCTATGTGTTTGGAATTAGATGAACGCTAGGATATTTCGTATTTAAGACATGTTTATTGTGACTTGTGTATTCCGACTATTTATCGTTCTATGAATTTGTTTCTTCGCTTTAATATGTCTAATGTTAAAGTGAATGTATGGAAAATCGTTTAGGGCGACAGCTAAACAACGATTAGGCCGTTCGTAGAAGATAGGATTCGGGTATATGGCGAAAGCAAATACTCGATCCTCGCTATTAGTAATTACAGAATTTTAGATCCCCGCGAGCATTTAGCACGACAGCAAATTCGCGAGTGGGTAGGAAAATTACTGCGATCTAGTCAAGAATCATGTAGGCACGATATTTCATCGTCTTAGGCGATAAAACCTAGCGGGATTCGAATCCTGAGCACATCTTGATTTTCTGAAAGCTCTCTTACTAGTTTTAGGCGTGTTCTTTGAATCTCTAGTTGATTTAGGAAAAATCTGTTAGGATAGTTCGTAAAACCATTTACTATATTTTTTAGGCTAAATATCGAGTCGATAGGTCACTACTAGTACTTAATTTATTCCTTGTGCTCGATACTCGTTTACTCACTTTACTGCACTACACACAATAGGTTCACTACTTGTCGCACTTTTCATTCACACACCACGTGTCGATCAGTGCGCGTGATAATTTCCCCCGCAAAGGCATCCTCGCCAATGTACTTAAATCTCATACTACGTTCACTCAGGGCCCCGACAGACTTTTACCAAGGCATACACCGTAAAAAGCTCTATCCAACCACGGGCATCAGCCCAAAGTATGAGGGCATCAACCAAACCATACTAAAGCATGAGGGCATCAACCCAACCACGCTAATCAGGGATATAAGGGCATCAACCCAACTATGAGGGCATCAACCCAACCATGGCAATCCCCAGACTCATCAACGTCGTTCACATACTGGTGATGCATCAACGCCGTCACGGTGCCCCAGAAGCGCCCTTTGCGACATAACTCATGCACGCTCATCATTATAAAACCCCCAAGTGTTTCGTGCATGCTCGTGAAATGCATAGTGCATTAATGCCATAATGCTTAGCATAATCATAATCACGTCAATTAATCCACATAAGCACATAAACATTTAGTCACGTAGGCATATAAGTTAGGCACATACAAGCATGTTATGTGTCGTAGGTGAATTTCCACTTACCCCGCGTCGGTAGATTAACAGCTAACTGGTCTACTGAATTTCCTAATATTTTGTCCTTTAAACATAAAAAGGGTATAAAGTTAGTGTATAAATTATATTAATTGACTGCATTAATTTTCCTTTGAAAATTCTATCAAAAACAGTGTTTGCCTATACCGAAAAGTGACCCTGAAAAATACTGATAGGCTATTTATGATCGGGCGTTGAAATTTTTTTATAACTTTAAACGTTTTTATCTAAGGGGTTCAATTCACAACTTGCATGGAGTTCGCGAACTCCTCCTAGTTCGCGACCTATCCTACTCCGCGAATTATTAGAACTAAGTTTGGATTCGTGATGTTGACAATTCGTAAAATACCCTACAAGTTCGCGAACTCTATCTCACCTCTCTCTCAGTTCGCAAAATCATCAACTATCTCTAACTTCAGAAACTTATGTAGTTCGCGAACTCTACCTTTCCCACGACTAGCGACTTAGGGTTCGTGAATTTTTTACTTCGTGGACTACTTAGATCTTCACGGGATTCACGAACCTCTTATAGTTCGTAAAGTTCTCAATTCGCGAAATGCTCCTAACTCGCGAAGTGTCAAGCTTTACTTGGAATCGCGAAACCTAATCCTAGTTCGCAAATTCATCGCCGCTATAGTAGTTGGCGAACCCCCTCATGGTTTGTGACACATTGGACCCGCGAAACCCTCATTTTGCGAAGTCATGCCTCTGAAGTCCTTATAATTCGTGATGCATTCCTCAACTCGCGAAATGTCTACTCACTTAGAATTTGCACATTACCACACACACAATTCGCACACTAGGGTTCGTGATCCTCCACTCCCTAAAGATTCGCGAACTATACTTTTCGCGAAACTCACGACATGGTCCGCGACTTACTCGTTTTGCGAACTGGAGTTCGCCCTTACGATGGATTCGCCAAACCATTTGCGAACCATCTTAGTCAGCGGACTCATTCGACTTACACGGAATTCGCCAAGCTAGCTTAGTTCGCGAAACCTTCATTTCGCTACCTATTCGCGAACCTCCTTAATTCGCGAACCTCAGACTTTGCGACTTCTAAATAGTTTTAACACTTAAAATTCTAGGGAACTCCGATCTAAAAGTACTTTCTTTTCTCATGATCACTATGAATGTCGTATAAATTCCAAAAACCCTAAAAATCGTTTTAACTATGGCGTATGATTTTGGGCAGGTTTTTCGAGTGTTAATACCTTAAACATGTTAAATCTAAGCTTAGAACCTAAAATCATAAACTAAAAACGTAGAAAGCATAGAAAAGTCTCATACCTTCTCCAAAGCTAGGTTACGATCTCCTCCCTCTCTCTACTTGCCGTTTTTAGTGTGAGAAGTAAAAATATCTTTTCTTTTCTTCTTTCCTCATATATATTATTAAGTTAATACTACTAATAATAAGGGTAACAACGAAGTAGTCCCTATGCTTGTGCTTATCCCCAATTTTGACCTCCCCTATTATTATTGCTTTCATCTACCCTCCATTTCTTATTTTCAGAAAAATATTCTAATAAGTTAGATATTTCCTAGTTACATACTTAAGTACTCGGAATACCTGAAGTCACTTAAGCACATAATTCCATAGATTCACTTAGGCAAATACTAAGTGCACAAAATTCATAAAATCGCATGAGCATAAAACGCATATGCTAACTTCATGTAGTCATATAAGCATACAATGTGCGTGCAATTTTATTGGCCAACTAGCTTACGGGGACCCCGGGTACATTCTGGATACAATAGTTCAGAACCCGTATTCACTGGTGTTTAGCACAAAACCAACAAGAGATGGACACAAGGACTCAAAGCCAGAAGAAGCTCTAAGCCTTGCATTGGAGGACTCTATGTTTGAGCCCGTATATCGGCCTATCACTATTACCGATACACCTTTAGTGGATCCCCCACTCTACGAGGCCAATGTACAAAGCTCTTCAAATGTCCCTAGCTCACCCGACTCGGAATTACCACAGATCACTGAAGAACCTACCATAGCCAATGAGGAAGTCTCATCAGAATCGCTCAATCCAAATGAAGAATCAGACTTACCATAGTCAATGATGCATCTACTTCAGCTCTGCCACATGAGCGAAAGTGGACTCGAGCACATCCGGTTGATCAGATTATTGGTGATCTTTCGAGTGGAGTAAGGACAAGACATCAGCACAGTCTCTTCAGCTGCTCTTAAGCCAAAATGAGCCAACCAAGGTAGTGGACGCACTCAATGACCCGGATTGGGTGATAGCTATGCAAGATGAGATCAACCAATTCGAGAATCTTCAAGTGTGGACTTTAGTACCCCATCCGCATGGGAAAACCATTATCGGGACAAAATGGGTGTGTAAGAATAAAAAGAATGAAGATGGGGAAGTGATCTGGAACAAAGGAAGGCTGGTTGCAAAGGGATACAATCAACAAGAAGGCATTGACTACGACGAGACATATGCTCCTGTTGCCCGAATCGAAGCCATCTACCTTTTTTGGCTTATGCGGCTCACAAAGAATTCAAAGTCCATCAAAGGATGTTAAGACTGCCTTCCTCAACGGCGTGTTAAGGAAGGAAGTCTATGTCGCTCAGCCAGAAGGTCTTGTTAATCAAGAACACCCCGATCACGTCTATCAATTGGACAAAGCTCTCCACGGAATGAAACAAGCCCCACGTGCTTGGTATGATGTCCTGAGCAATTTCCTCATGAACTCTGGGTTCATCCGAGGAACGATCGATACGACCCTCTTCATAAAATGGCAAGACAAAGACTTGATGATCGTCCAAGTTTATGTAGACGACATCATCTTCGGATCAACAAATCCACGGCTATGCAAGAGGTTTGCAGATTTGATGAAGAGCAAATTTGAAATGAGTCTGTAGATTATCAATTTTAATTGTACTTGATTTCATTAGTTGTCCTTGTATTTTGCGGCTTTTCTTATATTTGTCCTTAGATTAGGACTAGTTACATATTTATACCAAGTGTGTTTGGTATAAATACTTTGTAATCAAACGCAATCAACAGAGAAAGTTTTGGAAATTGATCCGAAAGGCTTCCAATTCAATTCCTAGAGAGAGAAACAATAGTAACTTTCTCACTCTACTCGAATTCTCTCTCTTGTTCTTCATTTGACTTTTTCGATCGAATCCTAATGTCAATCATTATCATCGAATTACTTAGAATTCATGCCTAGGACCATAGAGTTGTTAATCGTAGGACCTAACAATTGGTATCAGAGCAAATTCGTTCTGTTTTGAATCAAAAATTGTTGGATTTGGATCGAAAATCATTTTCAGTTTACTGTTCAACTAAAAACAGCTTGGCGCGAAATTTTTTCGATCCAATAGCTTAATTATGTGCTTAATTGAGTTGAATTTGATGTTTTTGTGCTCGTTTAAGTGTTACATGATGATTGCGATCAGATTTGTAGCTGTTTGAACTTATTTTTTAGATTAAATCGATTCTATGATTTACTGTTTGCGAAGAACAAGAAGAACACGTTCTGATTTTGATCAAATTCGACATACCTTGCTTCATAACGTGTTTAATTGCTTGTTCGTGCGTAGTTAGTAAATGATTGTGAGCAATTACCTGAAATTTCACTGTCTAATTGGTTGTTTTGCTTGAATCTGTGTTAATCGTATTCTGCAATTTTTCTCGATCGTTCTAATTTTTGTCGCTAGGTTTTCGATCGGATTAATTTCTCCATCGAAAAAACTTGGCACGAGAATTTTTCTCGGTCAGAATACGAAGTCAGCGCTAGAATCGTCAACACTAGAAACAGTTTTAGCTAAAAATATTTCTCGAGCATTATTCAGCAAAAATCTTTTTCGAGGAAGACCAATTTTGACTTTGCACGCGTAAACACTTTCTCTCGAAAAACATTTTCGATTAGACATTTAAATGTTTGACCAAGCAACAAATCATTTACATGATAGAAACATTTCTAGTCAACAGATTTGTTTTGACTTGTCGAGAAACTTACTAACGTACTGTTTCTTTACGATCGAAATAAATTCACGATCTGGAAATGTTTCTCGACCGAACGATTTTGGGCAATTTATTTCGCTCGAAAATATTTCGCTGAGAGACTTTGTTGCATGAGAACAGTACACATTATATTCTATTTCGACGAAATTATTTTCGATCAAATTTAAAGATTGAATAGAAAATAATTCTCGAACTATTTTTCGAATCAAACGCTGCTAACGAACTTTGTCACTTGTGAAGCGCATTACATCATCTTCAAACGTTCAAAACACTTAACGAAGATCCTTCAACAACTCAACTACAACACAAAATGGATGCATACTCTCTCGGGAATGACAACCATCCGCCAATTTTGCAACGAGGCGAATATACCGTTTGGAGAAGCTGCTTCCTCAACTTCATCGCTTTAAAAGATCAAGCCGACAATTTACTGAAAGGAGAATGTCCCCGGTGATGAATCGGTAACCCTTCAAATTCCCGCATCTAGGCGACTAAAGGAGCCTAGGGAGTACTCAATCAAGGAGAGGGCTCGAGCTAAGGCTGATCTAGTAGCCATGAATACCCTCATGCAGGGCATCCCCAATGACATATATAGACAGATTGATAGCCTTTCATCGGCTAAAGGAATGTGGGATGAACTGCATAGGATGATGCAGAGGACGGAAGTTGGCAGAATGGCCAAAAAGGCGAACATTCTCACTGCTTACGACTCTTTCAAAGCAAAGCCGGAGGAGAGTCTATATGAGATCTACCAAAGATATCTCACTCTTCTCAACGAGATGAGGAAGATAGAAATCACGAAGACCAATATGGAGACAAACATCAGATTTCTCTCTTCTCTGCCCGCGGAATGGATGAAAATATCCACTCAAATTCGACAGAATAAAGATCTAGAGGAGTTGGATATCCATGCCGTGTTTGACAATCTCGCACAACATGAGGATGATATAAGCGAGATTCAAAAGGAGCAGAAGGGCAAACAGATCGAAGACACTATTGCCTTAGTCTCGGAGAAGAGGAGCTCAAAATCAAGAAAAGAAAAGATCGTTAGGCCTCCTTCTCCTTTAGAGTCGGAAGAAGGGTCGGACTCTGACGTTGAGCCAAACATGAAAGCTCTAGGAAAGCAGTTGCTCTAATTTCAAGAGGAAGTCTTCAACCTCAACCAACAGACTTCGGACTACAAGCTCTAAAAACAAAGAACGTGCACCAGAGAGCTCCGAAGTCAAGAACCCAAAAGAGGCTAACAAATGCTTCAACTATGACAAGCCAGGTCACTTTGCCAGAGAGTGCACTCTTCCGAAGAAGAGAGATGCCAACTACTACTCCAGGAAGCTCCAATTGACTAAACAGAAGGAAGCTGGAGTAGCTCTCATGGCCGAACAAGACCAATGGCTCGAGGACACGTCGAGTTCTGAAGATGAGAATTTAGCCCTCATGGCCCGTCTTGACAATGAGTCGGATGCTGAAACTGCCAATCATACGGACAACGAAAACGAATCCACCTCTTCAAAAGAGGTAGTCTCTTCCTTCACATATTGACCATGTTAGATTCATATAGAAAACCATATGCTAACATGAAACGTGAGCAGAAAAGTATTAAGGAAGTAGAGGATAAACTTTCTAGGTCTCAGGAGAGGATAAATTGTCTCAAATCAGAACTTAGGAGCTCTAGTGTTAAAATAGAAGAACTTACTAAGAGCCTACATTCTAGAGAGACTAGTCAACCTCAAATAGGACAGCATAGCGAAAAGTTTAAGGAGTTAGAAGATAGGCTAGCAAATAACTACAATAGCTTGGTTAAAATCTCAATGAGAAAGCCTCCCTAAATTGTAGGATAACCGAAGCTACCACTAAGATCACTAACTTAGAAGCTCAATTAGAAATATCAAATGCTAACGTTAGTGAGCTTAGTAAAGAACTAGACGCCTGTCAAGCCACCAAACTAACGGTAGAAAATGATTATGCTCTCCTAGGTGAGGAACGCAAGAAACTATATGCTAAGATTAAGAAATTAGATGATATAGTTACCCGTAGGGGACAATCCGAACAAACGATATTTTTGAACAACCCCAAGGATATAGAGTTCTATAATCCTATAGAAGGCATAGGTTTCACTAACCCACGTGTTCTTCGGAAGAAAGAAATATATGATATTAAGCACATGGGTTTAGGAGTAACCTCTCTTAGAGAATTCACTGAATCGACGTACCAAAATAATTATGCTTCATCTATGAGAAAAGCCTCACATGGGCCTGAGATCCCCTCTGACTACACTGAACGAAATGAAAGAAACAGAAATATGAAACCTTCTTTAACACCTGTCTGTGATTTAGTTCAAGTCCTACCTCCTGAATCTCAAGCACACAACGAGGAAGTCAAAGACGTTCGTTATAAAAATTCTCTCTACATACCTTCTCTAATAAAACAAATAGAGGAATCTCAAGCTAAATTAGACAGAGAAAGAGAGAATTTTGAAGCTGAAAAGAAAAAGTTCTTAAAAGAGATGAAAAATCTCAAAGCTTCCTCATCCTCACAAACTACCTCTCACGCTGTACTGCAAAGCGTGAAAATCGAAAAATCACCTTCGAAAGATCAAAACTGTACTAATAATCCTGTTAAGAGTGCTAAGACTAAAGTTACTTTACCTATGTCTACAGGGAGCGTAGGGCAAGCACTAGAATCAAAGGCGAGAGTGTCTAGTCTTAAGAAGGAGCAAGTAGATTTGTGTATGCTTAAGAATGTTACTCCTTCTGTACGAATAAATGACACTCTTAGAAATAAAAGAGCCATTTCTTCGCTTAGAGTAATTGATTCTACGTGTACTCTTCAGCCCATCACCTTTAGAAGCACCAACTACGAAATAGGCTCTACATCTAAAGCTAAAATTAATCATTCTGAAGCAAATGCCACTAGAGAGTCGTAGGAAACAAGATCGAGCCATTAAGAAAGCTTATGGCGCCGTATATGCCTGTCCTCACATAAGGTATCCCGTAGAGATTAAATCCCCCAAGCACCTTAGGAGATTATCAAACGAAAAGATCGTTTCCTCAGTCAAGCCTACCAAAGCATTTGTACGTGCTGAAATTAACCTTCCCTGCAAGGTTCAACCCAAATGGGTTCCTAAGTCTCCGTCTAGGATGACAAAAGCCAAAAAGGCCAAGTCACCTAAAGAGGCAACACCCAAAACCACTTCTGCGAAAGTGATATGGGTTATAAGAACTCCCAGTAATAATTTAGGAATTATATCTGAACCTAAAATTAAATCTGCTAATCTGTGTGGACCCATGCTTAAATGGGTACCTAAAGCTCTATAACTTGTTTTTGTTGATCAATCATGTGTGGTAGCTCGACCCTGGTTGCTCCACACACATGACTGGCAATCAGGAGCTGCTGAGCAACTACAAAGACGGGCAAACGGCAGTCAGATTTGGAAACAATGACTCAGCTCCAATTCTTGGATATGGAGATATCATTCTGGAGAAACTGACAATAAAAGATGTCTCATATGTCGAAGGTATCCGCCATAACTTGTTCAGCATACGCTAGTTCTGTGGCAAAGGGTTCCACGTGGTCTTTCATGCTGACCGGTGCAGAATTTTGGACAGTGAGGACACAGAACTCCTTCAAGGACTTCGGAAATCAAATCTATACACGATAAACCTGACATCCGTGCGGCCCTCGACAGTTGTTTGCCTCATCTCTCAGACTGTAATTCAGAGGAACAGCTTATGGCATTAACGAATGTCTCATCTCAACATCAAAGCTCTTGAACATCTCTCAACAAAAAAGTTGGTTCATGGTCTTCCAACTATAACTTTACAAAAAGAGCATCAGTGTTCGGCATGCCAATTAGGAAAAATGACGCGAGCATCTCATCATATCAAACAAGTGGCCTCTACTTCACGTCCTCCGGAACTGCTACATATGGACCTCTGTGGCCCGATGAAGAAACAGAGTATAAATGGATGCAAGTATTTGCTGGTCATAGTCGATGACTACTCTCGCCACACATGGACAAGGTTCCTCCGAACAAAAGATGAGACAGGGGACTTGATCGTCAATTTCGTGAACTCTACTCAAAATTTGCTGCAGCAGACTATCCAAGTCATTCGAACAGACAATGGCACTGAGTTCAAGAACAAATGTCTGTGAATTTTATCAGAACCTTGGAATAAGTCAACAATTTTCAGTCATCAAGACTCCTCAACAGAATGGGCTAGTCGAACGAAAGAACAGATCTCTAGTGGAAGCCACGCGTACGATGCTCATCCACTCTGGCCTTCCACATTTTCTCTGGGCGGAAGCAGTAAATACATCATGTTTCACTCAAAACAGGACGGTGGTTCACAAGCGCTTTGACAAGACTCCGTATGAAATTAGCAACAAATGAGTACCCAACATCTCAATCTTTGAAGTCTTTGGGTGCAAGTGCTTTGTGGCGAACGATCGAGAGCAACGTGCTAAGTTCGACCCTAAAGCATTCGAAGCCACTTTCGTCGGGTATTCTTCAACCTCGAAAGCGTACCGAATATACATAAAGTCCAACCACACAATCAGAGAAAGCTACAATGTCACTTTCCACAAAGTGGCGGAGATGGATTCTGGTCACTTCAGTCCAGGACCCGTGCTTAACCCGATGGCTCCTGCACACCTCAGTTCAGGACCCGTACCTAACCAGATAGCTTCTGAATATAATAGTTCAGAACATGTTTTCACTGGTGTGTTGGCACAAAACCAACAGAAGATGGCAACAACCCCGAATTCAACGTAAGAAGAAGCAATGAGACTTGCATTACACGATCTTTCGGACTCTCTTTCGAGCCAGTATATCAGTCACACACTGCTACACCTATAGTGGATTCTCCACCCAACGAGACCGACGTACCAAGTGCTTCTCACGTCCCTACCTCACCCGATTCAGAATTGCGACAGAATAAAGAAAAACCTAGACTGGTTATTGAGGAAGAATCATCAGAGACGATCGTTCCAAGTGCAGAATTGGAACTTCATCAAGCAATTGATCAATCAGAGACTACAGGAAATCTAGACCGACAGACAGCTGATGCATCGGCTTCAGCCTTGCCTCATGAGCACAAGTGGACTAGAGGTCACTCCGTTGATCAGATAATTGGTGATCCTTCGGATGGAGTGAGGACACGTCGTCAACACAGTCTCTTCAGCTGCTTCTTAAGTAAAAATTAGCCTACCAAGGTAGCAAACGCACTTCAAGACCCGGATTGGGTAATAGCGATGCGTGATGAAATTCATCAAATCGAACGTCTCCAAGTGTGGACCTTAGTACTCCGTCCGCATGGGAAAACAATTGTCGGAACTAAATGGGTATTCAAAAACAAGAACAATGTAGATGGTGAAGTGATCCGAAACAAAGCAAGGCTAGTTGCGAAGGGATACAATCAACACGAAGGCATCGACTACGACGAGACATATGCTCCTGTTGCCCGAATCGAAGCTATCCATCTTCTCCTGGCTTATGCGGCTCACAAAGACTTCAAAGTCTATCAGATGGATGTTAAGACCTCCTTAACTGCGTGTTAAAAGAAGAAGTCTACGTTGCTCAGTCGGAAGGCTTCGTTGATCAACAACATCCCGATCACGTCTATCGATTGGACAAAGCTCTCTATGGACTAAAGCAAGCCCCACGTGCTTGGTACGATGTCTTGAGTGAATTCCTCGTGAGTCTGGATTCATACGAGGAACGATAGACACAACCCTCTTCATCAAATGGCAAGACAAAGATCTGATCCAGAAGAGAATTGGGAGGAGGTCTCATACAGTCACAACCTCAAGTGACTATGAGCCAACCTGGGGAGCCGGTGTCTGCTCAATGGTTGATAACAGGCGACATCAGTCGTCCGGGAACATCCAAGAAGGCGTCCGCACCGTTTGTGGCGAACGAGCAATTCCAAGCCGCTCTCTCCGCTGCTGTTCAATCGCTTGAAGACAAAATAATGGAGAGAGTTCTTACTGCCATAGAGACATCCAGCAGAGACACCGGGAAAGCACCTGTCTCCGAAGGCACCTCGTCACAGCCCAACCTCACACCTCCACAACCCACACCCACCGACCCTTTAGCCACTTCATCCATCCTCATCAACCCATACACCATACCCATAACCGAGCTCCACGACATCCTACTCGCCCGCCTGATCGGCCTCTCCATCTGGTCGCCTCATGAAGAGTTCTTTATAGGCGATTGGTGGATCATCCTGAGCCACCTACTGAAACTTGCCGAGGCCAAAGCTCCCAATCAAGACGCAGATATGACGATCCTGACAATCAAGATCCTCATGACGGGGAGAAGAGGCCACGGACATCTACGAGTGGCCAAGGACAAGGCTCGGGCGCAACGCAAATAAGCGCTGGAGCAGGTGAAACCCAAACCCACACCCAAACTATCGACACCACGCACCTCACCACCACTCTAACCTATATCGACCCACCAACCTTTCACCTAAGGACGCCTCCGCCCACACCACCGATTCTGACAAGCCCCTTGCTTCCGGAAGAAGAAGCAAGTGCCGCGATTCTCGTAGCCCTAGCAGCTACCCGAGCTACTCCCTCAGTCGCTCCAGACAAACCGAGACCATCAGGACATGGCGTCAATCCACACGAGGTTCTAGACAAATACATCTTCGAAGGACAATGGATGACCCATTCCATGCCCGAGGAGCATCAAAGACAACGGCTTCAGGATGTTCGGCACTTCCTGCAACAAGCCTCCGTAGACCTCGTAATCATAGAAGACGATGAACTTCAGGAAGGGGAAGACTACCAACGAGATATCCCAAGGCTACCAGAGTTGATCGCACAACGAGCGGTTTCCCCCACAAGGGAAATGCCAGGAACTGTTCGGATCGACACCGCCGTGGGAGAATATCCGAATAGACATACCCTTTCTTGAAGAAGTCCGTGAAAACATTTGCAGGTCACCAGACAGGGTCAAAAAGCCGAATGAGTTCGAGCAGAGAGGGATCTTTTACTAGGATCAGCAGAAGAGGATGACCTACCTCTGGATGCTGACTCAACTTGGACCTGATGTAAGGCTGGGGATGACTAAAGGACAAGTCAAGAGCCACTATAAGAGTCTCTCCCCGATTTGCCAGCTTCTCAGCGTCTACTGTGCTAAAGGAGGACTTCCAACCCCGACATACGTTATTGAGCGAGTGGACAGAACCCGAGAGGAGCTAAGAGATAGCGACCTTCCGTATCTCCCTGCCGACGAGGTATACCACCTCTATCAGCTGTACGTGGAGAAGTACAAAGGTCCTCAAGGCTTCGTCAAGAAAGAAGGCCTCGAACGGCTCTACCGGTTCATGATGCACCAAGTCAAGTACTTCGCCGCGCATGACGTTCAGATGGCTCTGGAGAGCAACATGAAGAAGGCAACATGACCG
Organism: Craterostigma plantagineum; assembly: GCA_027422505.1. Classification (NCBI taxonomy): domain Eukaryota; kingdom Viridiplantae; phylum Streptophyta; class Magnoliopsida; order Lamiales; family Linderniaceae; genus Craterostigma; species Craterostigma plantagineum. The sequence continues at coordinate 642,656 of JAPQWV010000203.1, forward strand.
CACCGCTCTATAAAGGACCTGAGATCGAAGGGCTTCCAAGCAATCATGTGCACGTCAGCTCAGTCCTAGGCATCACCTGCCACAATCCAATCATCAAGAAGACTAGGTTGATGCTGAAGACTGAAATTCAGAAGTTTGCGACGAAACGCTCAAGGTCATCATGAGGAATATAGAGCAAAGGTTGGAAGAAATCAACCGAGAGACGATGCTGAGAATCCATCAGTTCGTGAGAGAATAGCCGCTCCTGATGGAGTTGTTAGACGACATCGAGGAGTGCCTGAAGCCGAGGGAAACGCTCAGGAACTTCGAGTATGCGCTGGGCTTGCGCAGATCATACTAGCCCAACGAGGACAAACAGCGCGGAGACGAAATCAAGCACAAAGGGGGAGATTGTAGAGTATCAATTTTAATTGTGCTTGATTCCATTAGTTGTCCTTGTATTTTGGGGCTTTTCTTATATTTGTCCTTAGATTAGGACTAGTTAGATATTTATACCAAGTGTATTTGCTATAAATACTTTGTAATCAAACGCAGAGAAAGTTTTGGAAATTGATCCGAAATGCTTGCAATTCAATTTTAGAGAGAGAAACAATAGTAACTTACTCACTCTACTCGAATTCTCTCTCTTGTTCTTCATTTGAGTTTTTCGATCGAATCCTAATGTCAATCATTATCATCGAATTACTTAGAATTCATGCCTATGATCATAGAGTTGTTAATCGTAGGACTTAACAGAGTCACATGGGAGAGATGCAATTCTTCATGGGACTCCAAGTCAGGCAGCTCGAAGATGGCATCTTCATAAGTCAGACTAAATACATCAAGGACATTCTGAAGAAGTTCCATCAAGATCAGAGCAAGCCTCTCAACACTCCCATGTCAACTAGCTGCAAGTTGGATGACGATCCCACAGGAAAAGCGATTGAAATCACACTCTATCGCAGCATTATCAGCTCTCTTCTTTAGGAAAACTCAAGCCGGCCGGATATCATGTTTGCCACTTGCTATGTGCCACTTTCCAAGTCGACCCTAAAGAATCCCACATGCTCGCGGTCAAACGTATCTTATGCTACCTCAAAGGCACCCCATCCCTAGGATTGTGGAATCGTAAGGGCAAAAATTTCAAATTAATTTGCTATACTGAAGCTGATTATGCAGGTTGCCGAATGGACAGGAAAAGCACATCCGGTGGTACTCAATTTCTAGGCAAAAAGCTGGTCTGCTGGTCATCCAAGAAGCATAACTACGTCTCAACATCGACGGCTGAGGCTGAATATGCCCGGCTGCCAGCTGTTGCTCGCAAATGCTATGGATGCGGACTCAGCTTCGCCACTATGGGTACAATTTAAATAATATACCCATTTATAGCGATGGACAAAGTGCCATTGCGATTACGTGTAATCCCGTTCACCACTCGCGCACAACACACATAGATATTAGATATCATTTTATAAAAGATCACGTAGAAAAAGGCACGATTGACGGGTATTTTGTGAAAATGGAATATCAACTAGCTGACATTTTCACCAAGGCTTTGGATGAAAAATGGTTCCAATTCCTTGTAGGAAAATTAGGCATGTTGAATCTTCCGTAATCTGTGCTTTACGTACTCCTATGTGCTTTCACATGTTCTATGCTATGTATTTTCTATACTTTAATGCTATATTTGCGTGAAATACTTCATTATAATAATAACAAAAATAAAATAAAATCTAATAAAAATTCATAAATATTATACATATATGTATAATATTAGGGGAATGAAGATACCTTTAGGATGTTCGATCTAAGTCACGTATGAATTTCCCTGACATGCGACTGATTAATTGCTTAATTTTGTCAAATCTTAAGTTGCATTCTTGTGTCTAAAGTTCTGCGTAGACTCCACTAGACACAAAGCCACCTTATGTGAGTGAGATCTCTAGCCTTTCATTTCTTTCTACGGATCTATTCTTGAGCGAGTCACACAATCATTGCTTGCCTTAACTAGTGATTCTTGGTCTCATACTTGTCTTGCGTTAGAACGTTAGGAAAATGATTAGGGCACTTAGGGAATTACTCACTCGGCCAAATATTTAATTTTCAATCCTCTAACATAGTCTCTAGTCATTCATTTTGAGCCTTCTCCAAATTTTTCTTCATTTGAAAGCCCTTTGAGCCTTCAACAGTCAATCTAAACTTCGACGGGATGTTCAATCAAGAAAAGGAGGGGGAGATAAACGAGACGAAAAAGATAAAGATGACAAAAGAATGTGGAAAACGCATACGAGAAATGCTCAACGCATAAAGAAAAACAAACCAAAAGAACCTGCCACTCGATTATCTTAATCTCAAAATCTTTAAGAAGGGGGCATGGATCTTGCTGTGAACTTCTCCATCGATAATCTCGTACACTCCTCAGAATGGCTAGAAAGAGGAGCACCACGAAGTGAACTTCTCCAACGATAATCCGATCTTATATCGAGACAACGAGAAAAGGAGCACGGCCTTGGGTTCAAATCCCACAACTGTGAACATCTTCAAATCGATAATCTCTGAAAGCTCTTTAGGGATTAAGAGAATAGGAGCATGATATCGGCCCGAGAACCAACAAAAAGATATAATCTCTCAGCCTCGTAGAGAAGCGGAGCTTCAGCTTGAGCAAGTGCAGAGAATTTACAAAAGATCAAAGGATGAAAAAGACTAAAATACGAAAGAGAAAAATGCCAAATAAAAGGAGAACGATGAAGGAATGGAAGATGACGTAAAGCTCACTTTTCCCAAAAAGTTTCCTTCCCTTCTTAGTCACAACCAAATTAAAGCCTTTAAAAGTCCCTTTAATTTCAAAACGACGATCTCTCGCTCGGTGAAATGATTAAAATCGCCTCGATCACAGGTAAATTCACTTATGATTTGTTTGACTTGAGTGATATAAAAATCCCTAGTAAAAAATAAATGAGTGCTAGAGCGAACCTAGTGAGAGTTGTCGAAATGGATCCTAGTTTGAACTTAGGACTTTAGTTTTGCTGACAGGACTTGACGGCATAAATTCTTTCAAGTGTCTTGTGAATTTTTAGGCGTGACAATGATCGAAGCAAAATAATGTGACCCCATACTATTAATAAAACTAGTCTATAACAATAAAAAAATAAAATATATATATCATAAAACAAATAACAAAATAAAAATTATATATATAAATATTTTTTCGCACATTTTAATATGCAATCTTAATTTGCATCTATGCGGAACTGATTAAATGCGAATTTCTTGCTCATATCCTCACGCAGCATTTTGAATACATGATTAGGAGACCATGTATCTAGGAGAAATTGTCTAAATTGCGTACTACATGTTTGGTAATTATATGCTTTCATGCAAAATCAATTTTTGGTGAACTATTTGAGGGGAAGCATTTACAAAAATGTATGCCTTGAGTTCCAAACTATTTTGATGATCTCTAAGTTTTGCAGAATCAATGAGGAAGACTTCACGAATTAATCTCGACTTGGAGTGCACGACATTGGTTCCAATTTTGGATGGGTAAATATTTTGTTCGTTAACGTGTTTTGTGAATTTGAATTTAACCAACTTATCTTTAAAATGTTTCAGGGGGCGCCTAAATAGAGAAATTGCTTCCAAAATTAACTCTAAAATTCTCGACATTTTTGCTCTAAGTATTGCAGATATACAAAATTTGACTATGGAGCCAGATGTCACCATTCTGAAATTACAGGTAGTTAACTACATATATTTACATACATAAAGGGAGCAATTATGTGGTTTTACTTGAAGTAAGAGTCAATCTGAAAACTTAGAAAAACTAACTATCGCAATTTTCAATTGGAGTTCTCGAGCGAAAATTGATTTGGGACCAAATGCTAATTTTTGCTCAAAATTTGTCGAGCGAAAATCAAATAGGGACCCGATGAAAATTTTCGATCTGAGTTTCTCGAGCGAAAATAAAAACTCAAGATTGGGCCTGTATCATTTTCAAACTTAAAACGCCCGATAAGCCCAATTAGAATTAGTAACTCTTACAGTCGAAAATTCCTAAATAAATGCATAAACCCCTAATCGCAAAATTCATAAGCCGAAAATTTTTCTCTCGCAAAGAACCTTATCAAAAAGGCGAAATCAAAAGCTTTCAAATCCTTAATTGTTCAACTGATTTACACCTTTTTATGGTAGATTCGACATTCTTTAGGGATTAGCGTGTGTTTGAACTTCATTTGCATCCATATTCTGTGATCCTTCGCATGATTCTGATAGATTCTCGTTTGTTTTAAAACTATGAAAACTCGAATGCTATTTTACAGTGATTACAACCATTTTATGTGTTTAATCTGGGTTGATGTAGCACCCGGGTTCCCCGTAAGTTTTTAGGGCCAATAAATTAGCGAAAATATGATTTTGTGCTCTACGTGCATTTATGCAATTTACGTGCATTGTATGATTTACGTGCATTAATGCGACTTATGTGCCTTAAGTGCTTGTGAGACCTAGCCGTCTCGTGGAAATTTATTCGGGTCACCTGATACCCGAATTTATTAGAATTTCGAAAATAAGCCAAGAAAAGACTAGGCTATGTGTAAAGTGGTAAAGTTGAGTCTCAAATGGTCTAGAATTGAAAAATTAGGCCCAACAAGGACTAAAAGGGAAAGGTTGGGACAAATACCCCTAAATCAAGGGATATTTCGTTACTTAGGCTTGAACCAATTAAATTCCCACTTAGAAAACAATTTCAAGTCCACAAACCCTTAGCCAAATACCAACGAAAAAGCCAAGAAAGTAAAGAGAAGGAGCCGAGAGAATTCAACCCAAAGAACACTTCAACTTGCTTAGGATTTCGAGTAAGTAGAATTATTGCTTTAAGCTTATTTGAACTTCATTACTAGGTATTAAGGCACGTTTAAGACTTAGGGGATTTAAGAATCCGAAGGTACCATAAACGGCAAAACCCTAGATTTGAAATGAAATCATGACTAAGAGTTCCCTCGAGATTATTGTTTGATTTTGGCTAGCCTAACTTACGTTAAGACTCATTAATTCAGCAAGGAAAGAAGCTTTGAGTAGAATGAAGCCCTAGAACTTAGAAATTCTGGGCAGAGGGAACGTGGATGTCATTTCGGGTAGATGACTTAAGGCTTGATGAAATCGGGGAAATAAGATAATAAATCGGGCGATTTTAGTTGTATGACAAATCGTGCGATTTAATATAAATAACACATAGTATAAGCTTCAATGATTCCAATCTAGACATCCCAAAATCGGGCGAAATGTTGCATGTAAGGAATCTAATGAATTAAACGTAAGAGATGGTTAAATCCGGCGATTTAAGCCCTAGGGTATCTCGGCGATTTGGAGTGTCTCAAAACATGAAATCGGGCGACTTCATGCGAAACCTAAATCGGAGGAATTAAAAGAATAATCCACGTGGCGAAAGGGGAACAAATCGCCGAGATAGAGCTCAACAAACCCTGAAATCGGGCGACTCCATGCAAGGTTGAAATCGGGCGATTTCCACCCATGGAATACCCTAAATCGACCGAAAACAATTCATACTCCATGCATGGATTCGGGATGACGTCATGCTGATGAAAAAGCACGGCGATTTCCATCTCTTGAAGACCTCAAATCGGGCGAATTACCTTGAGCTACCCATGCATGAGAAATCGGGCGAAATACTATGCAACGTAGGACAAATCGGGCGATTTGGAACCTTAAGAGACCTCGGCGATTTGAGGGTTACAATGTCATGAAATCGGGCAAATTGCATGAAGGTGAAATCGGACACATCCATGCTAAGTACAAATCGGGCGAATAAACGAGATTTCATGCAAGATTTAATCGGGCGATTTCGTGCTAATACCAATCGACCAAAATCAGCTCATAAGAGATCAAATTGAGCAATTAATAGACTTTCATACCATGTATCGGGCGACTTATTAATAAATTCGGAAGTACTAGGAGATCAAATCGGGCAGATGAAATTCGTGCAAGACAAATCGGGCGACTCGAATAAATCGAACAGCACTTAGACATTTCGCCGAGCCCCTTAGATTAAAAGTTAGTACTAACATAACTTAGAAATTGTTGGGGCGGGAAATTAGCCTAGACTCGAAGTTAGCAATTTATAATCTAGCGAAATTAATGAAGTTAGATAATCTCGTTCGACCTAACTAATTAATTAACGAGGGCATAATACTAATACGATAATATTTATGTTTAGAGGTCGTACGTTAGGAGCTAACGGGGAGAACACTAATTACGCTCGGACGACAGGTAAGTAGAAGTCCAACTACGACACACAACTTGTTTTACGTGCCTAATTTGCGTGACTATGTGCTTACGTGGTTTCATGAAGTAGTAAATTGATTGAAGTATTTAAATGTAGTAAGTCTACGTTGCATTTACCTGCATCTGCATATGCATATGCATACTCATGTGCACACACGAACTCGTGAGGGAGGGTCGTGGGATTGAGTGTGCGTAATGATGTGTCGCTTGTACGCGAGGAGGACTTGCCGATGTGGGCAAGGGTGTCGACTCGTAGTTGAGTCAGGGGCTGTCTACTATGCTACCAGGGCGGCGTTTTAGCGTCGTCGTACTATTATTTTAGATATATATATTGATATCCTATGGATAGGATTTGGGCATGGCCCGTGGCGGTAAGGTGCGACCTGAGGGTGTAAGCGACACAGGGTGGAACCCTGGTGTAGGCGACCTCAGCGTGGGCTACCAGCGTGAGCGACTGCCGGACAGTCGGGGACGACCGGGATTATATGGCGACCTAGGGGAACGATGTGCATCCTAGGGTTCGGCCATCCGGCGTGGACCGCTGTCGTGTTGTCCCTGAGGGACGTGAGCTCTTGTGGTACATAGTGAGATTAGCCGAGGGCCCTGAGTGACATTAGTCTGAGTACGTTGGTACGGATGTTATATGCATCGGCGTGGATTGCCTTTGCGAGGGTTATAGGCATCGACGCGGATTGCCGATGCGGGGGAGTGACACGTGCATACATGCATGATTTCTGCTTACTGAGCCTCGGTGGCTCATTCCTTACGTTGTGTGTTGTAGGCACTGGCGATCACGGTATGTGACCGCGTCTTGAAGGCAAGGCCAACCTTTTGGAGCTTCGTGCTGCTTTTGGGGGTGGACGTGTGTGTGTGGATGACGACCTGTGAGGCCGGGCGCATAGGTGCTTTTGCTGTGCCGACACACCTTCGCCGTTGTAGTTAGACCATGTCTGGAACCTGATGTTCGACATGCATTCTTTTGTCTTGTATAGAACAATGTTTCATTCGATATATGAAAAATGAAAAAAATTTGTACGCATTTTCGGTGCACTTCTTTATTTGCAAATTCGCTAGGCACGTAGAAATGCGCTAGGTTAGGCGGTTAGGAAGTCGGGTCGTCACAGGGTGGTATCAGAGCTTCGGTCACAGGTTCTGTAGACTGTCCACACACACACCCAAAAGAGCGGAAGCGGCCTTGCAAGTAAGCGTTAAGTCTATGTGAACTTCTATGTTGTATAATTTATTGGCCATAGGACAATCAGGATAGGGTGTGAAGATGGTAAGAACGAGAGGTGAGTCGAGTGGTGGCGACGACCAGAACAGGGGAAACACGGCCCCTCCCGACAATCGGGATGCAACGATTTTCCAACTGACGGAACTAGTCCGCCAGCAGTCGGCGCAGATTCAACAGCTTATTCAGCAGAATACTGCTAATGCTGGGTCAACTCAGGCGGAAAGGACTGAGGTGGTGGGAGAACGATTCCGAAGGTTGAACCCACCGACCTTCGAGGACACAGCTGACTCGACAGCAGCTGAGGACTGGTTGAGGACTCTCGAGAGCATGTTCGTCTATAGCAGGGTTCCGGAGGCGGAGAAAGCCCTCTGTGCTGCGTTCCTACTATGAGGGAGCGCAGGACACTGGTGGGACACCATCATGGTGTTGGAGAACCCCGCTACGATGAGCTGGGAAAGATTCAAGGAGTTGTTCAGGGGCAAGTATCTCACCGCCCCTATTCGAGCACAGCGCCTGAATGAATTCCTCAATCTCAGGCAGGGGCCCATGACGGTGGCCGAATACATAAGGAAGTTTGAGCAGCTGTCCAGGTTCGCTGCTCACTTGATCAGCACGGAAGCTCTAAAGGTCGAACGCTTCCTGGAAGGATTTAAGCCTGAGCTCTACAGGGATGTGAGCATGGCGGGAATTCAGGGAGCGACTTACTCTCAAGTAGCAGAGAGAGCTATGGTCGCTAAACAGGCGGAAGCCATGATCTTAAAGGCACAAGAGGCCAAGCGCAAGTTCGCGCAAATGCAAGGAGCGCAATGGAGCGGGGGAGACCAGAAACGGCAGTTCGTGCCTAAAGGGGGCAAGAAGAAATTCCAGAATAGGCCTCCTCAACAGTCTCACGGGACGATGAACCGACCCCCAAATCCAAACCAGAACCAGGGAGCAGTGCAGGGCCCATATTGCCAGAGGTGTGGGAAAAGACACTTTGGGAACTGCAACATGCAAGTCAACACCTGCTTTAGATGTGGGAAGCCGGGCCACTTTGTGAGAGAGTGCCCGGAGGGTGCTTCGGGAAATCAGACCGGGAGTCAGGCAGGACCTCAAATGGTGCCAGCTCGGGTGTACACCATCACATCCGAGGAAGCAGAGAACAATCCGGAGGTGGTAGCAGGTACCCTACTAGTCCACCAAACTCCCACGTGCATTCTAGTAGATTCCGGGGCGACCCACTCGTTTGCGTCCGTGAAGTATGTGATGAAACTCGGGGTAACGCCTGAGCGAGTAGACTACGAGTATAGCGTAGCAATTCCAAGCGGGGCACCAACTAGGACTAGCCAAATGCTAAGAAATTGCCCGGTCCTAGTCGGAATAGGGAATTACCTGTAGATCTGATAGTCATCCCGATGGACGACTATGAGGTGATCCTCGGGATGGACTGGCTCTCAAAGTACGGAGCAGTGATATACTGTAACCGTAAAGTAGTTACGTTTAGCTTAGAAGGGGAAGAACCTTTCACGTTCAGGGGAATAATGAAAGGGAGAGGCACTCCGAGGATATCAGCCTTAAAAGCTCAGCGATTAGTCAATTCCGTATGCGAGGCATACCTGGTAATCGCACTGAAGGCAGACGAGAATACCCCCACGAAACTCGAAGACGTACCCGTGATTAAGGAGTTCCCGGACGTATTTCCAGAAGATCTGCCGGGACTACCCCCAGACAGAGATATTGAGTTTACGATTGACCTGGTGCCGGGAGCAGCACCAGTGTCTAAAGCACCATATCGATTAGCGCCAACCGAACTGAAGGAGTTGAAGGAACAAATAGATGAACTCCTATAGAAAGGATTCATTCAGACAGCTTTTCTCCCTGGGGAGCGCCAGTCCTGTTCGTACGAAAGAAGGATGGCTCGATGAGACTGTGCATAGATTATAGGGAGCTTAACAAGCTGACGATCAAGAATAAATATCCACTACCCCGAATAGACGACCTCTTCGACCAATTACAAGGCGCCACAGTATTTTCTAAGATCGATTTGAGGTCGGGTTACCATCAACTGAAAATCCGCAAGGAAGACATTCCCAAAACGGCGTTCAGTACCAGATACGGCACTTTGAATTTTTAGTTATGCCCTTTGGACTGACGAACGCACCGGCGGCCTTCATGGACCTAATGAACCGGGTGTTCGAAGCCTATCTAGACAAGTTTGTAATTGTATTCATAGATGACATCCTCATCTACTCCAAGACAAAGGAAGAGCACGAACTACATCTACGAGTAGTGCTAGGAATATTGAGGGAGAAGCAGATCTATGCAAAGTTCAAAAAGTGTGAATTCTGGCTGGACCAAGTAGCATTCTTGGGGCACATCGTCTCGGGAGCAGGAATCTCGGTGGACCCGAGCAAAATCGAAGCAATTAATGATTGGCCACAGCCGACCAACGTAACGGAAGTACGGAGCTTCCTAGGCTTAGCAGGCTACTATAGGAAATTCATCAAGGATTTCTCTAGAATCGCCTCTACGCTGACAAGGTTGACTAAAAAGAACACGCCTTTTCTATGGAACGGAGTGTGAACGAAGCTTCCAAGAACTGAAAAAGCGGCTTACTACAGCCCCAGTGCTGACGATACCCACGGGAACAGGAGGGTTCTCTGTGTATAGCGACGCCTCGAAGAACGGGTTAGGATGCGTACTGATGCAGAACGGTAACATGGTGGCTTACGCCTCACGACAACTAAAGGAATACGAAAAGAACTATCCTACACACGACTTGGAGCTTGCGGCGGTAGTCTTCGCTCTCAAGATTTGGAGACACTATTTGTATGGACAGAGGTGCGAAATTTACACCGATCACAAGAGTTTAAAGTATTTCTTCACCCAGAAGGAACACAATATGAGGCAGAGAAGATGGCTGGAGCTGGTGAAAGACTACGATTGTGTGATCAACTACCACCCAGGAAAGGCGATCGTGGTAGCTGATGCTCTAAGCCGGAAATCAGTAAGCGCGGAACTTCAACGACTCGACGTGGAGATTGTACCATTGGGAGAAGTCGAGGTGAAATTAGCATCCCTAACTCTGCAACCAACGCTACTGGAGCAGATCAAAAAGGCACAGGAAAACGACGAGTTTTACCTGAAGACGAAGGAAGCGCAAACCGAGCAACCAACGACGGACTTCGTGTTTCGGGACGACGGAAGCTTATACTACAAGAGTAGATTGTACGTTCCGAACGACGCGGATCTTAGACGAGTCATAATGACGGAAGCACATACCACGCCATATTCGGTACACCCAGGAGCTACGAAGCTATATAGGGATCTAAGGACTAACTACTGGTGGCCGGGAATGAAAAAGGACGTAGCGACGTTCGTGAGCCAATGCCTCACCTGCCAGCAAATTAAGGCAGAACATCAGCGACCGGCAGGGACGCTGCAACCTCTGTCCATTCCGGAGTGGAAGTGGGACAATGTAACGATGGATTTCGTGAGCGGATTGCCGAGGAACGCGAAAGGACACGATGCAATTTGGGTAATTGTTGATCGACTTACGAAATCTGCCCATTTTCTGCCGATAAGTACAACGTTTACCATGGAACGGTATGCAGAATTGTACATCCAAGAGATAGTAAGACTCCATGGGGCACCCATAACGATAGTTTCAGACCGCGATTCACGGTTTCTATCTAAATTCTGGACAAGTTTACAAAAGGCCATGGGGACGAAATTGGCATTTAGCACAGCATATCACCCGCAAACGGACGGCCAATTCGAGCGGACAATCCAAACGCTGGAAGATATGTTACGAGCCTGTGTACTTGACTTCAAAGGCAACTGGAGCAAGTACCTTCCACTTGTAGAATTCTCGTACAACAACAGTTACCAAGCTACAATTGGAATGGCTCCTTATGAAGCTTTGTACGGACGGAAGTGCAGATCCCCAGTGCATTGGGACGAAGTGGGTGAACGGGCGATGTTAGGCCCCGATATGATACGGGAAATGACGGAAATTATCACGATGATCCGAGAAAGAATGCGCACGGCGCAGAGTAGACAGAAGAGTTATGCGGATCGGAGACGTAGACCGCTAGAATTCGACGTGAATGATTGGGTCTTTGTGAAAGTGTCACCGATGAAAGGAGTCAAAAGGTTCGGAAAGAAGGGAAAACTAAGTCCGAGATACATCGGTCCCTTCAAAATAATAAAGAGAGTTGGTGAAGTAGCATACCAACTAGAACTACCGGCATCGTTGTCGCAAGTACACGATGTATTCCATGTTTCCACGTTACGAAAATATATCGCTGATCCAAGCCACGTGTTGATAAATGACTCACTGCACCAACACCTGAAACCAGACCTGAGTTATGAAGAAATTCCCGTGGAAATATTGATGCATGAGACAAAGAGGCTTAGGAACAAAGAGATTCCTCTAGTAAAAGTTCTGTGGCGGAATCAGTCAGTAGAGGAAGCCACATGGGAACGCGAGGATGAGATGAAAACCCGCTATCCTGAATTGTTCCGAACGGGCTGATTTCGGGGGCGAAATCCTCCTTAAGGGGGGGAGGATGTAGCACCCGGGTTCCCCGTAAGTCTTTAGGGCCAATAAATTAGCGAAAATATGATTTTGTGCTCTACGTGCATTTATGCAATTTACGTGCATTGTATGATTTACGTGCATTAATGCGACTTATGTGCCTTAAGTGCTTGTGAGACCTAGCCGTCTCGTGGAAATTTATTCGGGTCACCTGATACCCGAATTTATTAGAATTTCGAAAATAAGCCAAGAAAAGACTAGGCTATGTGTAAAGTGGTAAAGTTGAGTCTCAAATGGTCTAGAATTGAAAAATTAGGCCCAACAAGGACTAAAAGGGAAAGGTTGGGACAAATACCCCTAAATCAAGGGATATTTCGTTACTTAGGCTTGAACCAATTAAATTCCCACTTAGAAAACAATTTCAAGTCCACAAACCCTTAGCCAAATACCAACGAAAAAGCCAAGAAAGTAAAGAGAAGGAGCCGAGAGAATTCAACCCAAAGAACACTTCAACTTGCTTAGGATTTCGAGTAAGTAGACTTATTGCTTTAAGCTTATTTGATCTTCATTACTAGGTATTAAGGCACGTTTAAGACTTAGGGGATTTAAGAATCCGAAGGTACCATAAACGGCAAAACCCTAGATTTGAAATGAAATCATGACTAAGAGTTCCCTCGAGATTATTGTTTGATTTTGGCTAGCCTAACTTACGTTAAGACTCATTAATTCAGCAAGGAAAGAAGCTTTGAGTAGAATGAAGCCCTAGAACTTAGAAATTCTGGGCAGAGGGAACGATGGATGTCATTTCGGGTAGATGACTTAAGGCTTGATGAAATCGGGGAAATAAGATAATAAATCGGGCGATTTTAGTTGTATGAAAAATCGATCGATTTAATATAAATAACACATAGTATAAGCTTCAATAATTCCAATCTAGACATCCCAAAATCGGGCGAAATGTTGCATGTAAGGAATCTAATGAATTAAACGTAAGAGATGGTTAAATCGGGCGATTTAAGCCCTAGGGTATCTCGGCGATTTGGAGTGTCTCAAAACATGAAATCGGGCGACTTCATGCGAAACGTAAATCGGAGGAATTAAAAGAATAATCCACGTGGCGAAAGGAGAACAAATCGCCGAGATAGAGCTCAACAAACCCTGAAATCGGGCGACTCCATGCAAGGTTGAAATCGGGCGATTTCCACCCATGGAATACCCTAAATCGACCGAAAACAATTCATACTCCATGCATGGATTCGGGATGACGTCATGCTGATGAAAAAGCACGGCGATTTCCATCTCTTGAAGACCTCAAATCGGGCGAATTACCTTGAGCTACCCATGCATGAGAAATCGGGCGAAATACCATGCAACCTAGGACAAATCGTGCGATTTGGAACCTTAAGAGACCTCGGCGATTTGAGGGTTACAATGTCATGAAATCGGGCAAATTGCATGAAGGTGAAATCGGACACATCCATGCTAAGTACAAATCGGGCGAATAAACGAGATTGCATGCAAGATTTAATCGGGCGATTTCGTGCTAATACCAGTCGATCGAAATCAGCCCATGAGAGATCAAATTGAGCAATTAATAGACTTTCATACCATGTATCGGGCGACTTATTAATAAATTCGGAAGTACTAGGATATCAAATCGGGCAGATGAAATTCGTGCAAGACAAATCGGGCGACTCGAATAAATCGAACAGCACTTAGATATTTCGCCGAGCCCCTTAGATTAAAAGTTAGTACTAACATAACTTAGAAATTGTTGGGGCGGGAAATTAGCCTAGACTCGAAGTTAGCAATTTATAATCTAGCGAAATTAATGAAGTTAGATAATCTCGTTCGACCTAACTAATTAATTAACGAGGGCATAATACTAATTAGATAATATTTATGTTTAAAGGTCGTACGTTAGGAGCTAACGGGGAGAACACTAATTACGCTCGGACGACAGGTAAGTAGAAGTCCAACTACGACACACAACTTGTTTTACGTGCCTAATTTGCGTGACTATGTGCTTACGTGGTTTCATGAAGTAGTAAATTGATTGAAGTATTTAAATGTAGTAAGTCTACGTTGCATTTACCTACATCTGCATATGCATATGCATACTCATGTGCACACACGAACTCGTGAGGGAGGGTCGTGGGATTGAGTGTGCGTAATGATGTGTCGCTTGTACGCGAGGAGGACTTGCCGATGTGGGCAAGGGTGTCGACTCGTAGTTGAGTCAGGGGCTGACTACTATGCTACCAGGGCGGCGTTTTAGCGTAGTCGTACTATTATTTTAGATATATATTGATATCCTATGGATAGGATTTGGGCATGGCCCGTGGCGGTAAGGTGCGACCTGGAGGGTGCGACCTGAGGGTGTAAGCGACACAGGGTGGAACCCTGGTGTAGGCGACCTCAGCGTGGGCTACCAGCGTGAGCGACCGCCGGACAGTCGGGGACGACCGGGATTATATGGCGACCTAGGGGAACGATGTGCATCCTAGGGTTCGGCCATCCGGCGTGGACCGCTGTCGTGTTGTCCCTGAGGGACGTGAGCTCTTGTGGTACATAGTGAGATTAGCCGAGGGCCCTGAGTGACATTAGTCTGAGTACGTTGGTACGGATGTTATATGCATCGGCGCGGATTGCCTTTGCGAGGGTTATAGGCATCGGCGCGGATTGCCGATGCGGGGGAGTGACACGTGCATACATGCATGATTTCTGCTTACTGAGCCTCGGTGGCTCATTCCTTACGTTGTGTGTTGTAGGCACTGGCGATCACGGTATGTGACCGCGTCTTGAAGGCAAGGCCAACCTTTTGGAGCTTCGTGCTGCTTTTGGGGGTGGACGTGTGTGTGTGGATGACGACCTGTGAGGCCGGGCGCATAGGAGCTTTTGCTGTGCCGACACACCTTCGCCGTTGTAGTTAGACCATGTCTGGAACCTGCTGTTCGACATGCATTCTTTTGTCTTGTATAGAACAATGTTTCATTCGATATATGAAAAATGAAAAAAATTTGTACGCATTTTCGGTGCACTTCTTTATTTGCAAATTCGCTAGGCACGTAGAAATGCGCTAGGTTAGGCGGTTAGGAAGTCGGGTCGTCACAGTTAAAAACTGCATTTAAGATAGATTCGGTGTTTTTGATGATTCTGGTAGTATATTCTTTCGATTTTCTGCGTTTAAGAGCAAAAATTTAAGTTTCGACCAAGCTGGGTTTCGAATGTTTAATGCTGTCGAAGAACGTTTTGGATTGCAAACAGTTTCAATCGAATTTCAATTCGATTGAGTCACTGTTTGCATCGTAAAAGATATTCGATCGCTAAAAATTTTGACTTGGTCGCTAGGATAGCTGACGCAGATCGAAAAATAGTTACAATCGAGAAATCCAATTTTGATTTTTTGCGAGCGAAAGATTACTGAGTGAAATAGTTAAATAAGATGCAATTAAGTCTCGAGCGAAAAATTAACATTGAAAACAGTAATTTCGATTTCAATTTTGTTCTCGGTCGTATTAGCGGCGAGAAAATTAATTTTTCGACGATAAAATTTCTCGATCGTAAAAGTACTTAGCGATAATTTGATCGATCGAAAATTTTCTCGACGAGAGACCTATTTTCTCGTTGTCAATTTTCTCGATCGTAAAATTTTGCGGCGAAAATTTATTTTGAAATCGAAAAACTTTCTCGCTCGATAACTTTTATTAACGCGCGAAAAAATTATCGATCGTAAATTTACGCGGAAATCAATTTTCTCGATCGTAAAATTTATCGGCTACAGTACCACGTTTTAAGTTCAAACACTTCGAAAATTTTCCAAGTCTTTTCCACTGTAGCGAAACTCAACGAATAAAATTTTCGATCGAAAAATAGAACGGAGATTTGAAATTAAAAATTCGCACTTAGGAAATCAAATTGAGAATATTAATTCTCGCGCGAGAAAAAGAACGGACTGAACAGTGGTATTTCAACACTTAGCAAATTTTCAACCAAACTTACATGAACTCTTATATGCCTAAGTCGAAATGCTATTATATCTTATACGTTCACTTTCGTATGCCTATGTGCCGATTTATATATTCTTCAAAAATTGATTTCGACTCAAATAAAATTCTTGGACTAATGATTTATTTTTCTAAATTGTCCTATTTCAAGTGGCAAACTTTCCAGCTTGTGACCACGTATACGATCACAAATTTGTACATCAGTGTACCAGACAATAACTTCCAGCTCGATATGACCACCGGTGCCTGACGAGATTATAGTGTCAATACTCCAAGGCCATCACCTCTGACATTCTCTTACGGTGACGGCCTCAGTACCGATGGCCTACCTTCAACAGTTTTGGGGGATGATCAAACGCCTCATAGTTGACGGCACATACCGATTCACCACGATGATTGGGACGAGGCACATCAGCTACAGCAAGGATGATCTTGGCCTCGCCTTGGATTTACCATTCAGCCACAACTGTGACCATCTGCCCACGGATGCTGAGATGGTGTGTGATTTCATTCAGATGGGATACCGTCCGCCGCTCACTAAGCTTGCCCAAGTCCAGAGCAACGGCATCCCGCACCCATGGAAGACACTGTTTGGAATTATCAACAAGTGTCTATCACCAAAGCACGCAGGCTTCGACAAAGGAAACGGGAACATTCTCAGAATCTTCCACGGGATTACGTTCTTGCAAAATTATTCGCTCAACTGATCTGGAATGACTTAGCTGAACAGATCAGACAGAGAGAGAACAAGAAATCAAAGAATGTACCGTATGCCAGGTGGTTCTCGGTCATTATTCGACAATTTATGGAGATTCGCGAGCAGAGCATCCCTCGTCTACCTCCTACCGAATCATGCCGAGGCCAAGACTCTCGCTCCAAACGTCGACATGACGACCCAGATGATCAAGGTCATCATGAGGGGGAGAAGAGGCGTAGGATCTTGACTAGAAGTCAGAGACAAGGCTTGGACGCAGCGCAGACAAGCTCTAGAGCCGCTGAAACCTCACAACCCACTACCCAAACAACCGCCACCATGCACCGCACCACTCATAAAACGCACCACTCATAAAACCAAAATCGACCCACCATCCTTTACCTTAAGGACACCTCCGCCCACACCAACGACTATCACAAGCCCCCTTGCTTTCGGTAGAAGAAGCAAGTGCCGCCATACTCGTGGCCCTGACACAAACTCAAGCTACTCCCTCAGTTGCTCAAGACCAATCGGGACCGTCAGGACATGGTGTCAATCCTCATGAGTTCCTCGACAAGTACATATTCGAAGGACAGTGGATGACACATTCCTTGCTCGACGAACATCAGAGACAACGGCTTAAGGACGTTCGACAGTTCTTACAGCAAGCTTCGGTGGACCTTGTGTTGATAGAAGACGAAGAACTTCAGGAAGGAGAAGATCACGACCAAGAACGCCCAAGGCTTCCAGAGTTGATCACAGAACAAGCTGTTTCCCCCACAAGACAAATGCCAGGGACAGTTCGGATCGACACGCCATGCGAGAACATCATAATAGAAATTCCCTTTCTTGATGAAATGCGAGAACACATTTGGAAGTCACCGGACAAAGTCAAAAAGCCAAATGAGTTCGAGCTCAGAGGGATCTCTCACTTGGATCAGCAAAAGAGAATGACGTATCTGTGGATGCTGAGCCACCTTGGACTTGACATGAGACTGGAAATGACTAAAGCACAAGCCAAGAGTCACTATAAGAGTCTATCTCCCATATGTCAGCTCCTCAGCGTCTTCTGTGCCAAAGGACTTCCAACACCGTACTACACCATCGAGCAAGTAGACAGAACTCGAGAATAATTAAGCAAGAGGGACCTACCGTATCTCCCTGTCGAGGAGGTGTACAACCTCTACCAGCTGTATGTGGAGAAGTACAAAGGTCCTCAAGGCTTCACCAAGAAAGAAAGACTCGAGAGACTCTACCGGTTCATGATGAGCCAAGTCAAGTACTTCGCCGCACACAACCTTCAGATGGCTCTGGAGAGCAACATGAAGAAGGTCAACATGACAGCACCGCTCAACAAGGGACCTGAGATCGAAGGGATTCCCAACAATCACGTGCACATCAGCTCAGTCCTAGGCATCACCTACCATAATCTGACCGCTAAGAAGACTAGGTTGATGTTGAAGACTGAAGTACAAAAGTTTTGGGATGGAACGGTCAAGGTCATCAGGCAGAACATAGAGAAATGGTTGGAAAAGATCAACAGAGAGATGATGCTGAGGATCCACAGGTTCGTGAGAGAATAGCCGCTCCTGATGGAATTGCTTGATGATATCGAGGAGCGACTGAAGCTGAGGAACACACTCAGGAATTTGGAGCATGCGTTGGGCTTGGGCAGATCCTATTATGCCCGACGAGAACAGACAGCGAGAAAGAGAAATCAAGCACAAAGGGGGAGAATGTAGAATACCAATTTAGTTGTGCTTTGATTTAATTAGTTGTCTTCATAGATTGGGGCTTTTATTGTAATTGCCCTTGGTTTAGGACTTAGTTTGTTATTTATACAAGTATGTTTGGTATAAATAGATGTACAAACATTGAGCTTAATGAGAAGATTTGAGAAATTGATCCCAAAGGCTTGCAATTGGATTACTAGAGAGAAAAACATAAGAAATCTTCTCACTCTAAGTGAAATTCTCTCTCGAGCTCATAGTAAGTTTTCGATCTTGGGTGAAGTTGAATAATTCTAATCGTTAACTTTAGAATTCGAGTAGGATCATAGAGTTGATAAATTAGGACGTAACACAGTTGAACATATTCCAAATCTTAGTATGGACAACGCAGAACTTGCTACAGCGCAGTGTTAAAGTAATTAGGTCTAACAATGGAAAAGAATTCAAGAATCAACAGCTCAGCAGATTTCTACGAATCTCTATGAATTACTCACCAATTCTCCGATGTTCACACTCCTCAACAAAATGGGGTTGTAGAAAGATGGAATCGGACGCTCGTAGAAGCCGCTCGAACAATGCTGATACAATCATCACTACCTCGTTTTCTTTGGGAAGTAGCAATGAACACTGCGTGCTACACTCAGAATAGAGCGAACATCCATCTAAGATTCGAAAAGACATCTTATGAACTAATGAACGAAAGACTACCCAGCATTGCCCATCTGAGGATTTTTTGGTGCTTCGTAGCCAATGATCGAGAAGACAAATCTAAGCTAGACCCAAAGGCTACTGAAGGAATTTTTGTGGGCTACTCTGTGCAATCTAAGGCTTACAAAATGTATCTCTGTAAGAGGAGAATGATCATCGAAAGCTTCAATGTGACTTTCGATGAGGGTCTAGAAATTATTCCTGGACAAAGCAGTTCAGGACTCGATCCTACACCAGACGCTTCTGCACAAGTCAGTGTGGAACCAGGACAACCTTAAACAAAGCTTCTGGAACACGATTATAACGACCCTACCTTTCGCTACCTCGTCTAGCGTTAACTTGTGTGCCTAACGATATACTAAATTAATAGACATGCAAAACTGCGGAAGAAATTTTTTCCTTTTATATAAAGGAGAACGTTTTCTTTACATGGCCAAAATAATACATTTCATTCCTAACCACAAACAAGTCCTATTTACACAGGAAGTGTATACATGCATCGCAAAAGAATCTTATGTGCCCGGCCTCACAGGTCGTCATCCATGCACACACCACCCCCAAAAGTCGCTTGGAAGCTTCAAAAGGATGCCTTGCCACCTAAGCGATAACGTACAGTGTTCACGTGCACCTACAACACATAATTTAAGGGATGAGCTATACGCTCAGTAAGTGAAAATTATGCATGATATGCACGTATTGAATCCCCTGCAAAGGCATCCTTGCCAGTGCACTTAAGACTCATGCAACTTTCGCTCAGGGCCCTCGGCAAACCTATTAGGCGCTGTATACAGCTCTAATCCAACCGTAGGCATCAATCTAGAGCATGAGGCCATCAACCCACCCATGCTAACAAGGATATAAGGGCATCAACCCAATCATGAGGGCATCAACCCAACCATCTCCGACGCATCAACGTCGTTTGTACAATTGGCGACGCATCAACGTCACCGACGGCACATCAATGCCATCATGGTGCCCCTAGAAGCCGCCCTTAACTCATCTACAATTCAATACAAATTGCCACCTCGGCATTTATCATCGCGTTTGGCGATATACTTTATGCACGCTCAACTCGCATAGTCCCCCGAGTGATTCGTGCATGCTCGTGCATATGCAACATGAATTAATGCTAAAATTACTTACATGTCATGAAATCAATTAATTCACGTAAGCATATATAACATCGATCACATATTCAGATAATTTAGGCACATACAACAAGTTATGTGTTGTGGTTGAATTTCCACTTACTTGTTGTCCGTAGATTATCTGTTAATGGTTCGGCGGAATTCCTAATTTCGACCTTAACACAAAAATTATCATGTCAGTATACTATCTAAATTAACTAACTAGCTAAATTATCGAATCCCTGAGTATTGAAATACCAGGTATCGACTCGTATTTAGACAAGTGAACCCTAAATATGGTTTGCTAAGTCAAATTGACCCGACCTATACTTAATTCGTAAAGTTCTAAATTAACTAAGTGTCTCATTTGATTCATGAACTATACTTAAATTCGTGATCTAGATAATTGGTGAACTACACTTGTTACTTAACCTAAGTTCTCATAATTCACGAACTTATATAGTTCATGAGCTAATTTAGATCTCTTAATTCGTGGAACTTGACTCGTGAAGTACCCTATGCATACACTTTACGAACTTAGATAGTCCATGAAGTTTGTGCAACTCGTAAACTAGCTTGCATTCTCATGCCCGTGAAGTGTTGCTCATGACCCCAAATTCGCGAATTCACCATCTCATGCACATGGTTTCTTAGTTCGTCAAGTCTACACTTCGCGAACTCTCATACTTTATGAAATTTGCGAAGCTCCATTCCATAGCACACTCGACTCGTGACATTTGACATCTAAGTCTCACTTTGCGACGTCTATTATTTCACGCCTAATTTGCCAAACGCTCTATAGTTCGCGAAGTTCTACTTCACGAGCCTACGTTCACGAATTCTGTCTCTCATCTCTTGTTCGTGAAGGATTGAGGCTAGAGACCCTAATTCATGAAACCTAGTTCGTGACTCATCTAATTCGTAATGCCCTCAAAAGTTGGATTCGCGGAAGATGGCCCTCAATTCGCCAACCTAGCTTAGTTCATGAAATGACCTACTCATATCTCCCTCTCGATTCGTGAAATGTTCTTCATACTTAAACTAGGGTTCGCCACTTGCTAAGGATTCGTCAAACTCACTTCTCGTTCAATTCGTGAAATGCTTAGTCTAGTTCGCGAACTACTCTACCACTTTCCAAATTTAACTAGGTCTAACACGGGATTTGCGAACCTTTCATAGCGAGATTCCCATGAATTCGTCAAGTTCGCACTTCGCGAACTCCTTTCCTACCCACTTCACGAATACCTTAAGAGCTTTAAGTTGGTTCGCGGTTTGCATGAGGTCTTGCTTGACTGGCGAAACCCCCACTTTGTGAACCCATGGAAGCCCTTAAGTTTTGCCAACTCTACCTTTCCAAAAATTCGCGACTTTCCTAGTCCATGAAATCCCCACACTCAATTCGCGATTCATGGATTCGCCAACCTAGCCTAGTCGTGAAACCCCTCCAAGCTCCCTTCGCGAAGCCATGCACGTGAAGTCCTTGGGTTCGTGAACCTTATGCCACCACGGGTTCGCGACTTAGGATTCGTGAGACATACATTTTACGAATCCGTTTATTCAGAAACACCTATTTGATTTGCGAACCATAAAAACCTTGATCTAATTATCACTTTTCTCAAGAACTCTACGAATATCACATAAACATTCAAAACCTAAAAATCGAACTTAGTAAAAACTACGAGTTTATGCAGATTTCGAGTAATCCTAATTTACAAGTTAAAAACGTAAGGCTCATAGCAAGATTTCGTACCATCTCAAGCTCAAGTTCGAATCCACTTGCTTCTCTCTAGCTCGTGTTTGTAGTGAGAAATGCTATTAGATATTTTAATCTATCAAAGGCATGGTGATGAGTCTGGTGTTGACGTGAATTTCCCATAATTTAAAGAACTTTGTTTCCCAAAGTTTATCTTCAATGCTTTGGGCCTAAATCTAGGTTTAGCCCAATTATAACTATAGCCCAATTCCTATTCATACTAGTATAATTACCTCAATCTCTCTTATCCTACATTTTCGAAAATTCCCAAATAAGTTAGATGTCACCAAAAGCACAAAGTTAAATGCACAGAATTTCATATAATTCACATAAGCATACAATCAGTACACGAAGTCTTCACAACCACATAGGACGTGTATGCAAATTTATGCAGTCACGTAAACATGAAATGTGCGTGCAATTTATTGGCTAATTATCTGACGGGACTCGGGTTCTACAACGTTCGTTCAGAACCCAAATCAGACAAACGAAAGTTGGGCAAAGACTAACAACATGCAACTGAAGACACAAGAAACTGCATACCAACATGTTTCAGCCAACAAACTCAAGAGGAAATGGATATGGACCAACTCTTCGAGAATTTGTATTTCTCAATAAGTGTCTATTGGATATGGACCAACTCTTCGAGAATTTGTATTTGGATATGGACCAACTCTTCGAGGAAATGGATATGGACCAACTCTTTGATCCATTTCCTGATACAGTACCCATTCCTAGTCCCACACCTACAGAGTCTGAACCCATTCCTGGACAAACCATTCCACCCTCACTCGCAGATAATTCGCCCTCTGCAGCACAGGCAGAAAACTCCCAAGCTTTCGCTAGCCACAATTCTGCTCCTGAGAACGAGTATTCGCTCATCGAGGAATCAGAAATGGATGAATCATGAAAAGAAATTGATTCGAAGTCAACCTACAGAGCGAATCATAGGAGACCCCACTGCAGGAGTACATACTAGGGGTTTGAAATCAAACGAGTGCAGTTTTACTTGTTTCTTGAGCCAAAGTGAACCAAATGAGTTTGAATGCTCAAGGTCTGGAACTTGGTTTCCCATCCGAAAGGGAAGACTATGATCAGAACAAAATGGGTTTTTAAAAACAAGAAAGACGAAGATGGTGTAGTAATCCGTAACAAGGCCAGAATTGTAGCTAAGGGTACAACCAACAAGAAGGCATCGACTACGATGAGACTTTTGCCCCTGTAGCAAGAATAGAGGCTATCAGATTGTTTCTATCATATGCAGCAAACAAAGACTTTACTGTCTATCAAATGGACATAAGGACTGCCTTCTTAAATGGGATTTTGAAGGAAGAAGTGTTGTCTCGCAGCCAGAAGGATTCGAAAGTGTCGCCCCGCCATCTATTACCCATTCCTTTACCAGTTTATGTGACTGCTCGTGAAATAAGGGAAATTCAATATGCGAAAATGCGTACAATTTTTCATTTTATATAAAGAAAATGATAATGTACAATATAAGGTCATCTGGGATCGTAAATACATAGGGGAGTGTGCAAGCGAATCAAAAGAAGTCTAGAAGCCCGCCACCCAGGTCGCATCCATGTACACACGTCCACCTCAATTGTCCCCCGAAAAGCTTCAAAAATAGGCCTCACCATCAAAAGGATCATGTACCGTGATCTCGTGAACCTACAACACATAAAAACGTGGAATGAGCTGAAAAGCTCAGTAAGTGAAAATCATGCATGCTATGCACGTGCCATAGAATGCAGAGGCATCCGCGCCAATGCTTTCTAATCCTCACGTAATTCTTATGTTTTCTTTTCATGTAGGACCCTCGGCTAATCTTGCTATGTACTGTCATGGAGCTCAAATCCACTAGGGATATATGTAATACCCGTAAAATATAATTGCGGGATTTACAACTTAATTAGCGACGAAAGTAGTTATTTAAGAACTTTGTTGGATTAATTAGTATTTTCGATGATATGATGCCTTTGTATTCTCATGCCTTCAAGTGACTTATGTGCCTATATGATTTCATGATGTGTAATTTATAATTCTTATATGCGTTATGAATTATTACGTAAATGCTGAATTAAGTTACGTGCTAGGAAGGATTCTAACTGAGGAAAATAATTAACATTTATATTGGTAAGAATCGAAACTAGTTCAGAGGAGTTTGCGAAACATTAGGGTTTGTAAGTATATTATCGAAAATGAAAGTGTCAAAACTAGAAAATGTTGAGTTGAGAATTTTTGAAACCACGTGAGAAAGAGAGTGATTTCGAGAATAAAGAATCCCAAGATCCTTGGATCTCGAGATCTTGAAGTCAAATGAATTATAGTTTGAGAGAAAGTCCACTTCGAAATTTAAAGTAACATAAATGTCGAGATAGGTCAATATCGAAAAGAGAAAGTTGAGCCATTAAAATGTCGATACATTAACAATCACGTGATCTTTAGATCTCGATATTTTTAGAACTCGAGATCAAAGATATTTGAGGATTTCGAAAGAAGAGATAGAGATAAGCTTTGATAACTTAGCTTGGAAGGAAAATTGAAGTAATGAAAGAGCCGAGATAAGGGTCGACTAAATGTCGACGTCACTTACTAATTATTACACGCAAGCCATAGATAAGAAGCTAGAAAAGAGTAGAACATTTTCATTGATAAAACTCTCGAAAATCTAGCAGTACAGAGGAAACAAAGCATTCAAACAAGCATCCGTCCTCAAAGTTACAAAAGGGTATAATTCTTTACTTTAATTCATGTTTTTATTTATGATCAAGCATATTAGCAAGCTAACAGTTTGCATAAAGTAGGGTGTTAACTACTGATTTTAGGGTTTCGATAAGATTCATGCGACCTTCAAACTGTTTTGAAAATTATGAAGGTTCGATCGATATGCCAAAAAGGTATTTATCAAGTGATATATTCTCCAGATTATAAAATCTCGGAGCTGTTAGTTTGATCGGAAAGATCTCGAGCTTAAGAATGGGGAAAGAAAATGTCGACATCCATCTTGAAATTTTATATAAGTTCAATGTCGAAATGTTAGGGTAATTGTCGAAATGTTAGGATAGGAATGTCGAGTTGACATATCGAGATCCATTCCATAGTTGTGTCGAGATCTTTGAATAGAGTCCAAATGTCGAATTCTTACCTATACAATGTCGAGACCTAATTAACCATGCAACTCGAGATTTGTCCATCATGTCGAGGTTCAACAATAAGGAATGGAGATCCATCTAAACTCTAACTCGAGATCTAATGATGTCAAGATCTTTGTGCATGGTTTAAATATCGAGTTCAAGTAAGTATGATGTCGAGATCCCATAATGAAACCCAAAATTCATGTTAAAGTCCAAAGAACATGTCGAGATCTTTATTCATAAATCTCGACATACACATCTCGAAGTCCTTGAGTATTACTTAGTTAATGTCGAACCCTCGAATACACTATGTCGAGATTTACCAACCATGTCAAGCTCAAGATCCATCCACATGTCGAGATCAAGCTCAAAACCCATTTCGTTAACCATGTCGAGGTCCTTAGGAATTTCAAAGTGCTATTTTTCAATTTAAGTCAAAATTCGAAACTTTAAGGTTTCGAAATTCATGAAAGTCGAAATTAGGGTTTTCAAATTAAGCCAATTTCATGAAATTATGATTAGACTAACAAACCCTAATTTATATGTCCCTATATTTAGGGTTTGAAGGTTAGCAACTTACCGATAACTTAATAGCTAAGGATACCAGGTAAGTGGAAATCGCAACTACGACACATAATTATATGTGTATGAATTATGTGTTACATGTTGTTATAATTCTATGTGACATGTCTATGTGCTTATATGATTTTATGTGAGTTCTTACGTGATTTAATTACGTTATACTATGACATGACACGCATATTCATGGCATGAGCATGTGCACGCACGACTAGTATGAGAGTCAGGGAGATAAGATAGCGTGCATGAGTATAAGATCGCCTGTGAGCGATGTATATCTGCCGATATAGACATTTGTGTCGACTCAATGATGAGTCTCGGCTCTTCTATGCTACCACGGCAATTCACGAGGTCGAATTACCTGATTCACGAGAGGTAGGGGAAATATATTACGGCGATTCACGAGGCCGACTGCCTGATTCACGAGAGGTAGGTAAATACCCCGCAGCGGGAGATGCAACCTGGACGATGCGACTCGAGGGTATGAGTGGCACCGAGGGAACCTCGAGTGTTGGCGACCTCGCAGTAAGCTACCAGTGAGAAGCGCCCGCGTGTCAGACCGCATTGGGATGGAAAGGCGCCTTAGGGTTAAACGAAATTTGTGTGCCCGGGTTAGCCTCTCAATGGGAACGCATTGGGATTGAAAGGCACTATTAGCCTCTCAGTGTGGACTAGGGGTGTTCAAATGTCGGTTAAGCGACCGAACCGAACCGAAACCGAAGTTTCGGTTCGAACCGAATACCGAACCGAAATTTTTCGGTTCGGTATTCGGTTTTCATTTTGATAACCGAATAAAATTCGGTTCGGTTTCGGTTTACTACCTCGGTAAACCGGACGGAACCGAAAAACCGAATTTATTATTACTTTTTATTTTTCTATACATATATATAATTATATAAAATATATAATCATATATTATTATATGTTCTATAGTAATATTATATCCACCATATGTTATAAAATATGAAAAATATTATTCAAAATATTATACAAATATATATATGATAATATATTTTTATAATTTAAATCATATTAACATATTAAATAAAATATTAAAAAATTAGCTCAATTAAATATTTTTATACAATTCTATATGATAGTATATTTTTATAATATAAATCATGTATATATTTTTTATTTCTTTTATTAAAATTCGGTTTTTCGGTCGGTTAACCGAACCGAACCGAAAAAATTCGGTAAAAACCGAATTTCGGTTCGGTTTTCGGTTTATGAAATCCTCGAACCGAACTTTCGGTTAACCGAAAGTTCGGTTCGGTTCGGTTATAACCGAATGAACACCCCTAGTGTGGACCGCATTGGGATTGAAAGGCACCATAGGGTTAAGCACAGATTGAGTACTCGGGTTTAGCCTCCCAGTGTGTGTACTGCCACTTATACCCTTAGGGGTTTGAGCTCTATATGGTGCATAGTAAGATTGAAAGCCGAAAGGGCCCAAATATGTTATGAAAGGTCAAGAAGGAATTGAGAAGTAGATAGCATTGGCGCGAATGCCTTCGCTATTTAGGTCACGTGCATTGCATGCATGATTTTCACTTACTGAGCTTTATAAGATCATTCCACGTTTTATGTGTTGTAGGACCCCGCGATCACTGTACGTGATCATTTTCACAGCGAGGCCAACTTTTGAAGCTTCCGATGGCTTTTGAGATGGAAGTGTGTGCATGGATGCGACCTCGTGGAGGCCCAGTAGATAGAATTATATTGACCCGCATGCGCGCTTTCCTATGTTTTTAGGACCCACGATGATTTTGTAGGAACCGTTACGATTTCTTTTTATAAAAGGAAAAATTTTATCCGAAATTTCATACGACTTATTTCGTTATTACGACATTAGTCGTGTAGAATAGTTAAGAAATAGTGGTAGAAGACGGGGCTGCCACAATATAAGTATAATACCCAGAATGAGAGGCTAACCGTAGTACGCAATTTGCATTTATCCCTAAGGTGCCTTTTCAATCCCAACACGGTCTATCACACGGACGCTTCACGCTGGTAGCCCACTCCGAGGTAGCTAACACTAGAGATACCCCGGTGTCGCTTCTTCCCTCAGGTCGCACCCTCCAGGTCGCCCCTTCCAAAAATAGGGCATTTTCCCAAATAACATGTACATAGATCGCCAACATAGGAAGTCGTCATGGTGACATAGAACAGTCGTGACTCAACTGTGAGTCGACATCAGATGCCCATATCGGTAAATATCCATCGCTCACAGGCGATCTTGTACCATGCATGCTCTCATGTCTTGACTTTCATGCAAATCGTGCGTGCATAAGAACATGCTTACGTAAATCGTGTGCACATGCATGTCATACCATCACATGTAATAAATAAATCACGTTACGTAGGAATTCATGTAAAATCGTAGAAGCAAGTAGAGACATAATTCATGCACATAAAAATTATGTATTGTAGTTGTGATCTCCACTTACCTGCTATCCTGAGAGTGTTTGCAAATATATGTAAGGGTTCCTAATGTTTCGCTCCTTATCCATGAAAATTACAAGTTAGTATATAAGCTAAGTCAGATATTTCGAAATGCCTAATTTACATGGAAGATGTATGTTTCGAAACTATAAAGATACCAGGGTTTCGAAATTTTACGCTTTGATGGTTTGAAGGTTTCGAAAATTTAACTTGGTTCACAAGTAATTCCTTTCGAAATTTTCTAGGTTAGTGTTGAAATAGTATACACAAGAATTTCGAAATATCTTTTAAAATTTTGGTTTTGCAATATGGCGACCCTAGCTCTCGCTATCTATTCTAACGTCAACTTATGTGCCTAACGAGTTATTAAATTTAAAGGCGTGCGAAAATGCGTATGAAAATTTTCCATTCATATAATGGAAGTCGTTCTTTACATGACAAAAAGAATTACATGAATTCCTAAATTCATACAATTCCTAGTTACACGAGAAGTGTATACTGTCAGGCCAGCCGCCAGGGAAGAAAAAAATAATAAAATATTATTATATAATATTATAATATTATTTTATATATATAAAGAAAAAAATCTTAAAGATAAAGAATGAGCGGCCCATATCAACTGGCGACGCGGCAGATTCCTGGCCACCGGTTTTGAGTGGTCCAGAAGAGCTGAGGACATCTATAAATAGGCTGAGGATTCTTCAGTTATTATCATCCCAAATCAAGTGAGAAGCATTCAGTGCGAGAGAAAAATAGAGAGAAACTTATAAGGGTCGATAAGGGTGAGAGCGGGTTTTAGTTTTATTGGGGTAGTTGGGAATAGGTACAAATATATTACTGGGGTGGGTAAGGGGTCTCGAGTTTTCGTTTAAACACGAGTGTTAGTTTGTACGCTGTAATATTCTATATATACTAAAGCTGGTGCTCTCCGTGGAGATAGGCGGTATTGGCCGAACCACGTAAAAATCTCGTGTGCTCTGTCCGTGTCATTTTGGTTTAATATTGTCCCAACAAATTTTCGCGAATCCAAAATCAACCTTCCGCTGGGCCCGAAATATTACCACTCAACCCCAACAAGTGGTATCAGAGCCAAGCCTAATTGATATTCTGAGTATGCTTTGTGGTTGCAGCTTTGTCGGATCTTCCACATCAGAAAAGATATCAAGAAGGTTCGTGTCGGGCCAAAGCTGTCGAATCTCTGCAAGGATAATGGCGACGGAAAATAGTTTGAAAGTGCGACAATTTGATGGTACGGGGAGTTTCACTCTGTGGCAGAGACGGGTGAAGGATATACTTGTTCGTCAAGGCCGGGCTAAAGCTTTGAAAGGGAACACGGCAAAGCCGGAGAAAATGAAGAAAGAAGATTGGGAGGATTTGGGATCAAGATGTTTCAGCACTATCCGTTTATACATTGGGGATAATATTATAAATAATGTTGTTAATGAGGATTCTGCACCAGATTTGTGGGCGAAGTTGGAGGAGCTGCACCTCGGGAAAAACTTAACACAAAGTTAGATCTGAAGTGGGAGTTATACCGACTGAAGATGGAGGAAGATGGGAATCTCATGGATAACATAAGCGTGTTCAACGGACTTGTGCATCAACTTATAAAAGTTGATGTAAAGTTAGAGGAAGAAGATAAAGCCCTTTTACTTCTTACCTCGCTTCCTGATTCGTATGATAATTTGGTCACAACCATCTTGTATGGAAAGACGACGGTGAAGATGGTGCATGTGCAGTCAACTCTGTTGGCGCATGAAAATAGTAGACGATCAAATTATGGAGATAGCCAAAAATTCGGCGTTGGCTATTCATGGGGAGAATCGTAGAGGAAGGTTCCACGCCAAGGAATTTGGAGGTAGCAGCAGGTCCAAATCAAAGAATGGAGGGAAGGGCATCATGTGCTACAAGTGTGGTGAGCCAGGACACATCAAGAGGAATTGTCCGACTTGGAGGACGGACAAGACGGCGAGAAAAATTCCACAACCATGATAGCACAGGATACGGATGATGTTGTAGACGTTCTCACAGTCTACAATGATGACGCTTTTTCTCAGGATGAATGGATATTTGATTCGGGGTTGAAGTACCATATTTGCTCCGGAAGAAAATATTTTGATACGTTCCAGAAGATACGAAGAGGTTCGGTTTCCATGGCTGATGGATACCGTCATGCGGTTCGTGGTGTTGGAACTGTGAAGATCAAAATGACTGACGAAGCGGTACGGGCTTTGGGTGGTGTGATATTTGTCCCAGAGTTACGAAAGACCTTGCCAGTTAGATTCCAAGGGCTAGAGAAGTTTCATCGCTTAGGGGGAGTCTGTAATAATCTTCTCCTACTGAAGGGAGAAGAGCCTGGAGGTTTGTATCGTCTGGACGGGAGTGTGATACAAAACACTCTGACTTCGATGGGTTCACGAAAGTCGTGCGCGCATGGTGGAAAGGCAGACGGTCGTGAGAAGGCTAGTCCTGCTGGAGAAGGGGTTGCCTCGAAGTCCCTCTTCAAAATCGACGGGTAGACTCGGTTCGGCAGCTGCACATAGGATTGGCCGCGGGTTAATCAAGTTGGTAGGACATGTATTCTTGATTCGGATATGTATAGCTGGTACAAGGAAGGCTAATGGATGTTCGTAGTAATTACGAACGGGTTACTCTCAGACAGACTCGCTGTGATGAGTGCTTGGCGGTGCTAAAGACGATGCTCGGATAGGTGTCGAATGCGGCTTGCGGGGGAGAATTGTTAGGCCAGCCGCCAGGGAAGAAAAAAAAAATAATAATATTATAATATTATTTTATATAAAAAAATCTTAAAGATAAAGAATGAGGTGCCCATATCAACTTGCGACGCGGCGGATTCCTGGCCACCGGTTATGAGTGCTCCAGAAGAGCTGAAGACATCTATAAATAGGCTGAGGATTCTTCAATTATTATTATCCTAAATCAAGTGAGAATAATTCAGTGCGAGAGAAAAATGGAGAGAAACTTATAAGGGCTGATAAGGGTGAGAGCGGGTTTTAGTTTTACTGGGGTCGTTGGGAATAGGTACAAATATATTACCCGGGTGGGTAAGGGGTCTCGAGTTTTGGTTTAAACATGAGTTTTAGTTTGTACCATGTAATATTCTCAATGTAGTAAAGCTGGTGCTCTCCGTGGAGGTAGGCGGTATTGGCCGAACCACGTAAAAATCTCGTGTGCTCTGTCGGTGTCATTTTTATTTTATATTGTCCCAACAAAATTGTCGCGAATCCAAATTCAACCTTCCGCTGGGCTCGAAATATTACCGCTCAACCCCAACATATACATGCACAGCAAAAGAATCCTATGCGCCCGGCCTCACATGTCGTCATCCATGCACACACCACCCCCGAAAGACGTTTGGAAGCTTCAAAAGGTTGCCTTGCCACCTAGGCGATCGCTTACCGTGGTCGCGTGCGCCTACAACACATAACGTAAGGGGTGAGTGATTTGTTCAGTAAGTGAAAATTATGCATGATATGCACGTGATAAATCCCCCGCAAAGGCATCCTCGGCAGCACTTAAGTCTCATACTACTTTCGCTCACGGCCCTCGGCAGACTTGCTAGGCGTACACCGTAGAGCTCTAATCCAACCATGGGCATCAATCCAAATCCTGAGGGCATCAACCCTACCATGCTATCAAGGATATAACAGCATCAACCCAACCATGAGGTATAAATCATAGAAGCCGCGCTAACTTAACTTACAACTCGATATCAGTTGCCCACCTCGGCAATCATCGTTCGCTTTTTGCGGCATAAATCATGCACACTCGACTCACATGATCCCCCGAGTGTTTCGTGTATGCTCGTGAAATGCATAGTGTATCATTGCCATAATGCTTAGCATAATCATAAAACCACGTCATATAAATTCACGTAAGCACGTAGGCACTAAGTCACTTAATCACATAAGTTAGGCACACACAAGCATGTTATGTGTTGTAGTTGAAGTGAAGTGTCCACTTACCTGTCGTCCGTCGATTAATGCTACTGACCCGATAAATTTCCTAAGTCTCGACCTTAGGCACGTCAGTATACTTTTTAATTAAATGGATCATCTAGTTGCTCGAAATCCCTAAGTGTTAAAAATATTATATTTGACTTGGTATTGGAAAGGTAGTTGTTAATTTAAATTCGTGAAAGTTCATGACTCGTGAACTATACTTAACTAGTGAAATTATTTTAGACTTACAACTCGTGGCATTTGAATGACACGTGAAATTCATATTTCTTATAGTTCGCAAAATGATGTTCGTATAAGACTCTGATTCGTAACAGATTGAACCTATTCTCATTTTGCGAATTCATCTACTTGAGGATCATGTGGGATTCGCTAATTATTATTCATGAATTACACTAATTCGCGAAAGATCTAGTCTTCATAGGGTTCGTGAATTATTTTTGTCACTTAACCTAAGTTCGCGACTTGCTCACTAGTTCGCGAAGTCTATGAATTTGCTAAGCTTACCCTCTTTACCCTATTTCACGAATTCATTAGGCCCTCAATTCACCAAGCTTAACATATTCTTTCTCAATTCGTGAAGCAATAACCTGTGAAATTCAGTTCGTGAAGTTCTCCTAAGCCCACTTCTAATTCGCGAACTTATATAGTCCGTAATTTATCCACTTCGCGAATTAAACCTTGAGTTGATTCGTGACCTTGTTGGGCCCGTGAAACCCTAGTTCGCCAAATCAGGATTCGTCGAATTAACACCCCCTACCAAGTTCGCGAACTCCATCTATTCTCCCGATTCGCGAATCACACCAATCTGCTCATGGTTCGCGGCTTATTAAACTCGTGAAGTTCCCATTTCGTGAATCAATGGAGTGAAAGCCTTTGAGTTCGCGAGCTACACTACCCACGATTAGCGACTTGCATGGAGTTCGTGAACTTCATGGTTCACGAATCTCCTTGCATGGCTTAATTGGCGAAATGCTACTCAAGTACACTTCGCGAACTCATGTGTGCGAACCCTTATGATTCGTGAAACATCTCTCAACTCGCAAAATACCTAGTTCTACTCAAGTTCGCAAATTGCTATACATACAAGGTTCGTAAACGAAGGTTCGTGACCTATCAAATTCGTGAAACCCACTCATACTTCGCGAACCCTTCCCCAATTCGCCATCCTACTTTAATTCGTGAAACGCTTCCCTTGTTCCTTTCGCGAGCCCATGCATTTGAACCTTTAGGGTTCGCGAATCATAGTTCGAGAAATTCCCTTTTCTGCGATTCTAAAACCTATAAACACCTTTTTGTCCCGTGGACTTCTAGATTTTCGATTATAGTATTACTTTTCTCCAAAACGTCGATGAATATCATATGAGTTGCAAAACCTAAAATCGAACTTAGTAGATATACAAGTTAAGCAGATTGTTCGTGAGCTAACGTCCTAAACATGCTAGTTTTGAGCTTAAAACTTAAAATCATAGTAAGAAATTTATACCTTCTTCCAATGCCCAAGTTCGATTGCTCGTTCCACTCTCTATCGTTTGTTTTAGTGTGAGAATGGAAGTATTGTTCTTTCTCCTTTACCAAGCACGTTAACTTTTATTATTGAAGAATAATTTTAGTTTAAAACTTTTCTAAGGTATGGTAAATAGGGCATGGGTTGACGAAAATATCCCATAATTTAAGGAACATGTCATTAATGTTTTTCTTCAAGAATCTTGGGCCTTAGTTTGAATTTAATCTAAGCCCAACTATAACTATGCTCCAATTCCTATCCTTATTAGTATTATTTCCTCCATTTCCCTTAGTCTAATTCTCGAAAATTCCTATCAAGTTAGATGTCATGAAAGTACAAAATTAAATGCACAGAATTTCATATAATCAAATAAGCACATAAGCACATAATTAGTACACGAAATCCTCATTAATCACATAGGGCATGAATGCAAATTTATTGGCCTTGCTAGCTTACGGGGACTTGGGCTCTACACGCAAATGCTTCGGAATTTGTTTCGTAAAATATTTTGAAGACTTTCTAATTTCGAAATTTGTTTCGAACTTTGTTTCGAAATTTTCTTTTAACACACATATAGTAATTTTGAAATTCTCTTTTTCACCTACACGAACTTTTTGAAATGAATTTCGAAATGGATTTCAAAACTTCTTTCGAAATTCATTTTGAGAGTCCTTTCGCAAAAAACTTTTATAACTTCTTTCGCAAAATTTATCTAAAAACATAGCTTCTTTCGAAAAATCTCACACCACATCAATCAAAATTCCATTCTTCCAAAATGTTCATATGACACTTAAACACACTTAACCCTTTCAATAATCATCGCCCTTGCACGTTTTTCATGCCTGCCGACATATATAACACTTAGAATTTTAAGATCCTTAGATCGAACTATATTTTTATCAAGAACATACGAAGAACTTAAAATCTTCAAGGCACGTTAAATTTTCAAATGTTGAAACTTTATTTCAAACCTAAAATTATGCAGGTTCTTGTGTTGCTAAACACCTAACATGCTTAAATATGCGCAATTGACTTCGACCTCTACTTTAACAATGTTTATCTAACTCCTAAGAAATAATCATTATAATATTATGAGATTTCCCTTTGGTTTAAGTTTTCGTTTAAGTTTTTGAAAGTCTACTTAGAAAACCCTAAGTTTCAAGTTTCGAAATTCTGGGATTCGAAATTCTTCTATTTCGAAAAACCCTCATTTTGCAATTCTATAATTTCGACATTCTCATCTTTCGAAAATTGATCTTTCAAAAATTCCTTAGTCGTACTTTCTCTTCCTTTCACAAGTTCCCTCTATCTATTTCATAAAAAATCTTCTAAGTCCACATTTAGTTATTTGTCAGATTAAACATAACATAATCACATAATCCACTTAATATGCACTCATATAATCATAATATGTGTGCAAATTTATTGGTCGGCTTACTTACGGGTACTACAGTAAGTGAAGAACATTCAGACTTCGTATATAAACTCGACAAGGAACTATACAGACTCAAGCAAGCTCCACGGGCCTAGTACGAGGTTTTATCCAACTTCCTTATCAACTCATGCTTCACAAAAGGGAAAAATAGCACCACACTATTCGCCAAGAAAAGTGGTTCCGATATAATGCTTGTATAGATCTACGTGGATGACATCATATTCGGCTCGACCGACCCAGAACTGTGTCGAATTCAGTAACTTGATAATGTTGACCTTTTTGGTCTTGCACTGTATTTGAGTTTTGATGATTTTATGTACTTAAGATGAGATAGGCACTACTAATTTAGCAATTCGAAATGTGCATTATCATGTACTTATATTTAAGTTAATTGCACTTTGACACTGTGATTCCATTGCAACGTGACTTATTTGATACCACTGTGATCATTGATTCCACAGTCCTGATATCATTATAATGTATATTTGGAAAGTGCCTGCATATATGGAAAGACTGAATGTGATCTTGAAGCTATTTGTGTAAAATCACGTGATTAACCATTCATGTGTTGCACTGTGTTAATTAGAGTAAGGATTATGCGTTAATTAGAGTAAGGATCATTATGATATACATGGTAAATATATTTTTGCTGGAACTGAGTTATATATGGAAGGTGATCATGACTGTATCATTGAATGCGTTAAATATGGATATTATGTGTTAAGGATATATTTGCATGCATTTAGACATGCTAAAATAGGAATTATATGATTTGGATACAGTTCAATTCGTGCTTAGCTGTTTAAGTTCTTGCTGGAAATGATATGTGCTATACATGGAAAATACGTCATCCACTTGAATCTGTCTATTTCTAGGAAGAAACCATACCATATCACTAAGAATTGCATCTTAAATGCTTGAGTCGAACCAATTCTTTCCCTGTGCGAATTTTGTATTTATTTGAATGAAAAATTCCTGATTAATGTGCTATATATTTGTTAAGATGCTGAGTGGAACTATTTATGGTATCTTCGTAAGTACCAACGTACTTATATGGATAAGATTTATCGATATGGTATGGAAGACGTATTTAGACTAATGAATATGACCGTTGTGATACTTAGAGCTTGATTTGGCATGACATCTGTGATGATGATGTGCTGAACTGGTAATTGTGACTGACATTCCATATGAGTGTGTGATGCTAACAGGTTTATATAAGTCGACACTTCTACATCGAGTGCAAACAACACGAACATATATACGAAATAGCAAGAATAGAGATCTAAGAACGAGAGTTCTGATTTGCGAATTAGTGTTGTTAGGACCCCTAATATCCAACCTAGATCGAATTACTAAGAATTGACTAGCAAATCTAAGAAATTTGAGAGCTTACGATTGAGATTTGCTTACGAAGAAAGCTTGAGAGAGAAGCAACGTTGAGAGCACTCAAGGGGAGGCGAAAATCTTCACTCTAAATTTTCAATTCTATTTTTCGATCTGAATTCCCTTGTACAACACAGTCCTAATTTTCTTAGGAGTTCACTTATATATACCACCTCGTGGTATATTTACACATGTAGTCCTATACAATGACTAATTACAATTTAGCCCAAGACTACTAATTTGCATAGCAAGACTAAGTCAACTCTATTTAATTGAATACAATAAAATAGTTCCAACAATCTCCCCTTTGTATTCAATTTCCAATATAGCGCGGGTTATCTTCGTCTTGCAAATGAAAGAGTCCTCGAGTCCTTGAAATCTCCTCTTTAAAAATCTTCAAGCTCACCTGGTCTTCTAGGCATCGGCTTTTTCTTCGAATCTTTTTGAAGTTCTTCTCCTAAATGCCGTAAGATGTACAAAGTTCTTGCCGGATTTAGAAAGTCCACGTTCCATTTCTCCCGTTGAAAGCACACGAAACTCGAAACTCCCCTATTTGAGTCAACCTTGTGTTGAGATCGGGGCGTCTGATGTGAGGTTTGGAGAGGTGAACACGGTTGGCAACTTCGGTCCTTGATGCAGTGGACATAGTTGGCAACTTCAGTCATTGATGATGCTCGTGCCATTCGGTCCTCAGTCCTTGCTTCTTCTTCCTGAAGCAAGAGGCATGAAAGAGTCGAGGAGAGGGCTCGGGGTTTAGCCATCTTCTCGGTTTCGCCAGATTCGTCTTCTCCGAATGGAAGTTGTCTGGTTCGGCCTCGAATAAGCGTCTCTAGTTCCAGAAGAAGGTAGGCCGTCTCTTTCTTTTGCTAAATCTTCGAAAGTAGAGTTAGAGGTGGTGGTTGGAAGATCTTCTCGATAAGCATCCACTTCATATACCTGAAAATCATAAAAAGGCTCCCCCGATGATTTAGTCATTTATGCTTTTTCATACTAAATGAGAGTAGTGAGTCAAGAGTAACCGTTTAAAGTTAAATGTAGACATGAATTATAACAATAAAAATTACTCCCCTTTAAAAGCACATTACTTCTCCTCAGATAATGCTCAGCGGAAATTTACTAAAGGAGTAATTTTAAAATAATAGAGTAATTTTTCATTCTCCCCCTTAATTCATGTTTTCACACCTAAGAATCTTGACTCCCCCTCAAAAAGTGCGCATATAGTGTTTAACAATTTCGAAAAGATATACGTATTCACCAAGATATGCATATGAAAGTGTAACACATATGACACATCGAGTAGAAACGCATATAATAATTTCAGCATGTATGCATGAACTCCTCAGCATGCATATGAAAATTTGCGTAACCATTTAAGCAAGAAATATTTCGCTTTTAAACAAGTCTGTGCCAGTGCATGTGC
Source organism: Craterostigma plantagineum (assembly GCA_027422505.1). Lineage (NCBI taxonomy): Eukaryota > Viridiplantae > Streptophyta > Magnoliopsida > Lamiales > Linderniaceae > Craterostigma > Craterostigma plantagineum. The sequence goes on from JAPQWV010000203.1 coordinate 680,593, forward strand.
AAATGCATTTGAAAATGTGCGAAATCTTCATGCATAAGAAAAATGCAAAGCGGAAAATAATATGCAAAAATACAAGAAAAAATTCATGAAAAATATAAAAACTATGCAAAGAAAAATGAAAGTAGAGAACAATTAGAAACAAGACTATACGATTTTCCCTTTTTATTTGTTTTATTTTGGGGTCAGATTACGTCACTTGATCATGTCCACGCAAATATTTCACATGACACAGATAATAATTTGCCGTCAAGTCATGTCGTCAAACTAAAGTCCTAAGTTCATAGAGTGATCCATTTCGACAACTCTCACTAGGTTTGCTCTAGCACTCAATTATTTTTATCATTGGATTTATATACTAGATATATCACTCATGTCAACACAAGCAAAACTATATCAATTAACCTGCTATCAAGGCGCATTTAATCATTTCACCGAGCGAGAGACCGTTGATTCGGAATCAAAGGGACTTAGGGATTTAGTATTTTGGTTCTAACTTAGAAGGGAAGGGAAATATTTAGAAATCGTGGACTAAAGATCTTCTTCCTTTTCTTCGTCGTCCTCTTCACCGTTATTTTCTTTTCCATCCTTAAACTTTTTCATATTATTCTACACTTGCTCGAAGCCCCGCTTCTCAACGAGGCTGAGAGATTATCTAAGGCGGAGTTCTTCTTGTTGGTTCTCGGGATGATACCGTGCTTCTCTTCTTTTAATCCCTAGAGAGGTTTCAAAGATTATCGATTTGGATAAGTTCACAGCTATGGAACTCGAACCCAAGACCGTGCTCCTCTTCTAGTTGTCTCGATATACGACCAGATTATCATTGGAGAAGTTCACTTCGTGGTGCTCCTCTTCCAGCCGTTCAGACGAGTATACGAGATTATCGAAGGAGAAGTTCACAGCAAGATCCATGCCCTCTTCTTATGATTTCTAGAAGATTTCAATAATTGGGAAGGCAGGTTCTTTTGTACTATTTAATTGTGCGTTGAGCATTCCTCGTGTGCGTTTTCCACCTCCTTTTGTCATCGTTTCCTTCTTTTTCACTCGTCGCCTTTCCTCCCCCTTCTTTTCTATTTTATGCAACCCTCCGAAATTTATGAATTACGGTTGAAGGCTTGATCGGGATACAAATGAAGAAAAGGAGGATAAGGCTCAAAACGGATGACTAGAGGAATAATTTCAAGGATGATATTTTCATTTTAGCCAAGTGAGGAATTTTCCTACGTGCCCTAATCATTTTCCTAACAATCTAACGCAAGGGGAGTATGAGGCCAAGAAATACAAATTAAGACAAGCATTTGATGTGTGACTCGCTCAAGGATAAATTCCTGAAAAAAATAATAACCAGTCATATATCAAGGAAAGATTTTTGTGAACAAATCAAAGTAGATCAAGTAATCATCACTCCCCATTTTTTCGTTGTTTTTTTAGTTTTATTTGTCAAAACAATGCAAAAAAAAACTATGTGTGTGTGTGTGTGTTTTTCTTAAAAAACATGAACATGATATGAGAACAGAGGGAAAAAAAACTATGTAAAAATGGTGATTGATTTTTTTTATTAGAACTAAATGCGGAAAAATGCAAGAAATTTGTTGGCATTTAACACTTCAGCTCAGATGCCTAATGTACCAAATTGTAATCCCTAGAATTATTAATGACTCATCCTAAATTGTAGCACTTAAAAGAAATGTGTAAGGAATTTCGTCACTGAGTTTGTCGCTTATGTAGGGATTTGTTGTTGTTGCTATGCCGCTCGCCCTTGATCATGTATGTGGAGCAACTATCATCGGAGTACCATACATGAGGAAAATCTGCAAAACTATCGAGACTTTGGTACCCATTGTCGTATGGGTCCTCCCTTATTAGCAGAAAACGAGTTAGTCGTAAATCGTGTAAAATTAGATTGTGAGCCTAAGTTGGTCGAAGATGTAGTCTTAGGAGTCCATATTTGACTAGGACTTTGTGACTTGATATCCGACTTAGGAATCCATTTTTGCTTGATTTTACACGGATAAGTAATTCTAGCATGTGAATATGTGCTCCTAGAATGTGTACTTGTAAAGGTCTTCTCAGTATATAGTCGTAATAAATGCTTTTCGGAACAAATATGACTGGATACTTCATGTAAGAATACGAGCAAATAGAGTGATAAGCATGTAAAGTAGAAGTGTCGTAATTCCTACATGGAGAATGCACATTTTTCACATGAGAATAAGAATTTCGAAAATTATTTTCAAGTCTAGGCTTTTTAAGTGAAAAGTTAGTAGAATCATTTGAAACACATGATGAAGTTTGTGCGCTAAAACTTGAATTATTTTCGTTAAAAATTTTCTTGGTGGAGGAAGAGTCACTTTCAAAGTTTGTACTTCTAAAATTGATAGGCTTTAACGAACATTTAGAAGTAACGGCTTTAGAAATTGGAGTATTTGATCTATTGGTGCTCAAAGCCTCTTTCTCTTTCTTGACCTGCTTAAAAATTAACTTTTCTTGTGAGGAAGCTTTGAGATTAGATATTTCCAATAAAAGCGCATTCTTTTCTGCTTCAAAATTCTTTGTTCCGTTTCTAATATAGAATTTAAATCCTCTATTTTCTTAAGAATAGGAGGTATATCGACGGAAGAAGAATTTTCAGAATGATGAGATTGTGCTTCCTTGATCTTAGAAATCGCAAGATTTTCTAATTGATTAATCTTAGAATAGAGCTTCTCACATTTCTCTTAAGAAAGCATTGTTATTTTGAGCAGTGCTCTTCTCGGCTTGACAGGCGTCTAGACTCTTTCTTAATTCACTAATCTTAGAATTGGATTTATCTATTTCGGCTTCTAGACTAGTAACCTTTTTGCTCTCAACTTCTAGTCTACACTTAAGGAGACTTTTCTCGTCTAAATTCCTAAGTAGACACTTTTATGGTTGTTGTCTACCCTGTCCTCTAAATCCTTAACTACCGAGCTATGCTTCTCTAAAGAAATATGCTTAGCCTCGCTAAGATTTGAGCTCTTAATTAGTTCATCTATTTTCGCACTAGAGCTTCTAAGTTCTAATTCGAGACTAGCTATTTTCTCCTCAGACTTAAATCTAACTCTTTTGTACTTCTCTGCTCATTTTTCATGTTAGCATACCTAATTTGTAAGGATTCTAACATGTTAAACAATGTAGAGTTAGGAATAACTACCTCCAGAGAAGACGTGTCTGCCTCTTTGTTCTCCGAATTGGATGAGGACTTAGTCTTTGACACATGTTTTCTTAGCATTTTGTAATTAACTTTAATTGTTGTTCGAAGTCTTTTGATCCATTTTAATTTTCTTTTAATTTTTTTTGTTGGTTGGATATTTTGCTCGTTCACGTGTTTTTTGATTTGGATTTTTTTTATTTAATACTGTTTAAAATATTTGGCTTTTAAAATTTCAGTTTCGAAAAGATTTTGGTGTATAAAGTTTGATTTAAAAATTGTGTAGTAATTACCAAAAGTTTTTTCTATAATGTGCCAATTTGAAGGTTACTGTTTTCGATCGAAAAAAATGTTTAAGTTATTTTTTTTAAATATCAATATAAAGCACTGTTTTTGATCAAAAGTAATTCTCGATTAAAAGCTTTTCGACTGAAGATGTAGAGCACTGTTTTCGATTGTTAAATTTTTTTTTTCCGACAAGGTACTGTTTCTAGAAAATAGTTTTGAATTTCAAACAGTTAGATTTACGATCGTAAAAATATTGCAATTTGATAAAATGTCGTCGTTTTGAGATTTTAATATCTGAACCTTTAAAATCAATTTTTTTTCGATCGCAAATGGTTTTGCGGGCGAAAAATAAGTTTTGCGACGACAAACCTGTAAAAGCAACTAAACAAAATTTCCGATCGTAAAATCACGTAAATGAGTGAGAATTGAATAAAATTGAAAGTTCCGGGTTGAATTGAAAAATTAGGACTATAGAACAGAACTTTTCAGGACTAAGTCATAAACTATTAGGGACCGAAATATAATTGAGGGACTAAAATAGTATGTTTGGGAGCTGAAACGTAATTTGGCCTGCAATTACCTTCAATACACGTGTATCTATATGTTTAACGTGAAGAATGAACGCAAGCAGTTTTTTTTTTCAATCACAAAAAAAATCACAACGCTTTATAGATCGAAAAAAAATTCTCGAACAGGTTTTTGCGAGCGTTGACCTACGTTTCCCGCGTTGAACTGAATTCTCGAGAGTTTAGAACAGTTTTTTTTTATGCTGAATGAAGAACAGAGGCTGTGGTCGAGAAAGAATTAAAAAAAATTTGACCACAGCGAAGATTCGATTGGATTCTCGATCGAAGATTGTTCGACGATGCAATAGCAATCGAAGGATTGTTTTGTGTTGGTGAGTAGCTCGACGAAGAAAATTTTTGCAGCTCAGTGAAGAACACTGATGAACGTAACAGACGAACAGAAGTATACACGTGAAACCAAAAGCAGGCGAAAAACGAAGAATACTCGATCCAAACACGAAATTGTTCAAAATCAGCTTGGGTTATGGATCGAAATGAGCAGATTAACAGGAACGAACAATCACTTAACGAAATCAAAGCAAAATCAATCGAATTTTGAAACATCACGAAGAACAGTGTAATGAAGAAAAATTCGATCGATCTTCAAAAGTCACAAAAAGTTGGTTCGATCGATCAGAAGTAATCTCAGATCAACAAGAAGCACACAATCGATCAACAAAAACAGCAATAAGATCCAAATTTTGAAGAATCAGACCGGAATTATTATTTTTTTTTAAGAACAGTCGCAAACCAAGAAAATTCGATCAATATTCCAAATTCGCAGAAAAGTTGATTCGATCAATCAGAAATGAGCTCAGATCAACGAGAAACACACAATCGATCAACAAAATCAGCAATACAAATCGAAATTCGGAAGAATCAGACCGAATTTTATCGAAGAACAGTGTCGAGTTTTTTTCTTAAAAAACAGTATCGAAAATTCAGAAATCCAAATCCTAACACATTTGGCTCTGATACCAATTGTTAGGACCCCTAATATCCAACCTAGATCGAATTACTAGAATTGAATAGCAAATCTAAGAAATTTGAGAGCTTACGATTGAGATTTGCTTACGAAGAAAGCTTGGGAGAGAAGAAGAACGTTGAGAGCACTCAAGGGAGGCGAAAATCTTCTCTCTAAATTTCAATTATTTTTTTGATCTGAATCCCTTGTACAACGCATCCTAATTTCTTAGGAGTTCACTTATAAAATAAATGTGTACAGAGATCGTTTTGTAAAACGACGCTTTATGACATGTACATTATATTTAAAAGTTTTTGTTAGACGGGCCTTCCGCGGCTTACGTTGCGGAAATCCGCCACTATCCGTAATTAGAAAAGTAGGGTCGCCACAATTGGGTGGAAGTCTCGACCCGTCACAACCTCAAGTGACAACGAGCCAACCCACTAAGACTGTCATCACTCAAGGGTTGTTAACATGCGACATCAGTTGTCCTGGTCCATCATCTACGAAGGCGTCTGTCCCGTTTGTGACTGAAGCGCAGTTCCGAGCAGCCCTCTCTGCAGCCATTAAATCCCCTGAAGACAAAATGATGGAGAGAGTGTTGGTAGCCATCGAGACGTCCCACCGTGCACCGGGAAAGCACCCGTCTCAGAGTGCCCTTCATCACAAGCAAACTCACAACCCCCACAACCCACACCCACCGACCCTCTCATAAAATCATCCATCCTCATCAACCACCCATACACCATACCCCTCACTGAACTCCATGATATTCTACTCGCCCGTCTTATAGGCCTTCCCACCCGGACGCCTCAGGAAGAATCACTCTACCAGGCGTCTGGTGGATCATCCTGAGCCTCCTACTCAATCCTGCCGAGGTCAAAGCTCCCGCTCAAGACGCCGACATGACAGCCCTGATGATCAGGATCGTCATGAGGTGGAGAAGAGGCCTAGGACATCTTCGAGTGGCCAACGACAAGGTCGGGCGCGACGCAGACAAGCGCTGGAGTCGATGAAACCTTACAACCCACTACACAAACAACCACCATGCACCGCACCAGCCAATCTCTAACCCAAATCGGACCACCAACCTTCAACCTAAGGATGCCTCCGCTCACACCACCAACAATCTTTACATGCCCTCGCTTCCGAAAGAAGAAGCAAGTACCGCAATGCTCGTGGCCTTGGCAGCTACTGAGGCCACTCCTAGCTCGACCGCTCTAGACCAGTCGGGAACATCAAGAAGTGGAGTCAACCCACACGAGTTCCTCGACAAATACATCTTTGAAGGACAGTGGATGACCCATAGTATGCCCAGTGATCTTTAAAGACAGAGAATCAAGGATGTTCGACACTTCTTACAACGAGCTTCAGTTGACCTAGTCTTGATAGAAGACGAAGAAGTTAAGAAAGGTGAAGATCATGAGCAAATTCCCCGAGGCTTCCTAGAGTTGATTGCTCAACGGGCAGATTCCCCTACGAGATCAATGCCAGGGACTGTTCTCAACGACACGCCAGGAGAGAATATTAGGATTGGAATCCCATTCCTTGAGGAAGTTCGTCAACATATATGGAGGTCACCGGACAAAGTCAAGCAGGTAAACGAGTTCGAGCTCAGAGGTATCTCTCACTGGGAACAGCAGAAGAGGATGACTTATCTTTTGATGCTAACCCAACTTGGACCTGATATGAGGCTGGGATTCCAAAAGCACAATTGAAGAGTCATTTCAAGGATCTATCCCCAATCTGTCAGCTACTAAGAGTCTATTGTACGAAAGGCAGTCTTCCAACTTCATTCTATGTCATAGAACGAATAGACAGAACTCGAGAAGAGCTAAGCGAGAGCGACCTACCTCACCTCCCTGCTGAGGAGGTGTACCTTCTCTACCAGCTGTACGTAGAGAATTACAAGGGTCCTATTAAGAAGGAAGGACTCAAGGGACTCTACCGATTCATGATGCGCCAGGTCAAGTACCATGACGCACACGACCTTCAGATGGCTCTGGAGAGCAATATGAAGAAGGTCAACATGACCGCTTCGCTCAACAAAGGACCTGAGATCGAAGGGCTTTCCAACAATCACGTGCACATAGGCTCAGTCTGAGGAATCACCTGCTACAATCCAATTACCAAGAAGAATAGGTTGTTTCTGAAGACTGAGCACACAAATTGTATGACGGGACGCTCAAGGTCATCAGGAAGAATATAGAGAAGAGATTAGAAGGAATCAACCGAGAAGCTTCATAGGTTCGTGAGAGAACAACCGCGTCTGATGGATCTACTTGAAGCCATCGAGGAGCGTTTGGAGCTGAGAGACGCTCTAATAAACTACAAGCATGAGCTGGGCTTGCGCAGATCATACTATGACCGAGGAGGACAGATGGCGCGGAAGGGCAATCAAGCACAAAGGGGGAGAATGTAGAATATACGTTTTAGTTGTACTTTAATTTCATTAGTTGTCCTTGTAATTAGAGGCTTTATTTGTGTTTGTCATTAGATTAGGACTTAACTTGTATTTATACCAAGTTTGTTTGTATTTATACAACGTTGCGCGGCGTCGCGGCAGTGGCTCCAGCCGGGACTCCACGCCGACGGCCTTCTCCGCCATGGCTCTCCAGTGTGACTTGACGGCTGAGTGATTTGAGTCGTGACAGCTTCGTTAGGGCTTGATGCTCAAAGCCGTAACGGGCCTTTTAATGGGCTTGGCCCGGTTAAGGCCCAATTTTCGTTTCTCTTTAAAATCATGTAATTGTCAACGTGCTCGTTATGAATATGACTTGAGGCGCACTCGCGGGTTTAGGAATTTGGTTTCCGGGTCATTTGTTAAGGGTCATGTCCCCCCGGGTTGTATTTGTTTTATACTGGTTATTCGGGACTTATGATCCCCTGATGTTGTAATTTACCGTTTTATTAGATTAGACTTAATTACGAATACGATGTCCCATTTGATGGAAGGCAACCCCCCGGCGGTGACAAGGTGGTGGACGTTCGTTGACTTTGAGGCCGTTCGAGTGACGAAGGACATTTGACGACTTCAAGACCCGTGCGACGACCCGAGGTCTTTTGAAGACGCATGTTAATAGGGATAGGCAAGAAATAACCCGCTTGTGTTGTCTTGTAGTTTATTTTCCTAGGGTCAATTTACTACCTACGTGCGTGTTGGTTTTTGAAATGATATGCATGTTTTATGTGCTCTAATGTGAGATGGTTTATTCTCCCGTTTGACAAATACTAAGTGGGTAAAGGAATTGGATTCCTGTCTTCTATCATGCTTGAGATGTCTAGCATTGGAGAGTTTTGCGATTTGTTCCGAGTAAGTTGACGTCGTATATCCCGCCCCAGTGTAAGCGTCTCGGGTGCGTCTTGGACGCCGCTCGTCATACCAGTCCGCCCCCCACGAAGCGTATTGCGGCAAGGGGCGGTACATTCTGTGCCATTTGAGCATAAGTTGATAGGTCACATTAGGCAGTTAAACCTAATAACCAGGGTTAGACGTGAGGGTCAATGACCGAGACTAAGATAGTTGAAACTCTTATTGGATAAGTTCGCATTCGACGTGACTTCGATAAGATTAGATGAGCCAAATATTGCGTTAAAGGCTGAGGCGAGTCTAGTCGAGTCGGGGACATCAACTCCACTATGAAACTTTCAACGAGGTTTCCGAAACTCTTATCGGGAGGCGAGTCTAGTCGAGTCGGGGACATCAACTCCACTATGAAACTTCAACGAGGTTTACTGCGATGACGAACATAATTACTATGCTGCTTGAGAGAAACTGTTTGGTGGGACCAAACTACGTGGACTGGCTCCGTAACCTGAGGATAGTCCTAGGTATGGAGTCGCCGACTTATGTCCTCGATTCCCCCGTACCGCAAGTTCCAGAGACTGATGCGAGTGACGAAGACCAGGCTGCGTATGCCAAATGGTAGATAGACGAGCCAAAGGTCAAGGGCTATATACTTCTGTCCATGAGCAATGAGTTGCAGCGCACTCACTCGAAAATGGAAGTGGGCGCCATTTGCTTCATTTGAAGGAGCTTTTTAGCGAACATTCCAGGAGTGCTCGCTATTCCCTAACGGAGCAACTATTTCATTGCAAAATTGCTGAGGGTAGTGACGTCGGAGAGCATGTGCTCAAGATGATCGATTGGATAGAAAGACTCGAGGCACGGGACTTTATCATGGATAACGAACTTTAGAACGATCTAATACTTCAGTAGCTCCCACCTTCCTTCAATTCGTTCATCGTGAACTTTAATCTGAACAAGGCCGAGATGACATTGAGTGGGTTAATGAACTAGTTGTCGGCAGCGCAGACTCAGATGAAGAAGGTGAAAGGAAATGAAGTTGTTCTTGTCGCAAATGCTAAGACTCGAGAGTCGAGTACAAAGAAAAAGTCGGACAAGCCCACTAAGCCGAAAGGACGAATTTCGAAAGGCAAGGCCAAGAAGAACGTGTTCAAAGCGCCAAGCCGACGGACAAGTGCCTTCACTGCAATGAGCTTGGCTATTGGAAGCGCGATTGCCCGAAGCTAGCCACCTCAGGTAAAGAACTTTACGTTTTCGAAACAAATTGTTCTATGACAGTATATTCCGCTTCATGGATATTAGACTCGGGAGCTAGTGCTCACATCTGTGTTTCGAACTAAGGTCTGGAAAGAAGTAGGAAGCTGGCGGATCGAGGGATCATGATCAATGTAGGAAGCGGACATAGTGTACCGGCAACCCACATTGGATCAAGAACTCTCGTTTTATCTACTAGACATAGTTTACTGCTTTCCGATTGTTTGGTTTTGCTCAATGGGCTTAAGAATATTGTTTCTATTCCCATTTTGAGAGGAAACGGTTATGAGTTCCATTTTAGTAATAATATATGCAATATTTATTTTGGAAATAATTGCGTCGGAAGTGCAGGTTTACTGAATGGGTTGTATTACCTAAATGTAGGACCCCGGTCCCCGCAAATTAGGTCGGCCAATAAATTTCGTGTATGATTTATGTGATTTTACGTTAATTTCATATATGATAAATGCGCATGAGATGTTATGAATTTTATGCTCGTGAATGCTACGCGAATTATGTGCAATTAAGTTCGAAGGAATTTGGGACCATTATGAACCCTAAATTTGGAAGGGCAAATTTTCGGAAATGGCAAATGATAGATTGGACTAGGATTTAGTTAATATTGGACTAGAAACCAATATTTAGGTCCAATTGTGGAAAGGCCCACATGGAGGGACCAATTTCCCTAAAATTTGGCAAAGCCCATGTCCTAACCCTCAAAAGCCAAGACAAATATCTACTAATAATTAAACCTCACAAAACCACTTAAGAAAAAAGTGCGAAAAGCAAGAAGGAGAAAGGAGCCGAGACAGAAATCGAACAAAGAGCACCTCAACTAGCTAAGGATTTCGAGATTTGTAAGTGAATACCCTCCTCAAGCTTTTAATTTCGTATCTTAGGTGTAGTTGAAGGTATTAATGGTATTAAAAGCAAAGTAGTTGAAGAAGAACACCGAAACCTTAAATGCGAGATATAAATTAGCGTTAAAGTCCCGATTTAAGTAAAATCAGTTCTAGGATGGTTTATATACAACTTAGAACTTAGATATTCTGCTGTAAGAGGGAATCACACGATTTGGGTAACAAGAAGGGATGAAATGCAGAACTGTCGACTGGAAAATTTGGAAAGAAAGCAGTTTCGACCAAATGAACAGTTGAGTTTCGATCGAAATTAGGAAATTGATTTTTATGTTTCGAGCGACGTGAGAAACATGAATTCAATTTGATTCAAATTAGTTCTGAATAGTAAACTCAATAAGATATGACTTTCGACCGAAACTCATTTTAACACATGAGTATCGATCGAAACTCAAGTCCAATCTATAAAATCGATCGAAATTAACTAATGAAAGGGGAGTCTCGACCGATATAGATCTCGGCAAAACTCAACCCCAAGCCCATGCAATCGGATCAAATTAACCCTTTCACCATGCATAGTTTCGGGCGAAAGTAGTGATGCCATGCCAACGAAGAAACGCGGCGAAACTCGCCCATGCACATGCAATCGACGAGCGAAACTCGTAAATCGATCGAAAGGGGAACTCTCGATCGAAGGAAAAACTCGGCGAAACCCATATGGTTTCGGGCGAAACTCATACAATTTAGGAATTCAATTGGATGAAATTAATCGGGCGAAACCTAGTAGAATCAAGCGACTTTCGCCGAGCTTATAGTGTAAGGAATTTAGATGATAAGTGAGAAATCTCTTAGGGATCGAAACTTGATTGGAATTGAACCAATTAAAGATCGATTGGTACCAAGTCCTAATCACTTTCGCCTAGCTATATGAATTGGAGTCATTGAAATCTAACATACTTTAGCTCTTGAAATGTAAGGACTTAGGAATGTAAGACGCAAATAAATTAAATTGGAGTCTAGAAAATTTATACAAGTCCAAATAATTAGCTAAGAAAGCAGGATACTAACAAATTAACCCTTTTTTATTTAAAAGGTCGAACGTTAGGAGATTCACGAGGCAATACGCTAATTGATCTTGGAGAACAGGTAAGTGGAAATTCAACTACGACACGTAACTTGCCTGCATCCAATTATGTGAATTACGTGCTCGTGAATTTTGTATGAAATGTGTACGTATGATACCATTAAATTAGGTGCATGATGGCATGATTAGAATATGTACATGAGCATAGCATGAGCATTTGCACGCATGCGTAGTGTATAAGACGCGAGGTATGAGCGTGCGTAAGATCGCTGTGTGCGATGTATACTCGCCGATAGTGGCGTCTGTGTCGACTCGAATGAAGAGTCACGGCTTCCCCTGTGCAGCCAGTAAGGCGAATGAAGCTATAAGGCTTGTATAAGAGGTTGGGGGAAATACCCCGTATGCGGGAGATGCAACCTGGAGGATGCGGCCCGGGGCACACGCTGAGTAAGGGAAGATTCCTTCGGGTGACCTTCTAGCGTGTAAGGCACTACCCGGAGGGAAGATTCCTTCGGGTGACCTCCGTGGTTAGTGGCCTCGGTGTTGGCTACCAGTGAGAAGCGCTCGCGTGGAGGCCACACTGAGTAAGGGAAGATTCCTTCAGGTGACATTCTAGTGTGTGAACCTCCACACTTGAGATCTCTAAGGATGGCGCATAGTGGGACTGAAAGCTGAGGGCCCGTATGAAGTAAGAGTATGAGAAAAGGAGTATGAGCGTTAGAAAACGACAGCGTGGATTGTCGTTCGTTAGGACACGTGCATACATGCATAATTTCTGCTTACTGAGCCTCGGTGGCTCATTGTTTATGTTACGTGTTGTAGGTACCGACGATCACGGTACGTGATCCGACTTTTAAGCGAGGCCGATCTTTTGAAGCTATCCGGCTGCTTTTGAGGTGGGAGTGTGTGTATGGATGACGACCTGTGAAGGCTGGGCGCATAGGAAGCTTCTGGCTGCACTCACACACACACACACCCACACTTGTCTTCTGTATAGACATGACTACGACGAATTGTAGAACGATTTGCGAACATTCTTTTGACATGTGTATAAGACTTCCGCACGTAGTTTTAAAAAGAAAAATTTTATTCGCATTTTTACGCTTTTGCGCGATAACAAAGCATTAGATACTTAGGATTAGAACGGAATACGAGGGCGGGACGACGGGTCCTGACACTAAATATCGAAGATAAAATAAAAACTGTGAATATAGTCATCAACAAACAAAAATTGGAGTTGAACTCGAGACTGTTGTGGCATCTTCGACTCGGTCACGCTGGAGAACAGAAGATTCTTGAGTTGGAGAAAATCGGGGTTATAAAGCCGCTTGGGTCTGATCCCTATCCAACTTGTGAATCTTGTATCCTTGGAAAGATGACCAAGTAGCCCTTCACAGGGACTTTTACGAGAGCCGCAGAACTTCTCGGTTTGATCCACATGGATGTTCTCGAAGTAGAGGCTCGCGGTACCTTCTATTATTTCGTTACCTTCACTAATGATCACTCTCGCTTTGGCAAGGTGTACCTCATGAAGAATAAGTCTGATACTTTTGAATGGTTCAAAGAGTACAAGGCTTTGGTGGAAAATCAGACTAGAAAGAGCATTTAAGCCGTTCGATCAGATCGAGGCGGTGAGTACATGAGCCTCGAGTTTGACGAGTTCTTGAAAGAGTGGGATAATTTCACAGATGACACCGCCCAGAACACCGCAGTTGAACGGTGTGTCCTAACGCAGAAATTGAACTCTGTTGGATAAGGTTCGATTTAGGCTAAGCTATACAGACCTGCCCATATCGTTGTGGGGTCATGCCCTGTTGACAGCGGCATACATTCTGAATAGATGTCCTACAAAGTCTGTCGATCGTGTTCCCTATCAGATATGGACAGGACGAAAACCGAGCATGAATCACATTAGAATTTGGGGTTGCCCCGCGTTTGTGAAAAAGCTCAAGACAGATAAACTGGAATCGAAGGCTGTGAAAGGACGTTTTGTCGGGCATCCTGAGGATTCCATGGGATACCAGTTTTACTTCCACGATGATCAGAGAATCGTTGTAGCCCTTCAGGCTCACGTTCTCGAAGAAGATTTCGTACGAGAAGGTGGAGCGGGTCGCGAAGTAACTCTTGGAGAGTATTCAGAAGCGCTTTCAGAAACTCCAGTGTCGGGTGACACCGTAGAGCAGTCCGAGGTGCAACCTGACTTGCACAGGCCGGGTAGAGTATCTCGCCAGCCTGAGAGATACGGGATGGTCCACATCGAGCACGAGGTTGCTGCGATGGAAGGGCACGTCGGAGACGGTCCCACTACCTATGACCAGACAATCAGGGATAAGGATTCGGAGGAATGGCTTATAGCTATGCAAGCCGAAATGGATTCTATGCACGAAAACCAAGTCTGGATTCTAGTAGACCTTCCAGATGGTTTTAGACCCATTGGGTGTAAATGGATCTACAAGAGAAAGATAGGATCTGACGGATTGGTTGTTACATACAAAGCTAGGCTTGTGGCGAAAGGGTACAGTCAAAAAGAGGACATTGACTATGATGAGACCTTTTCGCCTGTTGCTATGATGAAGTCCTTTCGAACATTGCTTGCGCTAGCTGCGCACTATGACTATGAGATCTGGCAGATGGTGTGAAAACTATGTTCCTAAATGGATACCTCAAGGAGGAAATATATATGGAGCAACACAAGGTTTTACATCGCAAGGAGATGCTCATAAGGTGTGCAAACTGAACAAGTCCATTTATAGACTGAAACAAGCCTCCAAAAGCTGGAATCTTCGATTCAATGAAGTGGTCAAGGGCCATGGATTCTTAAAGAACGAAGACGAACCTTGCGTATACAAGAAAAGCAGTGGGAGCAAAATATCTTTCCTCGTATTGTATGTGGACGACATCCTTTTGATAGGAAATGATATTGGAATGCTCTCGATGGTGAAAGCGTGGTTTCAACCGAACTCTCCATGAAAGACTTGGGAGAAGCTACCTACATCTTGGGGATTCGGCTCTATAGAAAGAACCGAGGTCTCACAGCAGGTCCAAACATATAGAAAGAAAGTACCACGTGTTACGTGGATTCGTTGAGAATGGCTATATAGCCGTGCAGAAGATTGCGACCGCAGAAAACATGGTCGACCCGTTTACTAAGCCTCTATCACAAGCAGTGCTGGCTAGACATCTCGAAAAGATGGTTATTAGATACTGCAGCGCATGGCATTGAGTGCAAGTAGGAGATTGTTAGGAATATGCCCTCGAATGCTATACGAGGATTAGATTGTATATGGCATTAGCTTATTTATCATTTGACCTTTTATCTAATAAGATATTTTTATGTGTTTATTGAAAGGCGTTGTTCGTTTATTGGATATAAGAGTACTTTACTAAGCATCCGATAAAGCAATAAATGAACAGAATCCAAATGTGTCGAGTTGACTCACTGTTCTCGATGGGTACGAGAGAGGAAGGCACTAGTGCACTTTTAACCTCGAGCATTAAAAGTTCGTAAGCCTTAGGCTCCAGTTGGGTGCTGGATAACCAATTACGCCTTATTTGTCGATGACCTATCGAGTGCCGATATCCCGCTTGGAAGTGGAGGTCATGACTTGTCATGCGAGTCGAATCAAGAGATTGAATCGTTTCATGGACACTGACTCATGGGTCGTACGGTCGAACATGGTTTATTACTCAAGGAGTGTCAATGACCGACGACAACACTATAGTAGTCTACGTGAACCTTAGACCGAAAGGGGCTTTGACGGAGTTGACTTCGAAGCCTCGACTGTCACTGGTTCCCCTCGATCCGATTTGCTGCATGGGTCAGCGGGCCAGATGAGGTCTTGATGATGTCGCCGAGTACGGAGTCGCAGTCCGCAAGTAATCGAGATAAGTGTCCTATGAGGACGGCGACGGGAAATTACGAAATCCTTGGCCAAGGTATGGAACTAACTCATGTTAGACATGGAGGGTAGTTTGGTAATTTGCCTCATCCCCGTTTTATCATAGAATCGAGTATAGTGAGTTTGACATAGACCATGGCTCTCACTCGATTGGGACACAACTGAAGGATTTATACGTAGTACTATAATCTATAGTAAGGTTCTCGAATAAAGACTGGGTCGAAATTCGCACTCGAATCGCGTTACGGTCCGGTACTGCGGGATTGGCTAGGTAACTGCCGAACTCTTGGATTTCTCCCTTGCCGATTGAGTCGAATGTAGAGAGTCGGGCTTAAAAAGGATCATCAACGTGTATTAATAAGGAGATAAAGTGTTTTGGGCCTTAACGGGCCTTGGGCCGTTGGGCCGCGCCTTAGTGGGCCTCGGGCCGTTTAATGGACCGAAGTCGGACTTCGTATGAAACTAACTTTGAGACTTGGGCTTGGTCAAGTGCTTAAAAGGCTTGAGGGTAAAATTGGAACTTGACCCTAAGCTGATTTTCGAATTATGCCTTGGGAATTAATTTCGAATTAAATATAAATATGGAGATAATGTATTTGGAATATTATATTTATAAGGTGAAAATTTCGAAATTAATCTTTGATTAAGTTTCGAATTTTATGCCATATTTAAATATACTTTGTTTGACTTAGTATTTAAGTTAGTTTGTCTAATTATGGTAAGTATCCTTATATGAATTTTGAATTAAATAAGGGAGAGAAAGATATGGCAAAAATCTCTCCACTTATGGAGCAAAATCAAAACCATATCTTTGAGATATCCTAGGGATTTCCAAATATATCATAGTATAAATAGGGCAGCCCACTTTCATAATTAGAGGTGAAATTTTCGTCCATAGCAAAGGCACAAACACACACCGAACAAAAACACTCTTCTCTCACGCGACGGCTCGGTTCTCTCTACCCATCTTTAGAGAACTGATTGCGTGGTACACTGCGAGGTCGGCTACACGATCTAGTGCCATCCACCACCATCGACGAAGTCTTGAAGAAAAGGACGAGGAGCTGCCACTCGCTTCAACTGGTAATTCTCTATGGGTTTGACCGCCCTAGTACATGTCTATGTGTTACTATTCTGATCCGAGCAACGAGGGCAATAAGGGAACCCGGAAAATTTTTGTTCCGCACCGTACCCGGGGACGTTGCGTCTCCGGGAGACACTGGGTAACCCAACAAAATTAAGGAAAATGGGTGCTGTTGGATTTCATGTTAGAATTAATAGCTATAAATGAGTATGGATGTCTAATGTTAATGGAAGGTTTTCGTATCCTTAGAGGTATGGAAGTTTTTTATGTATGTGAACAGTATGAAGTTTCAGGAAGTTTGAGAGGAATTTCGACATGAGATGTCGAGAGAAGCTTAGGTGGATGTCGAAATGAACTAGGTGAAGCTCGAGATATGGTGCCGAAATCAATTAAGCAAATCTCGAAACATGATCTCGAGATTTAAAAGTACAATGGTAAGATTTCGAAAGAAATCTCGAAATGAGATCTCAAGAAGTGTCGATATTTAACAAGGAAGATCTCGAGATTTAAAAATCCAAACCAAATAGATATTAGATGATGTCGAAATGTGTTTTGGAAACTCAAGGATCTCAATGTAATATTAAGTTCTCGACATGTTGCACCTTAAAGATCTCGACATATAATATTAAGATTCCCATGAGTATAGATTTCGAGATATATTTAATTCGGAAAATGTCGAGATATGTTTCATGACACATTTCAAAATCCTTCATATTACACTTTAAAGTTCTCGACATAGGTATCAAGTAGGTAGATCTCGACATGAAACGAGAGTTGTGAAATTGTTTCGAGATAAAGGAATTCAACTATGTAGGATTTCGAAACTTTAGAAAAGTTCTTGCAATTTTGATTGGTTGGCAATCAAAAGATGCATACACGTGGGAATCGGAAAATTATTGTTGAGGAATGACTAATGAGAGTTTTCTTAGGCTTGAAGAAATCAACATCATTAATAATAAAACACTTATATATATATATATGATAATATGATATTGTATAGGTATTAGGGTTTTCTGAATTTGGAGGACCCTTATATATGTGTGTGTGTGTTGTTTTTCTATAAGAGTTTCGGTATGATATGGATTTTTAGAATTTAATAAGTTTCGAGATTTTTAGGGTTTTCAACACAATACAAATTAGGGTTTTCAATGATATTTTCGGTATAAAATACTTACCAATTTTTAATGCAAGTGTCAACATTGATAAAAAAAATATAACTTCTAAGCCAAGAATTTAATATATTAGAAGTAATGAACATAAAGGCAAAGGCTACGGATAGAAACGATCATGCATAATAAAGCATGCATATCACGCACGCATGTCATTATAGGAATTTTGTATTTACGGATAAAATAATTGTATAGGTCAGGAGTCCGATAAGGGCAAGAACAAGGTCGACTAAGCAAACGGAGAAAATAGACGGAACTTGTGAGTATGATTGCGACATGTACCTTATGTGCCTTATGTGCTTACATGCTTTATATGAATTAATTGACTAATATGTGCTGCATATGTTATTCATGGATCGATGTGAATTATGTGACCGTAAAGCGCTTCATATGATTTCGTGTCATATAAGGTATTTTATACAGCATTGCATACATATAAAATAAGGGAGAAACCGTTATAACTGCTACGACTAGATGATATGATACGGATGCTACGGCATATATCCCTACAAATCGGGGGATTACGACATAGTTACAGAGTCCCATGCATGGGCGCCGACTGGGCGTACAGTACAGTCTAGCTAGTCTATAACGGGAGTATCAAAATAAATGGACATATAGAATGGCATGTGATCTACAGATCTTATGAATGACGATTATGTGAATGATGATTTCATGATTGGAAATGGCTATAGTAATTACGAAAATGGATGGACTACTATTTACTTTATTACTTGTATGTTATTAGTTAACATGTTGCGATCATACTCTGAATCGTTGTCTTCAAAGTTGTTGTAGATAATTAGCAAGCTACATAGAATGCATCATCGTACAAAATATGTATTCAAGGTTGGCCGACGACGCTCTCCCTTGCTCCCTCTGGTTCATCGTTAACATATAGCATAGAAACGGATTTAGCCTGATCTATTTTGTGACTCGTATGATAGGTACATATATGTATATTATTGTGAAAGGAACTACATCGTATGTACGCGCCCGTTTTTGTTAAAGGAAATGGTTATGGAAATTGCGATAAATTTTATATGAATATTTTATAGCTGCGTAAAAATGTAATAGGAAATGGGGCGCTACAGAAAACTCTGCGCGAAAATTTTTCTCGATTCAGAATACTAAGTCAGTAGTAAAGTCGTCATTACTAAAAGCGACTTTGGTAGAAAAATTTCTCGAGCATTACTTATCGACAATATTTTTTGACGAGATCTATTTTGATTTGCGCGTGTAATTTTCTCTCGAAAAAAAGTTTTGGTCAGACTTTTTAGCTTGACCAAGCGAAAGTCATTTGCGTTCGAGAAACTTTTCCAGTCAACGAATTAATTTTGACCCAACGAGAAACTTACTATACGTAGTTTCTTTGCAATCGAAATAAATTCACGATCCAGAAATTTTTCTCGACCGAAAGATTTTGAGCAATTTATTTCGCTCATAAAATTTTTCGCCGACATACTTTCTCGCACGAGAGCAGTAACGACTACACTTTATTTCGAAAAAATTATTTTCAATCAAACTTTAAAGATTGAATCAAAAATAATTCTAGACTGCTTTAGAATCAAACGCTACAAACTAATTTGTTACTTGTGAAGCACGTCACATCAGTTCAAACTATCAAAAAAACAAACGAAGATCCTTCATCAACTCTACCGCAAAAATCATGGATGCTTATACACTGGGAAAAGATAACCGTCCTCCGATCCTTAAAAGAGGCGAATACACCATTTGGCGAAGCCACTTTCCGAATTTCATCGAGCTAAAGGATAAGGTTGAAAACCTTCTCTTGTCACTTGAGCAAGGTCCAGCTCAGTTCTGGGTAAATGTATCCGGGGACAACACAGCAAATCCTCCACTCCCTGCCTCTAGGCGACAGCAAAGAGCCTAGGGAATACACAGAGGAGGAAAGAGTTAGAGCAAAGGCTGATCTGATAGCCAAGAACACTCTTATGCAGAGCATCCCAAATGACATCTATCGACAGATCGACAGCCTTCCAACGGCTAAGAGGATGTGGGATGAACTGCATAAGATGATGCAACGAACTGAAGTAGGCATCAAGACCAAAAAGACAAACATTCTCACGGCTTACGACTCTTTCTGAGAAAAACCTAAGGAGAGCTTACATGATCTCTATCATAGATATCTCACTCTTCTGAATGAGTTGAAGAAAATAGAAATCAGCAAGACAAACATGGAAACCAACATTCAATTTCTATCCTCTCTGCCCTTGGAATGGAAGAAGATATCCACTCAAATCAGACAAAACAAAGACCTTGAGGAGTTGGATATCCATGCCGTGTTTGATAATCTCGCGTAGCACGAGGAAGACGTTAGCGAGATTCAGAAGGAGCTGAAGGGCAAGCTGATCAAAGACATAGTTGCCCTAGTCTCAGAAAAACGGGTATCAAAGCCAAGGAAAGAAGAGATCATTAGACCTCCTACACCTTCAGAGTTGGAAGATGAATCAGACTCTGACGTGGAGCCAAATATGAAAGCGCTGGGAAAGCAGTTGGCTCTAACTGGAAAAATGTTGAGCAAGCAATACTTCAAGAAGAAATCCTCATCATCGGCCAACCGACTTCGAACCTCAAGCTCAAAGAATAAAGAACGTGCACCCGAGACCTCCGAAGTAAAGAATGTCAAAGAGCAGAACAAGTGCTTTCACTGCGGCAAACCAGGTCACTATGCCAGAGAGTGCACTCTCCCAAAGAAGAGAGATGCCAATTACTACTACAAGAAGCTTCAACTCACAATGCAGAAAGAAGCTGGGGTAGCTCTGATGGCAGAACAAGACCACAGGCTCGAAAATACGTCCAGTTCTGAAGAGGAGAACCTAGCTCTCATGGCCTGCCTGGACGAAAACTCAGACGCTGAAACCACCAATAAGACGGACGAAGACCAAGCATCTGAATCATCACAAGAGGTAGTCTCTCCTTCCGCATTATTGACCATGTTAAAATCATATCAACTAGCATACACTCACATGAAACGTGAACAGAAAAACGTAAGGGAAGTAGAGAAGAAATTAACTATTCTCGGGAAAGGATAGTTAGTCTCGAGGTGAAACTTAGGACCTCTAATGTCAAAATAGAAGAATTATTTAAGAGCCCCATTATTAGCGAGAGTAAGTATATTCCCTTAGAGAATCATAATTCGACTGTAAGAGAATTAGAAGAAATGCTTGAGAATAACTATAATTGCTTGGTTAGGAATCTCAACGAGAAAGCCACCCTCAATTGCAGGATATATGCAACCACTAAGCTCACCAACCTAGAAGCCGAATTAGATAGATCTAACACTAAGGTCTGTGAACTTACGGAAGATCTTGATGCCCATAAAGCCGCCAAACTAACGGTGGAAAATAATTTTGCTCTCTCAGGAGAAGAACGTGAAAAGCTATACGCAAAAAGTTAAGAAATTAGATGATCTTATTGTAAAATGGGACAAAGCGAACAATCGATCTTCTTAAACCAACCTATGGACATAGAAATATACGATTACAAGTATGGTTTAGGCTTTGAGTATCCCCGTTGCTTGACTAAAGTTGACTGCAAACAACTTTATGATGTCAAGTACATGGGTATAGGACTAACCTCTCTTATGGCTTTTACTGGTGCAAAAGAAACTGACGTATAAGAATAAACCAAGAAAAAGTCAAGACAAGGACTGAAATTCCCTTCTCTTACACCGAACTGAACCAAAGTGACAAAACGAGGGTCTTACCCCAGGGCTGGAGCTTATATTCAGTTTATATTCAGGAAGATCATTCTACAATTGAGGAAGCACAATCTAACCATTCTGAAAATTGTCTCTATATACCCCCTATTGTTAGGAAAATAGAAGGGTTAAGAGCTTCTCAGAAAAGGAATGAGAGAATTTTGAAGCTGAAAAGAAAATGTTCCTAAATGAGAAGGAGAATCCCAAAGCTTCCTCCATCTCACAAACCATTTCTCACGCATCAATCTCAAAGGAAACTATCATTATGAAAAGCGTGAAGAAAGAAAAATTGCCTTCCAAAGAACTAAAATCTAAGAATAAGGTTCCTAAAAATATTATCTCTAACCCTATTTCCACTACATCGACGAGGAGCGTAGTCAAGGAGCATAGAAATAAAGGAGTATCTAGATTTTAAAATTCCAAGTTTATCACCTCCTTCTGTAAAAATAAAAGACACTCGTAGAGATAAAAGAGCCGTTTCTTATCTCAAAATAATTGCTTCTACTTGCTCCTTAACGCCTACCACCTTTAGAACCACCAACTTTGACATAGGCTTTTCATCTACAATACCAAGCATTCATTCTAAAACAAATGCATCTAGGATGGCTCGTAGGAAACAAGATCCAGCCATCAAGAAGGCTTATAGCGCCATTCATATTTGTTCTCACCTAAGGTATCCCATAATGATCGAATCCCCCAAGCACCTTAGGAGACTATCCAATGAAAAGATCTTTTCCTTGATCAGGCCCACCAAAGCATTTGTCCGTGCTGAAATTAATCTTCCCTGCCAGGTTCAACCCAAATGGGTTTCTAAATCTCCGCCCAAGAAGACAAAAGCCAAAAAGGCAAAATCTTCTACGAAGGGCAAACCCAAATCAACCACTTCAAAGATGGTCTGGGTTGCTAAAGTCTCTAAGTGATAATTTGGGAACTCTCTCTTGTTCTTCATTTGAGTTTTTCGATCGAATCTTAATGTCAGTCATAATCGTCGATTTACTTAGAATTCTTGCCTAGGATCATAGAGTTGTTAATCGCAGGACCTAACAATTGGTATCAGAGCAGATTCGTTTTGTTTTGAATAAAAAATTGTTAGATTTGGATCGAAAATTATTTTTTGATTACTGTTCATCGAAGAACAGTTTGGCGCGAGATTCATTTTCGATCCAATAGCTTAATTCTGTGCTTAATTGACTTGAATTTGATGCGTATGTGCTTGTTTAAGTGCTAAATGATGATTGCGAACAGATTTGTAGCCGTTTGAACTTCGATTTTTAGGATTAAATCGATTCTTGAAGTCACTGTTTGCGATGAACATGAAGAACACGTTCTGATTTTGATCAAATTCGACATATTTTGCTTCATAACGTGTTTAATTGCTTGTTTGTGCGTAGTTAGTACATGATTGCGAGCAATTACCTGAAATATCACTGCCTAATTCCATGTTTTTGCTTGAATCTGTGTTAATCGTATTCTGTCAATTTTTCTCGATCGTTCTAATTTTTCTCGCTAGGTTTACGATCGGATTAATTTCTCGATCGAAAAAAACTTGGCGCGACAAATTTTTCTCGGTCAGAATACGAAGTCAGCGCTAGAATCATTAACACTAGAAACGATTTTAGTTAAACTCGAGCATTATTCAGCGAAAATCTTTTTCGAGGAAGACTAATTTTGACTGCACGCGTAAACACTTTCCCTCGAAAACCTTTTTCGGTCAGACATTTAAAGTTTGACCAAGCAAAAAATCATTTACACGTGAGAAACGTTTCTAGTCAACGGATTTATTTTGACTTGTCGAGAAACTTACTAACGTACTGTTTCTTTACGATCGAAATAAATTCACGATCAAAAATTTTTCTCGACCGAACGGTTTTGGGCAATTAATTTCGATCGAAAAATATTTCGCTGACATACTTTCTCGCACGAGAACAGTACACATTTTATTACATTTCGACGAAATTATTTTCGATCAAACTTTAAATAATCGAAAATAATTCTCGAACAAATTTTCGAATCAAACGCTACTAACGAACTTTGTCACTTGTGAAGCACATTACATCATCTTCAAACGTTCAAAACAATTAACGAAGATCCTTCAACAACTCAAGTACAACACAAAATGGATGCATACTCGCTTGGAAATGACAACCGTCCACCGATCTTGCAACGAGGCGAATATATCGTATGGAGAAGCCGCTTCCTCAATTTTATCGCTCTAAAAGATCTAGCCGAGAATTTTCTGAGATCACTAGAAGAGGGACCAGCACAGTTTTGGGTACATGTCCCCGGTGATGAAACAGCAACTCCTCAAATTCCCGCATCTAGGCGACTGAAGAAGCGTAGGGAGTACACAATCGAGGAGAGGGCTCGAGCTAAGGCTGATCTAGTAGCCATGAACACCCTCATGCAGGGCATCCCCAACGTTTATATATAGACAGATTGATAGCCTTTCATCGGCTAAAGGAATGGGGGATGAACTGCATAGGATGATGCAGAGGACGGAAGTTGGCATAAAGGCCAAAAAGGCGAACATTCTCACTGCCTACGACTCCTTCAAAATAAAATCGGAGGAGAGTCGATACGAGATCTACCAAAGATACCTCACTCTTCACAACGAGATGAGGAAGATAGAAACCACGAAGACCAATATGGAGACAAACATCAGATTTCCATCTTCTCTGCCCGCGGAATGGAAGAAAATGTCCACTCAAATTCGACAAAGTAAAGATCTAGAGGAGTTGGATACAGATCGAAGACACTGTTGCCTTAGTCTCGGAGAAGAGGAGCTCAAAATCAAGAAAAGAAAATATCGCTAGGCCTCAGCCAACACACTTCGGACTACAAGCTCTAAAACAAAGAACGTGCACCAGAGAGCTCCGAAGTCAAGAACCTAAAAGAGTCTACCAAATGCTTCAACTTTGGGAAGCCAGGTCACTTTGCCAGAGAGTGCACTCTTCCAAGAGATATGCCAACTACTACTCCATGAAACTCCAATTGACTAAACAGAAAGAAGCTGGAGTAGCTCTCATGGCCGAACAAGACCAATGGCTCGAGGACACGTCGAGTTCTGAAGAAGAGAATTTAGCCCTCATGGCCCGTCTCGACAATGAATCGGAAGCCGACACATCCAACCGGACGGACGAAGACAACGCATCCACCTCGTCAAAGGAGGAAGTCTCTTCTTCCACATTATTGACCATGTTAGAATCATATCAAACACAATATGCTAACATGAAACGTGAGCAGAAAAGTATTAAGGAAGCGAGAATAAACTTGAGAGATCTCAGGAGAAGATAGATAGTCTCCAATCAGAACTTAGGAGCTCTAGTGCGAAAATGGAAGAACTCACTAAGAGCCTACATTCTAGAGAGACTAGTCAACCTCAAGTAGGACAGCATAGTGAAAAGATTAAGGAATTAGAATATAGGCTAGCAAATAACTACAACTGTTTGGTTAGGAATCTCAACCAGAAAACCACCTTAAATTGTAGGATAACCGAAGCTACCTCTAGGATCACTTACTTAGAAGCTCAATTAGAAATGTCAAATGCTAAGGTTAGTGAGCTTAGTAAAGAACTAGATGCCTGTCAAGCCGCTAACGGTAGAAAACAATTATTCTCTCCATAAGTGAGGAACGCAAGAAGTTATATGCAAAAATTAAAAAATTAGATGACCTTCTTACGCGTAGGGGACTAAACAGACGATATTCTTAAACAAGCCCAAGGATATAGAGTTTTATAATCCAATAGAAGGCATACGTTTCACTAACCCACATGTTTTACGGAAGAAAGAAACATATGATATTAAGAACATGGGTTTAGCGGCAACCTATCTTAGAAACTTTACGGAATCGACATACGAGATTGCTTTCGATTCATCCATTAGACAACCCTCACATGGGCCTGAGAGCCCCTTTGACTACAATGAACTAAATGAAAGAGACAAAAATAGGAAAGCATCTCTAACACCCGTCAGTGATTTGGTTCAAGTTCTACCTCCTGATTCTCAAACGCACTATGAGGAAGTCAAAAACGTTAATTATAAAAAATCTCTCTACAAACCCCCTATCATAAAACAGATAAGGGAGTCACAGACAAAGTTAGATAAAGAACGAGAGAATTTCGAAGCTGAAAAGAAAAAGTTTCTTAAAGAGATGGAAAATCTCAAGGCTTCCTCATCTTCCCAAACTACCTCTCACGCTACTATAAAAAGCGTGAAAATCGAAAAATCGCCTTCGAATGATCATAAGTGCACTAATAATTCTGTAAAAAGTGCTCAGACTAATTTTATTTCACCTACGTCCACAGGGAGCAGCGTAGGGGCAGCACTGAGAACGAAGGCGAGAGTGTCTAGTGATAAAATAAAAAAGGAGCCAGTAGATTTGACCGTTTCTAAAAATGTTACTCCTTCTATTTCAACAAAAGACACTCGTAGTAATAAAAGTGTCATTTCTACTTTTCACGTAATTGCTTCTACTTGGTCACTTCAGCCTATCACCTTTAGAAGCAACAATTTCGAAATATGCTCAACTTCTAAAATGAAAGATAATCATTCTGAAGCAAATGCCACTAGAAAGAATCGTAGGAAACAAGATCCATCCATAAAGAAACCTCGTGGCGCCGTACATGCCTGTACTCACCTAAGGTATCCCGTAGACATTAAATCCCCCAAGCACCTTAGGAGACTATCACAAGAAAAGATCTTTTCCTCAATCAAACCTACCAAAGCATTTGCACGTGCTGAAATTAACCTTCCCTGCAAGGTTCAACCCAAATGGGTTCCTAAATCTCCGCCTAGGACGACAAAAGCCGAAAAGGCCAAGTCACCTAAAGAGGCAAAACTGAAACCCACTTCTTCGAAAGTGAAATGGGTTATCAATACTCCCTCAAGTAATAATTTAGGAACTATATCTGAACCTAAAAATATATCTGCTAATCAGAGAGGACCCATGTTTAAGTGGGTACCTAAAGCTTTCTAACTTGTTTTTGCAGATCCATCATGTGTGGTACCTCGACTCTGGTTGCTCCACACACATGACTGGTAATAAAGAGCTGCTGAGCAACTACAAAGACCGGCCAAACGGCAAAGTCAGATTCAGAAACAATGACTCCGCTCCAATTCTTTGAAATAGAGATATCATTCTAGAGAATCTGACAATAAAGGATGTCTCATATGTCGATGGCCTCCACCATAACTTGTTCAGCATAGGCCAGTTCTGTGACAAAGGGTTCCAGGTGGTCTTTTATGCTGACCGGTGCAGAATTTTGGATAGTCAGGACACAGAACTCCTTCAAGGACTTCGGAAATCCAATCTTTACACGTTCAACCTGACGTCCGTGCGGCCCTCGACAGTTGTATGCCTCATTTCTCAGATTGTTTTACAGAGGAACAACTTATGGCATCAACGACCGTCTCATCTGAATATGAAAGCTCTCCAACGTCTTTCTACGAAAAAGTTGGTTCACGGTCTTCCAACTATACTACTACAAATGGAGCATCAGTGTTCGGCATGTCAATTAGGAAAAATAAAGCGAGCGTCTCATCACGTCAAGCAAATTGCATCTACATCTCATCACTAGTATCAACGGAAAAAAGTACGTGCCAGTGATCGTAGATGACTACTCTCGCTACACTTGGACAAAGTTCCTCCGAGCCAAAGATGAGACCGGTGACTTGATAATCAACTTTGTGAGCACGACTCAGAATCTGCTGCAACAGACTATTCAAGTTATTCGAACAGACAACGGCACTGAGTTCAATAACAACTACCTCAGTGAGTTTTATCAGAAACTTGGAATAAGTCAACAATTTTCAGCTGCCAAGATCCTCAACAGAATGGGGTAGTCGAACGGAAAAACCGAACACTGGTGGAAACAGCTCGTACAATGCTGATCCATTCAGGACTTCCACACTTTCTATGGGATGAAGCAGTCAATACCGCTTGTTTTACCCAAAACAGGACGATGGTTCACAAATGGTTCAACAAGACTCCGTACAAGATTGTGAATAAGCCCAACATCTCATTTCTTAAAGTCTTCGGGTGCAAGTGCTTTGTGGCTAACGATTGAGAGCAACGTGCAAAGTTCGACCCTAAAGCATTCGAAGCAACTTTCGTCGGGTATTCTTCAACATCAAAAGCGTACCAAGTATACATCAAGTCCAACCGAACAATTAAGGAAATATATAATATCACTTTCCACGAAGTGGCAGAAATGGCTTCTGGTCACTTCAGTCCAGGACCCGTACTTAACCCGATGGCTCCTGCACATTTCAGTTCAGGACCCGCACTTAACCCGTTGGCTGCTGAAGACAACATATCAGAACCCGTAATCACTGGTGTGTTGGCACAAAACCAACAGAAGATGGCAACAACTCCGAATTCAACATCAGAAAAAGCAACGAGATTTGTATTAGACGATTTAGACTCTCTCTTCAAACCAGTATATCGGTCACACACTGCTACACCTACAGCGGATTCTCCACCCGACGAAACCGACGTACCAAGTTCTTCTTACGTGCCTACCCCGCCCGATTCAGAATTGCCACATAATAACGAATAACCGACAGTGGTTGTTGAGGAAGAATCATCAGAGACGAACGACCCAAGTGCAGAATTGGAACTTCCTCAAACATATGATCAATCGGAGACTATAGGAAATCTAGACCCACAGATGGCTGACGCATCGACTTCAGCCTTGCCTCATGAGCGCAAGTGGACTAGAGGTCACCCGGTCGATCAGATAATTGGCGATCCTTCGGATGGAGTGAGGACACGTCGTCAACACAGTCTTTTCAGCTGCTTCATGAGCCAATACGAGCCTACTAAGGTAGCAGACGCACTACGAGACCCGGATTGGATAATTGCGATGCAAGAAGAAATCAACCAATTCGAACGTCTTCAACTGTGGACCTTAGTACCCCGTCCGCATGGGAAGACAATAGTCGGAATTAAATGGGTATTCAAAAACAAGAAAAATGAAGATGGTGAAGTGATCCGGAACAAAGCAAGGCTAGTTACGAAGGGATACAATCAACAGGAAGGCATCGACTACGACGAGACATATGCTCATGTTGCCCGAATCGAAGCTATCCACCTTCACCTGGCTTATGCGGTCACAAAGACTTCAAAGCATATTAGATGGATGTTAAGACCGCCTTTCTCAACGGCGTGTTAAAAGAAGAAGTCTACGTCGCTCAGCCGGAAGGCTTCGTTGATCAAGAACATCCCAATCACGTCTATCGATTGGACAAAGCTCTCTATGGACTAAAACAAGCCCCACGTGCTTGGTACGATGTCCTGAGTGAATTCCTCGTGAAGTCTGGATTCATCCGAGGAACGATAGACACAACCCACTTCATCAAATGGAAAGACAAAGATCTGATGGTCGTTCAAGTATACGTCGACGATATCATCTTCGGATCAACTAATCCACGGCTTTGCACGAAGTTCGGAGATCTAATGAAAAGCAAGTTCGAGATGAGTCACATGGGAGAGATGCAGTTCTTTTTAGGACTACAAGTCAGGCAACTCGAAGATGTGATTTTCATTAGTCAGACAAAATACATCAAGGATATTCTGAAGAAATTCCACCAACACCAGAGCAAGCCTCTCAGCACTCCTATGTCACCAAGCTGCAAGTTGGATGCCGATCCCTCTGGCAAGTCGGTCGACATCATACTGTATTGCAGCATCATTGGATCTCTTCTCTACCTCACTTCGAGTCGGCCGGATATCATGTTTACCACCTGCTTATGTGCCAGTTTTCAAGCCGATCCCAAAGAATCCCATACGCTCGCGGTCAAAAGGATTCTGCGTTACCTTAAGGGCACTTCTACCCTTGGACTATGGTATCCAAAGGGTACGAAATTCAAACTTATTGGCTATACTGATGCTGATTAGGCAGGTTGTCGAATGGACAGGAAAAGCACGTCCGGTGGCGCTCAATTTCTAGGCGAAAAGCTGGTCTGCTGGTCATCCAAAAAGCAGAATTGTGTGTCAACTTCAACGGCCGAAGCAGAATACGTAGCTGCCGCCAGTTGTTGCTCCCAGATGCTGTGGATGCGGACACAACTTTGCGACTATGGGTACAATTTAAATAATATACCCATATATAGTGATAGTCAAAGTGCCATCGCTATTACTTGCAATCATGTTCATCACTCACGCACAAAACACATAGATAGTAGATATCACTTTATCAAAGATAGGCACAATAGATATGTATTTTGTGAACAAGGAGTTTCAACTAGCCGACATTTTCACCAAGGCTTTGGATGAGAAACGATTCCAATTCCTTGTCGGAAAATTAGGCATGTTGAGAAACGTACTATGTGCATTACCTGATCTTCTGTGCTATCACATGATCTATTCCATGTGTTTTCCATGCTTATTTGTCTTTATCATGCGTGATAACAAAAACAATATAATAATAAATATATATATATATGATAATATAATAAAATATATAATATAGATATACCTATACTATAAAGGGGATAACGAAATCCTTTAGGACGCTTTGATCTAAAGTCACTTAGAAATTTACCCCGACATGTGATCGATTTAATTGCTTAATTTTGTCAGTCTAAGTCGCATTCTTGTGCTAAAAGGTCATTAGGTTGCTCCACTAGACACAAAGTCGCTTTACATATGCGAGGATTCAAGCCTTGTTCCTTTTTCTTTCTTTGGATCTATTTCTCGAGTGAGTCACACATCAATTACTTGTCTTACCTAGTGATACTTGGTTTCTTACCCACCTCGCTTTAGATCGTTAGAAAAATGATAAGGGCGCTTAGGATACTCCTCACTCGGCCTTATATAATTTTCCCCTCACATTAGCCCTTAGTCATCCACTTTGAGCCTTCTCCGATGTCCTTTCTTCCTTTGAAACCCATTCCCTGCCTTCAACCGAATTCTATACTCTTCGGATGGTTGTTCAAACGAGAAAAGGAGGGGGAGAAAAACAAAAGAAAAGGGTGATGATGACAAAAGAAGGCATTGCTCAACGCGCAAAATTTAGACCAAAGGAACCTGCCTTCCGACTATCTCTTAGAAAGTGGCATGGATCCTGCTGTGAACTTCTCCGACGATAATCTCGTACGCTCGTCAGAACGGCTGGAAGAGGAGCACCACGAAGTGAACTTCTCCAACGATAATCCGGTCTTATATCGGGAAACGAGAAGAGGAGCGCAGCCTCTGGTACGAATTCCATAACCGTGAACTTTTCCAAAAAGATAATCTCTGAAACCTCTCTAGGGATTAAGAGAAGAGGAGCACGGTATCGGCCCGAGAACCAACATGAAGAACTTCGCCTACGATAATCTCCTATAGCCTCGTAGAGAAGCGGAGCTTCAGCTTGAGCATAGCATAAAAAGGGATAGTTCTTAAAAAGAAAAAGAGGGATAAAAGATTGAATAGAAGAAAAACGTCAAAAAAAAAGGAGACGGACGTATAAATGGAAGATAAGCTCACTTTCCTCTAAATTCCTTCCCTTCTAAGTCCTAGCCAAACTAAACCCTTACACCCCTTTGATTCCAATCAATGGTCTCTCGATTAGGTGAAATGATTAAAAAATGCCTCGATCACAGGAAAATTGACTTAAACTTGCTTGTGTTGACTTGAGTGATATAAATATAAAATCCCAAGTTATAAATAATTGAGTGCAAGAGCGAACCTAGTGAGAGTTGTGGAAATGGACCAGTCTATGAACTTAGGACTTTAGTTTGACGACATGACTTGACTGCATTTTCTTCTTTCAAAATGTCTCGTAAAATTTTAGGTATGACGATTGATCGAAGCAAAATAATCTGACTCCATACTAATAATAGTAATATACATAAAAACAAATTTTTTCATATACATATAGAAAAATAATATTTTTTTAATTTCTGAAAGAAAAATAATAATAATAAAAATATATATAATAATAATAAAAATAAAAATTAAAAAAAATTGTGAAAGAAAAATTTCGCACATTCTGACATGAAATATTATATTTCATATGCGTTGAATTGAATAAATGCGAATTTGTTCTACTATCGCACATTCTGACATGAAATATTATATTTCATATGCGTTGAATTGTATAAATGCGAATTTGTTCTAATATCGCACATTCTAAATGTAATTTTAAATTGCATTGGTATTGAATTGTTTAAATGCGATAAATTTTTCATTGCTCTTACCCTCACACAATATTTTAAGTACATGTTTTCGGGGACCATATACATGTGCTTACTGAGTAAATTTGTGTATTACATGCTCGTGACTTGAATTGATTTCATATGCTTGCATACTTAGTCAATTCTTGCGCATTATTTGAGGGGGAGCAAATATAAAAATCATGCATTAGCTCCAAATATTCTTGACGTTTTCTCTCTAAGCGCTTCAGATTCCTCCAAACAAAATTAAGGAGTAAGACGTCGACACTACAAGGAAAGGAGCTAGCAACAGGCCAAACAAAATTAACTCCATTATTTCTAACATTTTCTTTCTAAGTGGTACAGATTTTTTAATTTCTGCCAGGGAAGCAAGACGTTACTACACGAAAAATACAGGGAGTTAATTGCATTTATTTTATATTTTGAGGGGGAGCTTTACAATGTGATTTTATTTGAAATAGGGGTCAATCTGAAAAGATTATAAGTACTTACTATCGAGAAACTGGATATAAGACTTAATTCACGATCATAAGTTTCTCGATCGTAAACAGTGTTGGGAACGATTTTGATCAGCCGCGATAATTGCGATCGAAAAAAATTGAATTGAAGAGCAATTTTCGAAACTAAAATTTCTCGAGCGGAAATAGTAATGGGCCTGTTTCATTTAATCGCAAAATGTCAAATCGCAAACCCAACACTGACTTACAGCTAATTAATAAAAGTTCACTTTCTTGTCAGTCGAAAAAACTTTTTCTCACGCAACCCTAAATCGCAAAAAATTCTCTCTCGCAAAACTTTCACAGACAGTCTCATTTTCGCAACAATCTTTCGATTTTTCCGCAACAAATTGTCTGTTTAAGGTAGAAATGAGATTATTTTGACATCTGCATGTGATTTACCTTAGTTAGCATCTGCATTTTGTAGTTGTTCGCATGTTTAGGTTTAGATTCTCGACTGTTCTTCAAAACTGAGAAACCATATACTATTTTATAGTGATTTAGGCTTGATCATGAGTGTTATCTGAGATTTATGTCTGCAGTTAAGATAGTTTCGATGTTCTTTCTGAATTTGATAGTGTGAATCTTCGAAAAATCTACATCTTCGACTGTAATTTGAGTTTAGATGAAACTGTGTATTTGAATGTCTAAAGCCATCGAAGAACTTTGTCGATCGCAAATAGTCTTAATTGAATTCCGATTTAATTAAGATACTATTTTTGTCGAATTAGTTTTCGATCGATAAAATTCAGATTTAGTCGCTAAGATAGAAGATTTTGACCGAAAAATTATTTACAATCGAGAAATCTAATTAGGATTTTGTGACCGAAAAACTTAAGCACTGAATAGACAATTTAGACGCAAATTTTATCGAGCGTAAAACATACTATCGCAAAATTGAATTTTCTATTTAATTTCATGTCGGACGCAAAAATTTAGCAGCGAAAAATTAATTTTTCAACACTTAATTTTTCGATCGCAAAACTCGCCGCTTAAGATTTAATTGATCGGAAAATTTCTCGACGAATGACTTAGTCTTTTGTTGACTAATTTCTCGATAGAAAAATATCGCAGCGAAAAATTTTACTTACAATCGAAAATCACGTACCGCTCGACAAATTTCAAATCGAAAAATTTTATTCAATCAAGGAAAATTTTTCGACAGTAAATTTACCTGAGAAATAATTTCTCGATCGTAAATTTACGCGGAATTTTTCTTGATCGTAAAATTGATCGACCACAGTCTCACGATTTCAACTTCAACACTTAGAAGATTTTTTCTCTAAGTCTTTTACACGGTAGCGAACATTAGCGAAAAAAATTTCCTCGATCGAAAAATTTAAACGGAGGTATTACAATTGAAATCAATGCATAGGAAATCAATTTGAAAACCAAATCTATCGAGCGACAAATTTCTCGGCATGAACAGTGACATTTTCACGATCGAACACTTAGAAAATTTTGAACTTTTTTTCACGCATTACATATGCAATTCGAAATTAAAATCATGCCATTACATTTTTTTAAAAAATAATCAAAATATCCTAAATGCATGCTATACGATTTCAATTTAAAATTCATCAAACATGTCATGACTTGATACAATATTATAGTTTGATAAAATTAAATCCATTTTCGACTAAAGTTAAATTTATGAACTAATGAACTTTTATATCTCTTTATTTTTCAGATGGATCGCTACCCTCGATATAATCATATATACGACCACAACCTTTATCTAAAGGTTCAGAATACAAACTTCCAGCTCGATCTGAGCACCTTTCGGTGTCCAGACGAGATCGTTGTCTCTATCCTACGAGGCCACCCCATCTGGCACGCATTGACGGTCACCGCCTCTGTGCCAATGGTCTATCTCCAGCAATTCTGAGGATGTATACAAGGAGTTGTGGCAAATGGAACATTCTCCTTCATGACTAGAATCGGGACGCGGCATATTCATATAGACAAGAACCAGTTCGGGATGATTCTGGACTTGCCATACAGCGAAAACTACGACCCGCTCCCATCGGACGCAGAAATGGTCCATGACTTCATGCAGATGGGATATCAACCGCAGCTCACCAAGTTAGCTCAGGTCCAGAGCAGTGGTATCCCTCATCCCTGGAAGACACTGTTCGGGATTGTGAACAAGTGTCTATCACCCAAGCATGCTGGCTTCGACAAGGGCAACGGCAACATACTGCGGATCTTTCACGAACTCGCATTCTCCAGAAATTACGATTTCACGCAGCTGATCTGGAATGATCTTGCTGAACAGATTCGGCTGAAGGAGAACCAGAGATCGAAGAACGTGCCCTATGCTCGTTGGTTCAATGTGATCATCAGGGTGTTCATGGAGTTACACTCACAGAATATTCCTCAGCTGCCTCCCGAGGAAACTATCAGCCTCCACGGCTCACGGACTTGGACCAACCGTCGATGCCGATTCCGCTCAATCTACTTCGGCTCGCCGACCCCGCGGGAGCTGAGTATCAGATTTTCTGTCGGGAACATAATCTAATTGAGCTAATGATCATAGGGCCCCCGGCAGATTTCCATGTTAGCCCTCCCCAACCGCCACAACACCAACCAAGCCCTGACGACACGATGATAGATGTTGTCGCTCAGGAGCTTCAACAGGAGTCTCCATTGGTCGAAGAGCAAATGCCCGACGTAGATGATACTCTAATAGACGTCGTGGCTACTGAGATGGCGCTCGAGGCTCCTGAACATGAATATCAAGTGGAAGTTCCCGTCCATGTTGGCGTGCTCGAAGAATCCATTGATGAGGTTCTTCTACCAATAGCACATCCCGAGGTTGATATGGGGCAAAGCTCACTTCCACGAGTGACGGATGAGGCACACGAGGACGCTGAACGTGACCCTACTCTTCATACGGCCACCCTGTCGGATACGGAGTCAGATGAGGAAATAAGCCTGATAAGGACTCTCAGGAGACTTAGCATTCAGTTGGAGTCCCTCTTCCCGGCAGTCACTCGAGCCTGATAAGGACTCGCAGGCGCAACTCGAGCCTACCATAACACCCATAGAGGCGAATCTTCTAGATTCTACTCGAAGATTGGGTGGAAGTCTCATACAGTCACAACCTCAAGTGATGAGCCAACCTGAGGAGTCGGTGTCTACTCAAGGGTTGATAACAGGCGACATCAGTCGTCCTGGTCCATCCAAGGAGGCGTCCGCACCTTTTGTGACGAACGAGCAATTTCAGGCCGCTCTCTCTGCGCTGTACAAACCATGGAAGACAAAATCATGGAGAGAGTACTCCAAGCCATCGAGACATCCCGAAGAGATACCGGGAAAGCACCTATCTCTGAAGGCCCTTCGTCACAAACCAATCCCACACCTCCACACCCACTGACCCTTTAGCCACTTCATCCATCCGCATCAACCGATACACCATACCCATAACATAGCTCCACGACATCCTACTCGCCCGCCTGATCGGCCTTTCCATCTGGTCGCCTCAAGAAGTATCCCTTTATAGCCGATTGGTGGATCATCCTGAGCCACCTACTGACACTTGCGCGAGGCCAAAGCTCCCACTCACGGCGCAGACATGACTATCCTGACGATCAGGACCATCATGAGGGGGAGAAGAGGCCACGGACATCTACAAGTGACCAAGGACAAGGCTCAGGCGCGACGCAAACAAGTGCTAGAGCAGGTGAAACCCAAACCCAAACCCAAACACAAACCACCCACACCACGCACCGCACCACCACTCTAACCCATATCGACTCACCAACCTTTAACCTACGGACGCCTCCGCCCACACCGCCGATCTACTCTCAAGCCCCTTGCTTCCGGAAGAAGAAGCAAGTGCAGCAATGCTCGTGGCCCTAGCAGCTACCCAAGCTACTCCCTCAGTCGCTCCAGACCAACTGGGCCCCTCAGGACATGGCGTCAATCCACACGAGGTCCTAGATAAATACATCTTCGAAGGACAGTGGATGACCCATTCTATGCCCGAGGAGCATCAGAGACAACGGCTTCAGGACGTCCGACACTTCTTACAACAAGCATCCGTGGACCTCGTAATCATAGAAGACGATGAACTTCAGGAAGGTGAAGACTACCAAAGAGACATCCCAAGGCTACCAGAGTTGATCGCACAACGAGCGGTTTCCCCCACCAGACAGATGCCAGGAACCTTTTGGATCGACACGCCGTGGGAGAACATCCGAATAGAGATACCCTTCGTCGAAGAAGTCCGTGAGAATATCTGGAGGTCACCGGACAGAATCAAGAAGCCGAACGAGTTTGAGCTGAGAGGGATCTCTCACTGGGATCAGCAGAAGAGGATGACATACCTCTGGATGCTGACTCAACTAGGACCTGACGTAAGGCTGGGGATGACTAAAGGACAAGTCAAGAGTCATTATAAGAGTCTCTCCCCAATTTGCCAGCTTCTCAGCATCTACTGTGCCACAGGAGGACTTCAACCCCAATATATGTTATTGAGCGAGTGGACAGAACCCGAGAGGAACTAAGAGAGAGTGACCTTCCGTATCTCCCTGCCGACGAGGTATACAACCTCCATTAGCTGTACGTGGAGAAGTACAAAGGTCCTCAAGGCTTCGTCAAGAAAGAAGGCCTCGACGGGCTCCACCGGTTCATAATACGCCAAGTCAAATACTTTGCAGTGCATGACCTTCAGATGGCTCTGGAGAGCAACATGAAGAAGGTCAACATGGCCGAACCACTCAACAAAGGACCTGAGATCGAAGGGCTTCCAAGCAATCATGTGCACATCAGCTCAGTCCTAGCCATCACCTACCACAATCCAATTGCCAAGAAGACTAGGATGATGCTGAAGACTGAGATACATAAGTTTTGCGATGGGACGTTCAAGGTCATCGGGAGGAATATCGAGCAAAGTTTGGAAGAAATCAATAGAGATACAATGCTGAGGATCCACAGGTTTGTGAGAGAACAGCCGCTCCTGATGGAGTTGTTAGACGACATCAAGGAGTGCCGGAAGCTGAGGGAAACTCTCAGAAACTTCGAGTATGCGATGGGCTTGCACAGATCGTATTACGCCCGACGAGGACAAACAGCGCGTAGACGCAATCAAGCACAAAGGGGGAGATTGTAGAGTATGTGTTTTAATTGTGCTTGATTTTATCAGTTGTCCTTGTAATTAGGTGCGTTTGTA
Organism: Craterostigma plantagineum; assembly: GCA_027422505.1. NCBI lineage: Eukaryota > Viridiplantae > Streptophyta > Magnoliopsida > Lamiales > Linderniaceae > Craterostigma > Craterostigma plantagineum. The sequence continues at coordinate 717,785 of JAPQWV010000203.1, forward strand.
TAGTAGTCCTTAGATTAGGACTAGTTTGATATTTATACCAAGTTTTGTTTTGTATAAATACATGTAAACCGATTGTGCTGAATAGAGAAAGTTTTGGAAATTGATCCGAAAGGCTTGCAATTCAATTTCTAGGAAGAGAAACAACAGTAACTTTTTCACTCTAATCGAATTCTCTCTCATGTTCTTCATTTGAGTTTTTCGATCGAATCTTAATGTCAATTATAATCGTCGAATTACTTAGAATTCTTGCCTAGGATCATAGAGTTGTTAATTGTAGGACCTAACACTATATCTGAACCTAAAACTAAATCTGATAATCTGAGAGGACTCACTTAAATGTGGGTACCTAAAGCTCTCTAATTCGGTTTTGCAAATCCATCATGTGTGGTACCTCGATTTCGGTTACTCCACACACATGACGGAAATCAGGAGCTGCTGAGCAACTACCTAGACCGTCTAAATGGAAAAGTCAGATTCCGCAACAATGATTCATCTCCGATTCTTGGCTTCGGAGATGTTATTCTGAACAATCTAACAATTAAGGATGTCTCATACGTCGAAGGCCTCCGCCATAACTTGTTCGGCATACGTCAGTTCTGCGACAAAGGATTCCATGTAGTTTTCCATGCTGATCGGTGCAAATAGTGGACAGTTAGGACTTCGGAAATCAAACCTTTACACTATAAACCTGACGTCTGTGCAGACCTCGACAGCTGTTTGCCTGATCTCCCAGATTACAATTCAGAGGAACAACTTATGGCATCCACGAATGTCTCATCTTAACATCAAAGCTCTTTAACGCTTCTCAATTAAGATGTTGGTCCACGGTCTACCAACCATAACACTACAAAAAGAGCATCAATGTTCGGCATACCAACTAGGAAAAATAAAGCGAGCATCTCATGATCTTATACTAGTTGCCTTTACTTCACGTCCACTGGAACTAATACACACGGACCTCTGTGGACCGATGAAGATACAGAGCATCAACGGACGCAAGTACGTACTAGTTATTGTCGACGACTTTTATCGCTACACATGGACGAAGTTCCACCGAACTAAAGATGAGACAGGGGATTTGATCGTCAACTTCGTGAACTCTACTCAGAATTTACTGCAGCAGACTATTCAGACCATGCGAACAGACAATGGGAACTGAGTTCAAGAACAAGTATCTCAGTGAATTCTATCATAAACTTGGGATTAGTCAGTAATTCTCAGCCGCAAAGGCACCTCAACAGAACGGGATCTTCGAAAGGAAGAATCGAACTCTAGTAGAAGTCGAGCGTACGATATTGGTCAACTCAGGCCTCCCACACTTCCTTTGGGCTGAAGCAGTAAATACGGCTTGTTTCACTTAGAATAGGACGGTAGTTCACAAGTGTCAGGACCCGTCGTCCGACCTCGTAATTCGTTCTAATCTTAGGTGCCTAATGCTTCGTTTTCGCGCAAAAGCGTAAAAATGCGAATAAAATTTTTCTTTTTAAACATGTGAGAAAATCATATATATACAAGTCAAAAGAATGTCCACATGTCCTCCTACAATTCATCGTAGTCGTATCTACACCGAAGACAAGTGTGTGTGTGTGTGTGTAGCAAAAGCTTCCTATGTGCCCGGCCTTCACAGGTCGTCATCCATACACACACTCCCACCTCAAAAGCAGCCGGATAGCTTCAAAAGATCAGCCTCGCATAAGAGTCGGATCACGTACCGTGATCGTCAGTACCTACAACACATAACGTAAGGATGAGCCACCGAGGCTCAGTAAGCAGAAATTATGCATGTATGCACGTGTCCTAACGAACGGCAATCCACGCCGTTGTTTTCTAATGTTCATACACTTTTCCTTATACTCGTACTCTTTTTCTCATACTCTTACTTCATACGGGCCCTCGGCTTTGAATCCCACTATACGCCATCTTATAGAGATCTCAAGTGTGGAGGTTCACACCCTAGGAGGTCACTCTCAGGAGCCTTCCCTTATCCAGTGTAATCTCCACGCGGGCGCTTCTCACTGGTAGCCAGCCCCGAGGCCACTAACCACGGAGGTCACCCGAAGGAATCTTCCCACCGGGTGGTGCTTTACACGCTAGAAGGTCACCCGAAGGAATCTTTCCTTACTCAGCGTGTGCCCCGGGTCGCATTCTCCAGGTTGCATCTCCCGCGTATGGGGTATTTTCCCCAGCCTCTTATACAAGCCTTATCGCTTCATTTGCCTTACTGGCTGCATAGGGGAAGCCGTGACTCCTCATTCAAGTCGACACAGACGCCAATATCGGCGAGTATACATCGCACACAGGCGATCTTACGCACGCTCATACCTCGCGTCTTACACATTACATATGCGTGCAAATGTTCATGCCATGCTCATGTATGTATTCTAATCATGCCATCATGCACCTAATTTAATCGTATCATACGTACACATTTCATACAAAATTCACGAGCACGTAATTCACATAATTGGACGCAGGCAGGTTATGTGTCGTAGTTGAATTTCTACTTACCTGGCGTCCGTAGGCTAGCAGTCACCTGACCCGTAAGTGTTCCTAAGTCTCGACCTTAGGCATGAAATATTGGTATCAGTGCACTATTTTATTTAATGGCTTAAGTATGCCAATTTCTAAATTAGGAGCATTCTCACGTGTTTCGTGTGGTTCCAAAATTGCGAAGTGTTTCTCGCGAAGTCTAAGTCATTGCCCTATCCGCAAAGGTATCTTAGATCTTAGTGAAGTCTATTATTATTTATTTAAGATCCTTAGGTACATGGGATCGCTAATTTGCATAAGGTTCGACATTTATATAATACATATGGATATCGATATTCATTACATGGTTAGGTTTCGACATTTTAGGATAACTCTCGACATTGCATCTAAGATCTCGACATGGATTGAAAGTAGATCTCGAGTTGTAGGTTAAGTTAAATCTCGGGTATAAATAAACACAAAATCATGCCATGTACTTCGACATTTAAACAAAAATGTCGACATGAATTTTAGTATGACTCTCGACATTTCTTATAGTTAAATGTCGATACAGTGAATAATCTTCGAGCTTCACCTCGACATTATCACAAGGATTTCGACATTTTTATATTGTATGTAATGATTTCGACATTTTCCCTAGCTTCGACATTTTACCTTGCATCTCGACATCTTACTCGACATTATATCTATCCTTTCGACATTTACCTTGATCTATCAACATTGTATCTCGACATTTTGAACTGAAAATGTCGACAGGACTCAACGTGAGTCTCGACATTTTTGTCGAGATAAATCTCGACATAGTTATTGAGGTAGATGTCGATATGTAAGCTCGACATTCTATCCCAACGTTTCGATATTATCTTTAACATCTCGACATTTCATAAATCTCGATATTAAATAGAGCTCGACATTTAGTAAATCTCGGCATGGGTGAAAAATCTCGATATATTACTCGACATTGTATTTCGACATTTGGAGCAGAAAATGTCGATATGAATTTGAACATAAATCTCGATACATATATATTAAGTCGACATCTTATCTATCACTCGACATTGTATTTCGACATTTGGAGCAGAAAATGTTGATATGAATTTGAACATAAATCTCGATACATATATATTAAGTCGACATCTTATCTATCACTCGACATTTACTTGGATGTCCCGACATTATACTTCGACATTTGTAATTGAAAATGTCGACATGGGGTTCAACCTAACCTCGACATTTATCATCTGTTTTGTTCCTCCACGCCCTTCATCACTCGAACTAGGTTCCTTAGCTTGTTCTTCCTAAAATTATAAGTTCTAAATCACATACTAAACTACCCAACTCCATATTTGCCCAAACGGACATCCTTAGTACGCACATAAGCTCGACATTTAGGGTCTCTCGTGGTCACCTTAACTTAGTTGAAAGTTTAACTAAATAATCTTGGTAAAAGAGATCAAATTAGTTTAGGGGATTAGCTTTGCTTACCCAAATTTCGAGTTTTCCAAGTTAGCTTGGGAGTGCTCCTTCTCCTTTCTTCCTTGCTTTCTTTCGTTAATGGCTTATGTGAGAATGAAATTTTTAAATTATTATTTGGATATTTCTTAGCTATGATGACCAATACATAGGTTAGGTGAGGTCCTTCCTTAAACCAAGGAATATTGTCTCTTCTTTGACATTTGGGCCTATTATTAAATTCTAGCCCAATACTAATTTGATTCCAAGCCCAACTATCATTGTATAAGATTCGATTGTGTTACTGTTTGCATTGTATAAGATTTCCGATCACTAAATTTTTGACTCAGTTGCTGAGATAATTGATGCAGATCAAAAACTACTTAATATCGAGAAATCTAGTTAGGATTTTATGCGAGCGAAAAACTAACGAGTGGAATAGTCAAAATAGGTGCAATGTATAACGAGCGCAAAACTTACCATCGAAAACAGTACTTTCGATTTCAATTTTCTTTAGGTCGTAAATTCTAGCGGCGATAAAGTTAATTTGTCGACGATAAAATTTCTTGATCGTAAAAGTTCGTAGCGATGATTTTGATCGATCGAAAATTTTCTGGGCGATTAACCTAGTTTCTCGCTGTCAATTTTCTCGATCGTAAAATTCGCAGCGAAAATCTATTTTTAAAATCGAAAAACTTTCTCGCTCGATAACTCTCACGACGAAAATTTTACTCACGCGCGAAAAATTTCTCGATCGTAAATTTACGCGGAAATCAATTTTCTCTCGTAAATTTACTTGGAAATTTTTCTCGATCGTAAATTTTCTCGGCTACAGTAACACATATAACGTTCAACACTTAGTAAAATTTGCTTAAGTCATTATCACTGTAGCGACGCATGGCGGATAAAATTTCTCGATCGCAAAACTGCACGGAGGTTGTTAGTGTGTCAATTTCGCACTTAGGCAATTAAATTGGGGATTTCAATTCTCGAGTGATAAATAGGCCGGAGGGAACACTGCTTGATTTTTTACATTATAGCACTTAGAATAATTTTCAACGGAACCTTATTTACTTTATTTTCAAATTTCAAAAATTTCATCAATAAATACCAATTAAGTAATTCACTTTCGTAGGACCAATGTGGAAATTACATGTGTCAATTAGAGATTCATCAAACGTGCTGTGAGGGTCGCCACAGAACTTCAGCTTGAGCAAGTGCAGAAAATTTACAAAAGATGAAAGGATGAAAAAGACAAAGACGAAAGAGAAAAATGCCGAAGAAAAGGAGAACGATGAAGGAATGGAAGATGACGTAAAGCTCACTATTCCCAAAATGTTCCCTTCCCTTCTTAGTCATAACCAAATTAAAGCCTTCAAAGTCCCTTTAATTCCAAAACGAAGATCTCTCACTCGGTGAAATGATTAAAAGAACATCGATCACATGTAAATTGACTTAATATGACTTGTATTGACTTGAGTGATATAAATATAAAAATCCCTAGTCAAAAATAAATGAGCGCTAGAGCGAACCTAGTGAGATTTGTCGAAATGGACCCTACTTTGAACTTACGACTTTAGTTTGTTGATAGGATTTGACGACTTAAAATCTTTCAAGTGTCTTGTGAATTGTTAGACGTGACAAATGATTGAAGCAAAATAATCTGACCCCATACTATTAATAAAACTAGTATATAATAATAAGAAAATAATAATAAATATATATACATGTATAATAATAATATTAATAAAATAAAAAATATATGTATAAAAATATTTTTCGCACATTTAATCTTATTTTGCATCTATGCGGAATTGATTAAATGCGAATTCCTTGCTCATACCCTCACGCAATACTTTGAATACATGATTAGGGGACCATGTATCTAGGAGAAATCGTCCAAATTGCGTACTACATGTTTGGTAGAAATTGAGTCCATATGCCTTCGTGCTAAATCAATTTTTGGTGCACAATTTGAGGGGGAGCATTTACAAAAATTTATCCGTTGAGTTTCAAAATATTTTGATGATCTTTCTCTAAGTGTTGCAGAATAAATGAGGAAGATTTCACGAATTGATCTCGACTTAGAGCACACGGCATTGGTTCGAATTTTGGATGGTTAAATATTTGGATCGTAACGTGTTTTGTGATTTTGAATTTTACCAACTTATATTGAAAATGTTTCAGGGGCAGCCTAACATAGAAAAATTGCTTCCAAAGTTAACTCTAATATATTCGACATTATTTCTGCTCTATGTATTACAGATTTACAAAATTTGAAGATGGAGCCAGATGTCACCGTTCTGAAATTACAGGGAGTTAATTACATAAATTTTCATGCATAGGGGGAGCAATTATGTGGTTTTTAATTCATATTAGAGTCGATCTGAAAACTTAGAAAACCTTACCATCGCAAAACTTGGGCGAAATTAGTAATTTTCGATCTGAGTTTCTCGAGCGAAAATTGATTTGGGACCAAATGTTAATTTTTGCTCCAAATTTGTCGAGAGAAAAATCAAATAGGGACCCGATGAAAGTTTTCAATCTGAGTTTCTCGAGCGAAATTGGGCTTGTATTATTTTCACACTTAAAACCTCTGATAAGCCCAATTAGAAACAGTAACTCTTACAGTCGAAAATCCTTAAATACACGCATAAACCTCTAATCAAAAATTAAAGTCGAAAGTTTTCTCTAGCGAAAAACCCGAAAATACAAAAACAAAATCTTTCAAAATCTTCAATTCTTCAACTGATTTTTGTCTTTTTAAGGTAGATTCGACGTCATTTAGGCGATTGCGTGTGATTAAACTCTATTTGCGTCTACATTTTGTGATTTTTTGCCTGATTTTCTGTGAAGATTTCTCTGTTCTTAACTGTAAAACCATGAAGAATCGTTTCTCACGATTTAGACCTGTTCATATGCTTAAGATGGGTCTGGATTTGCGAGTATAGACAGTCCTTAGGTTCACAGTCACTCTGATGGTGCAGATTTTCAACCTTCTACGTTTTAGGGCTAAGATTTAGATTCGACAAAAAACTGGATTTTTGAAGGTTTGAAGCAGTCAAAGAACTTTCTCGATCACAAACAGTTTCAATCGAATTTTAATTTGATTGAGATACTGTTTGCAGCGTAAAAGTTTTTCGATGGCTAAAAATTTGACTTAGTCGTTAAAGATAATTGACGTAGGTTGCAAAATCGCTTACCATCGAGAAATCTAATCTTGATTTCACATGAGAGAAAGATTACTGAGCGAAATAGATAAATTAGGTGCAATTAAGTCTCGAGCGAAAATCTTAACATCGAGTAGTAAATTTCGATTTCAATTTTGTTCACGGTTGTAAATTTTAGTGACGAGAAAATTAATTTTTCGACGATAAAATTTCTCGATCGTAAAAGAACTTAGAGATGATTTTAATTGATCGAAAATTTTCTCGGCGAGTTATCTAGTTTCTCGGTATCAATTTTCTGGATCGTAAAATTTCGCAGCGCAAATTTATTTTAAAATCGAAAAACTTTCTCGCTCGATAATCTTCACGGCGAAAATTTTATTCACGCGTGAGAAATTTTTCGATCGTAAATTTACACGGCAAAATTTTCTCGATCGTAAAATTTATCGCTACAGTACCATGGTTTTAAGTTCAAACACTTAGAAAATTTCTCATAGTCTTTTTCACTGTAGCGAACTTCAACGAATAAAATTTTCGATCGAAAAATAGAACGGAGATTTGAAATTGAAAATTCGCATTTAGGAAATCAATTTGAGAATTTCAATTCTCGCGCAAAAGCACGGAGTGAACAGTGTATTTCAACACTTAGAAAATTTTCGACCAAACTGTCAAAACATTTTATGCCTATGTCGAAAATTTCATTATCTCTCCAATGATTCCGTATAACCTATGTGCAAAATTCATGATTTCAAATGTAAATTGGTCAAACATGCAATGATATAATTACTTACTATGGTTTGATAAATTCAAATTTCGACTCAAATTAAGTTTTGGACTAATGATTTGTTTTTCTAAATTGTCCTATTTCAGATGGCAAACTTTCCAGCTTACGACCACATGTACGATCATAACTTGTACCTAAGTGTACCAGACACTAACTATCAGCTCGACACGACCACCTTCCGATGTCCTGAATCATAGTGTCAATCCTTCAAGGCCATCCCCTCTGGCATGCTCTCACGGTGACGGCCTCTGTACTGATGGTCTACCTTCAACAATTTTGGGGGATGATCAAAAGCCTCACTGTTGACGGCACATACCGATTCACCACGGTGATTGGGACAAGGCACATCCGCTTCAACAAAGATGATCTTGGCATCACTTTGGACTTATCGTTCAGCCACAACTATGACCCTCTACCCACGGATGCAGAGATGGTGCGTGACTTCCTTCACATGGGATACCGTCTGCCGCTCACTAAGCTTGCCCAAGTCCAGAGCAACGGCATCCCTCACCCATGGAAGACATTGTTGGAATTATCAACAATGTCTTTTGCCAAAGCATGCAGGCTTCGACAAAGGAAACGGCCACATTCTCAGAATCTTCCACGGGATTATGTTTTCTAGAAATTACGATTTCGCTCAACTGATCTGGAATGACTTACCTGAACAGATCAGACAACAAGAGAACAAGAGATCGAAGAATGTACCATACGCTCCGTGGTTCTCTGTTATTATTAGACAATTCATGGAGATGTACGAGCAGAGCATCCCTCGTCTACCTTCTGGAGGGAATTACCAACCACCACGGCTAAAATTCTTCCACAACCCAAAGCTGACGGATTTGGATCAGCCGTCCATGGCCATTCCATTTGAGCTGCTGCGGCTCGCCGACCCCTCGAGAGCCGAATATCAAAGATTCTGCCGGGACAATCATCTCATCGATCAGATGATCAGAGGGCCCCCAACAGACTTCCATGTGAGCACTCCCCACCGACAGCAACAACCTAGCCCCGAGGCCGAACTGATAGACCAGGTGGCCGAGGAGCTAGAACAGGAGCCTCCACCTCATGACGTGCAACTACCTGATGAAGATGCCACGTTGATTGATGCAGTGGCAGAAGAGTTGGAACTAGAGGCTCCACAACAACCTCTAGGTGCTGAAGTGCCCATCATAGTCGGCGTAGTTCCAAGATCACTTGAGGAGATCCTACAACAGGCAACACAGCCCGGAGCTGAAACGAAGCATAGCTCACCTCCACTGGCTACAAGACCAGAGATCGAGGCTCTGATCTCCACGATTCAACACAACGAGCCTCAGGTGACGGAACAAGCTGGAGAGGATGTTGCACGAGAACCTTCCCCTCACTTGGCTACCTCATCAGACACCGAGTCCGATGAGGACATCCAACTCATGAGACGGACTCAGAGGCGATTGAGCATCCGATTAGAGTCCCTCTTCACCACCGTCACCACCACATCAGACACAGTGCCCGTCATCACTCCAAGTGGTGAGGCCGAAGTCCAGCTGCCAATCATCACCAGTCCAGCCCCTACCGTGTCTGATATGCAGGTTCACTCTGAACCTTTAACAACAACCCTAGAGGAGAATCTCCATGATTCAACTCAAGGATTGGGTGGAGTCTCGAACAGTCACAACCTCAAGTGACTACGAGCCAACCTGAGGAGCCGGTGTCTGCTCAAGGGTTGTCAACAGGTGACATTGGTCGACCTGGTCCATCATCGACGGATGCGTCCATCCCATATGTGACTGAAGACCATCTTCAGGCCACTCTCTCCGCAGCACTAAGTTCTTTCGAAGAAAAAATCATGGAGAGTGTGCAGAATGCAATCGAGACATCCCGCCAAAGATCGTGGGAAAGCACCCGTCTCGGAGCCGTCTTCATCACAACCTAATATCACACCCACTCAACCCACACAACCCTTCCCTATCGCCACACCCATCCTCACACACAACCTCATAAACCCAGCCACCATACCCATCAGCGACCTCCACTCGATATTAGTCGCTCGCCTACTCGAGTTGACTACTCGAATGCCGGAAGAAGAGGATCTATTTCGCCATCTCGTGGACCGTCCTGAACCTACCGAATCATGCCGAGGGCAAGACTCCCATTCCTGACGTCGACATGACAACCCAAATGATCAAGGTCTCCATGAGGGGAGAAAAGTCGTAGGATCATGACAAGAAGTCAGAGACAAGGCTCGGGCACAACACAGACGAGTGCTGGAGCCGCTGAAACCTCGCAACCCACTACCCAAACAACCACCACCACGCACCGCATCACTCATACAACCCAAACCGGCCCACAATTTGCCTTAAGGACGCCTCTGCCTACACCAACGATTCTCACAAGCCCCTTGCTTCCGAAAGAAGAAGCAAGTGATGCCATGCTCGTGGCCCTGGCGCAGACCCAAGCTACTCCCTCAGCTGCTCAAGAGTAATCGGAACCGTTAGGACATTGTGTCAATCCTCATGAATTCCTCGACAAGTACATACTCGAAGGACAGTGGATGACCCATTCCATGCCCGACGAGCATCAGAGACAACGGCTTAAGGACGTTCGTCAGTTCTTACCGCAAGCTTCGGTGGACCTTGTGCTGATAGAAGACGAAGAGGTTCCAGAGTTGATTGCACAACGGGCGGTTTCCCCCACAAGACAAATTCCAGGGACCATTCGGATCGGAAATCCTCTTCCTTGAAGAAATTCAAGAGCACATTTGGAGCTCACCGAACAAGGTCAAGAAGCTGAATGAGTTCGAGATAAGAGGGATCTCCCACTGGGATCAGCAAAAGAGAATGACATATCTCTGGATGCTGACCCACCTTGGACCTGACATGAGATTGCGGATGACTAAAGCACAAGCCAAGAGGCATTATAAGAGTCTATCTCCCATATGTCAGCTCCTCAGTGTCTTTTGTGCCAAATGAGGACTTCCAACACCATACTATGCCATTGAGCGAGTAGAAAGAACTCGAGAGGAATTGGGAGAGAGCGACCTACCATATCGCCCTGCCGAGGAGGTGTACAACCTCTACCACCTATATGTTGAGAAATACAGGGGTCCTCAAGGCTTCATCAAGAAAGAAGCACTCGAGGGACTCTAGCGGTACATGATACGCCAAGTCAAGTACTTCACAGCGCACGACCTTCAGATGGCTCTGGAGAGCAACATGAAGAAGGTCAACATGACCGCACCGCTCAACAAGGTACCTTCGAAGGGCCTCCCAATAATCACGTGCACATCAGATCAGTGTTAGGCATCACCTACCACAACCCAATCGCTAAGAAGACTAGGTTGATGTTGAGGACTGAAGTACACAAATTTTGTGATGGATGCTCAAGGCCATCAGGAAAAACATGGAGAAACGGTTGGAAGAGATCAACAGAGAGACGATGATGATGATCCATAGGTACGTGAGAGAACATCCGCTCCTAATGGAACTACTTGATGAAATCGAGGAGCGACTGGAGCTGAGGAACACACTCAGGAATTCCGAACATGCACTGGGCTTGCGCAGATCGTATTATGCCAGACGAGGACAGACAGCGCCGAAGAGAAATCAAGCACAAAGGGGTAGAATGTAGGATATCAATATAGTTGTGCTATTATTTAATTAGTTGTCTTCATAGATTGGAGTTTTTATTGTAATAGTCCTTGGTTTAGGACTTAGTTTGTTATTTATACCAAGTATGTTTGGTATAAATAGATGTACAAACGTTGAGCTTAATAGAGAATTTTTGAGTAATTGATCCGAAAGGCTTGGAAATCCAATTCTAGAGAGAAAAAATCAGAAAACATTCTCTCACTACAAGGTTTCTCTCTCGTGTTTTTTATAAGAAGGTTTTCGATCGAAATTCATTTTCTACAGTTCTTATCAATTACCTTAGGATTCAAGTCTAGGATCATTGAGTTGATAAATCATGACTTAACAAGATGTGATTACTAGGAAGCTCTTCAATCTCAGGACCTTTCATGCGCCAAGTGATCATGTCAACGTTCTTCATGTTGCTTGTGCCATCTGAAGGTCGTGCATGACGAAGTCTTGACTTGGCGTACCATGAACCTGTTGAGTCCCTCGAGCCCTTCCATCTTCATATAGCCTGAGGATCCTTGTACTTTTCCATGTATATTTGGAAAAGACGGTAGACCTCGTCAGCTGGAAGGTCGAGTTCTATTTGTCCGCCCGATGGCGTAGATTGGAGTTGGATGCTTGCCTTTGGAATGGTAGACTCCCATCAGGTGATAAATTGGAGGCGGTTTCTTGAAATGACTCCTCAGCTGGTCTTTAGGGATTCCTACCCTTCGATCTGGACTGAGGTAGATCAGAATGTATATATAATCCATCCTCCTCTGCTGATCCTAGTTTGCTATGCCTCTGAGCTTAAACTTATTCACCTTCTTGATTTTTTCCAATGACCTCAAAATTTACTAACGAGCTTCTTCGAGGATCGAACTTCTATCCGCACGTTCTCCCATGGCGAGTCAACCCGAACATGAGGTGACCCTCACCCTTCGATACTTCTCTAGCGTTAATTTATGTGACTACGATGTTGTAAATTGAAAGTCATACAAAAGTGCGTATGAAATTTTTCCATATATGTAATGGAACATCGTTCTTTACATGTCAAAAGAATGCTTAGTTCCTAACTACATAGAAATCCTAATTACGCACAAAGTGTACACACTGCACAGCAAAAGGAATCTATGCGCCCGGCCTCACAGGTCATCATCCATGCACACACTTCCACTCCAAAAGCCGCTGGAAGCTTCAAAAGGATGCCTTGCCACCTAATCGATCACGTACCGTGTTAGTGTGCACCTACAATACACAACGTAAGGGTGAACGATAAGCTCAGTAAGCGGAAAACCATGCGTGAAATTGCACGTGTCCTAATTGCACTTTCCTTATTGTTATCTCATTTCATTTTGGGCCCTCGGCTTTTCAATCTCGCTACACCTTTCTAGAGCTCTAATCCACTAGGAATGTACATATAGGTGACAGTGCACGCACTGAGAGGCTAACCCTAGTTTACACATCTCTCCATATGGCGCCTTTTCAATCCCAACGCGGTCCACATTGAGAGGCCATCAGTGCCTTTTCTATCCCAATGCGGTCTACTTTGAGAGGCTAACCCGAGCGCACAAATTGCCTTTATTCCCTAAGGCGCATTTTCGATGCCAAATGTGGCCTGTCACGTGGGCGCTTCACGCTGGTAGCCTACCACGAGGTTGCCAATTACCCTAGGTACCCTCGGTATCGCTTATCCCCTCGGGATGTATCCTCTAGGTCGCACCTCCCGCCGTGAAGGCATCAACCCAACACAATCATTTGTATAATCGACGGCGAATCAATGCCGCCATGGTAGCATATGAGAGCCGTGACTCGACAGTGAGTCGACAACAGATGCCCCTATCGACAAATATTCATCGCTCGTAGGCGATCTTGACTCATGCACGCTTTCATTGTGGCCCCGCTGACTTCTACCACCCATTCTTATTACTAAGTTACATGACTGCTACGATATAAGGGAATAATAGATGCAAAAAAGCGTACCAAATTTTTCCTTTTATATAAAGAAATCATACAATACGATACAAAATCAACTTAGGATCCTAAATACAAGGATGAGTGCGTATGCAACTCAAAATAAATCTATAGGCCCGCCACATCGGTCACCTCATATACACACTTCCACCACAAAACTCCTCCGGAAGCTTCAAAATTAGGCCTCGCCATCATGAAGATCATATACCGTGATCCTGTGAACCTACAACACATAAATACGTGGAATGAGCTTATAAAGCTCAGTAAGTGAAAGCCATGCATGACATGCACGTGTCCTAATTTGCAGAGGCATCCGCGCCAATGCTTCCTAGACCTCATATTTTTCTTGCCTTGTCTTGTCATGTAGGGCCCTCGGCTATCTTGCTATGCACCATCATGGAGCTCGAATCCACAAGGGATTTAAATATATAAATGACAATACCCACTCATGAGAGGCTAACCCTAGGACGCCTTTTCTGTCCCAAGGTGGTTTCATACGTCACGGGGAAGTTTCGCACTGGTAGCCTATTCTGAGGTAGTCAACCCCAGAGGTACCCTCCAGGTTTCACGTTCCGCAATGAGGGCATTCGCCCTAATATCATGTCTTGTCTTGAACATGTCATGTGTTGAAGGTAACACATAAGACGTCACCATAGTAGCATAGAAGAACACATGACTCAACTGTGAGTCGACATCAGATGTATATATCGACGAATATTTATCGTTCTCAGGCGATCGTGTATCATAATACACGCTTTCGTATCCTGTCTTTAATACTAATCGTGTGTGCATATGATCTTTTCGTATATTATGCGTGTCATGTCATGTCATGTCATCTTCCACTTACCTGTCGTCCAAGCTTAAATGCTTTACTGCTGGATATTCTACCTGCCTTCCCTGCGACACACAAGAGATGGAGACGACTAGTCACCTTTTCTTCGAGTGTCCCTTTTCCAGATGCTGCCTTCGCCTTCTCCGAACAAGATTGCACTTTGCTTGGCCGGTCAGGGACTGGTTTTCCGGGATTGGATGGGCGGCTCGACGCTGGAGAGGCAAACACTTAGCTAAACTGGGCCATCGGGATGCGTTGGCTTCGCTGGTATATCACTTGGGGATGGAACGCAATAAAAGATGGCACGATGGGAGACAACGCCAGCCAGGTCAGCTAATTGCTGATATTGAAACACTGCTTTGCTTACGCCTTTCTACCCTCTCTACTAAGTAGACATTACAATGCCATGCTCTACTGCGTGTATGGCGTATAGCTTGGTAGGAGGGTGGCTTCTCTGTTTTCCTTCTGCCTTGTTTGTCAGGTCTTGGATTGCTCACGCCTCTAGTTACTTCAGAACGTGTCTTGAGGGGATGCGCTTGCCCGCAATGCCTTTTATTAGGGAAGTTTTTCGATACTTTGCTTACTTTCATGGTTCCAATTCCTACTCATTTTTTTTGCTTAGCTTTCTTGTTGTTTCTCTGTGCAGTCTGCTTTGTTTGAGCAAGGAATGTTGCTGTTGGTTTCCTCCTGCCGGATCTGCTAGGTGGCTTCTTCTGGTGGCTTGGCACCTCTTGGCGGAAAGAAACGGGAGTTGGCGTTCTCTCGCCTTCCCCGACCAGACTTGCGGATACACTTCTTGCATTTTCCCCTTCTGCTTGAAATTTCTCTCTGGGATCTTTCTTCTGCTGTGCATT
This sequence comes from Craterostigma plantagineum, assembly GCA_027422505.1. NCBI lineage: Eukaryota > Viridiplantae > Streptophyta > Magnoliopsida > Lamiales > Linderniaceae > Craterostigma > Craterostigma plantagineum. Next base: position 732,931 of record JAPQWV010000203.1, read on the forward strand.
TTTGCGCCTTGGCTTGCACGTCACCCGGCAGCCCTGCTGGTGCTTCACCTGGTGCCACGATCCCGTTGATTGATTGTGGATGTTGACACCTGCTTTTGCCTGTTTTTGTACTGTCATTTTCATGTATTCGTTTGTTTTGGTTGGGTCTTGTGGGGACCCTGTGGGTGTCTGGGCTGTTTTGGTTTTTGTCGATGTGCTGTCTGGTCGGTAGAATGCTATCCTTGTTGCGACATGAGCGTTATCATGTTCGATATCCTTGTACTTCTGTTTCTTTCTTTATTTAGTGAACATTCCACAAAAAAAGAAAGGTCTTACTGCCTCGTGACGTCCTCACCTTTCGATCCTTAGACAGAATATTAAATTGTCAAGACCATATCTAAACTAGATAACTAAGCTAACATAATTAATTCGGCTACGCTAATTTGCTAAAAAACCTTTGTCGTTTAATTCTAATCTAGGTTGAGTTAGGGTTAAAAAATCTACGATTCGTCCGATTGCACCATGCATGGGAGTAAGTTTCGCTTGATTCCTTCTAGCCACAAAGTCGATCAATTTGCCATGACCATGACTTAGTTTCGACCGATTGGTCACATGGAACCTAGTTTTGCCGATCATGACGCCATTCACCATCGGATTGCTCGATTGATTGTGTATGGAACAAGCTTCGCCCGATTGGATCATGCCTTGGGATTTCCTACTTTCGATCGATTGTCATATATCATCTTCATTTTCGCCGTTTGTTGACATCATCATGTCATCACCCGATTGTAACTTGCATGCATCCCTTTCATTCGGTGATTTGTCATAATTTTGCTTAGTTACGATCGATTCTTCACCTTCTCACAATTCGACCGATTTTGTGTAGCATAAGGTATTACTTTCGCCGTATGTTCACGTCACCATCTTGCCGCCGGATTTGTTCATTTAACCTAGTTTCGCCCGATTTATTGCATGCATGAGGCTTATTTTCCACGTCGCCCGATTTGAGATTAGTTAGAAGAACAAATTGCCGTGTGATCATAGCTAGTCAGTCGTCCGATTTGAGGCATTCCGAAGGTAAATCGTCGAGTTCTTGGTTGAATCACCCGATTGCTTGACCTAAGTGGTTTCGCACGATTTGAAATCTTTAAAATCGCCGAGCTCATTTACTTCTCCAAATCGCCCGATTTCTCATTTGTCTTGTTACAATTCGATCGAAACACTTCAAGATACCTTCTCCTTATTCATACACTGCGACCTATCTTATTAATTCCTCTAAAAATCATAACACGCCTAATTATAAGCTGCCATATTAGCATAGTTTCGTACTTAAACCCTAAAATCAGTAACTATCATAGAATTTCTGTTTTTCTTTGAAAACTATCTCAAACTGGGAAAATAGTACGCCCTTGGTTTACCTTATTCCTAAATTACGTAAGGTGCTAAGATAGAAGTATAAAACTGATTTATAGGTTATGGTTGAAAAGCTCACCTTGTTACGTAAGAATTCTTGTTCTTGGTTCAATCTTCTCTTCCTTTTGCTCTTCCTCTTACTCGCTTAGTTTACTTTTCCTTCTTTGAGTTTTTCCTTGTTCAATAAAGTTATACTATCAAGGGTTTTGATAAGTATTAATTTTCTAAGACATATTTGATGGGACATAAAGGGACGTAGATTACATTAAACCTAAGTAACCTTAATATTTATCCCAAGTGATTGGGCTTCAAAATAGGAACTTTAAATCATGGCCAAATTATCACAATCCTAGCTTTACTCTTCCTAGTCACGTGTTGTGCGTTATTTATGCTATAATTGTTACAAAATTCCTAAGACTAAATCGAATTCTCCTTTAATTTAAAACTCAACTTTACATTATCCTATACCCTCCTAAGCTTTAACACTTCTACGTAAATGAACACATAAAGTGGTGTAACACATAGCATGCAATTTCATAACCATATAAACACATAAAATGTTGTAAAGCATATATCACGCAGTCACGTAAATCATATAATATGCATGCATATTTATTGGCCGGCTTACTTACGGGACTCGGGTATTACATCCTCCCCACTTAAAAGGGATTTCGCCCCCGAAATCATGCAGGGAAAAATAGCTCAGGGTAGCGATTTCTCATATCGTCTTCCCGTTCCCACGTAGCTTCTTCTATGGACTGATTCTACCTAATACCTTGACTAATGAGAATTTTTTATTTATCAAACGTTTCGCCTCATGCATTAAAACCTCTATTGATCTCGCTTCGGTTTGCGACATATTTCGCAACGTCGATACGTGAATGACGTTGTGCACTGAGCTAGCGAAGCTGGTAGTTCAATTTGATATGCTACTTCGCCGACTTTTCTGAGGATTCGGAACGGTCCTATATACCACAGGCTCAGCTTGCCCTTCTTCCCAAACCATTTTACGCCTTTCATAGGGGATACTTTCAAGAATACGTAATCAAATACTTCAAATTCTAGTGGTCTACGCTTTTGATCTGCGTAGATTTTGTGCCTGTTTTGCTCTATTTTCATCCGTTCTCGTATCTGAGTAATGACTTCGGTTATTTCTTGTACTAGATCTGGGCATATCGCTCGTTCTCCAACTTCATCCCAATGGATTGGACATCTACACTTGCGCCTGTATATGGCCTCATCTGGAGCCATTCCAATCATTGCATGGTAGCTATTATTGTATGAGAATTCGATCAAATGGAGGTATCGGCTCCAATTTTCTTTGAAATCGAGCACGCAAGCTGTCAACATGTCTTCCAGGGTCTGAATAGTTCGTTCAGACTGCCCGTCTATTTGAGGATGATAGGCAGCCATGAAGGATAACTTGGTCCCCATGGCCTTCTGCAGGCTCACCCAGAATTTGGATAATAATCTCAAATCACGATCGAAAATGATCGAGATTGAGACTCCGTGGAGTCGTACTATTTCTTGGATGTAAAATTTTCTGCGTATCGTTCCATGGAAAATGTTGAGCTGATCGATAGGAAGTGGGCAGACTTGGTCAATCGATCAATGAACACATCGAGTTTAGGTGTCCTCACAAACCTAAATGTTTTATATTTTTAGGACACATTTCCTTATCTGGACATCGTGACCAGATCAGAACTTCCATAGACACGTCTCTCGTAGATGTGATTCCAAGATTGGAAGGAAGTCCTACCATTGCAACATCAAAACAACAACGGACTCGGCCATCGTCTCGAGCTGGACTCTTGACCGATGTAAACGGGACACCTAGGTGACCCTGGTTTATCATGTCCTGTCATCACAGGCCACGTCTTCGATTTAGTCTCTGAAGTCGTGTCGACGGATTGCCTTAGTGGCTCTGTCTGGTTATTACCCGCACTGACCTGTCATTTGTGTCCTTCTTCGCCTCATATACAAGCATGCTGATCTCGTTAACACGAATCACCATGAGCGGGAAGGGGATACGTGTAAACAAACAGATAGGACCACCCACAATTTTTGTCGTGCGTACCACTATGAAGTTGGGTTCTCCTGCACTCAAGCGTCACATTAAGAAGGAGTCTTGGCACATTTTATAACACATCCTATGCTAACCATCAAAATTCTGCCGCACTTACCACAATGAAGCCAAACTCCACTGGAACCTACAATGTCACATTCCAAAGAAGCTTTGGCACACTTTAAAAGACACCCCACGCATCCTTTCTTCTGGAGCCAGAGAAGCTTTCCCGAGGCCGAACCAGACAACTTCCTTCGACAAAGACGAATCTGGCGCTGAGAAGAAGAAGATTGGAGAAGACTTGACTGTTGGGTTACCCGGTGTCTCTCGGAGACGCCACGTCCCCGGGAACGGTGCGGAACAAAAGTTTTCTAGGTTCCCCCATTGCCCTCGTAGCTCAGATCAGAATAGTAATACATAGACATGCAATAGAACGGGTCAAAATCGTAGAGAATTACCAGTTGACGCGAGTGGCAGCTCCTCATCCTTTTCTTTAAGACTTCGTCGATGGTGGTGGATGGAACTAGATCGTCACGCCGACCTTGCAGTGTACCACAGAATCAGTTCTCAAAAGATGACTAGAGAGAACTGACCCGTCGCGTGGGAGAAACGTGTGTGCGTTCGGTGTGTGTTTTGTGCCTTTGGTTGATTTCGCAAATCACCTCCTTTTTCTCTACCTTTGGAGCACGAAATTCTTAGCCTATTTAAAGGCTTGGATTTCGATATCTTAGTCTTTAAAGTGTGAGAGATTTTTGCCAAATCTCACTCTCTTTTGAATTCCAAATCAAACTTAAGGAAACTTACTATTATTAGAAACTAACTTAAATACCAAGTCAAACTAAGTATATTTAAATATGGTATGGAATTCAAATTTAATCCTAAATTAATTTCGAAATTTAAATAAATAATATTCCAAATATTTTATTACATATTTATTTATATTAAATATGCAAATTCCAAAAAGACCCTCAAAGGCATACTTCGTAATTAGCTTAAGGTGAAATCCAATTTTATCCTCAAGCCCATTAAGCACTTGGCCAAGCCCAACACTTAAAGTTAGTTTCATAAGAAGTCCAACTTCGATCCAATAGATGGCCCGAGGCCCATTAAGGCGTGGCCCAACGGCCCAACGCCCGTTAAGGCCCAAAACACTTTCTCTCCTTATCAGTACACGTTGATGATCCTTTTTAAGCCCCACTCTCTAGGTTCAAATCAATCGGCAAGGGAGGAATCCAATGGTAGTTTACCTAGCCAATCCCGCAGTACCGAACTGTAACCCGATTCGAGGACGAATTTCGACCTAGTCTTTATAGATAATAGTGCTACGTGTAAACCCTTCAGCTGTGTCCCACTCAAGTGAGAGCCATGGTCTATGTCAAACTCACTAAACTCGATTCTATGATAAAACGAGGACGAGGCAAATTACCAAACTACCCTCCATGCCTAACATGAGTTAGTTCAATACCTTGGCCAAGGATTTCGTAATTTCCCGTCGCCGTCCTCATAGAACACTTATCTCGATTACTTGCGAGACTGTGAATCCGTACTCGACGGTCTAAGCCCGGCAATCACAAATCATCATCAAGACCGCATCTGGCCCGCTGACCCATGCAACAGCAAATCGGGTCGAGGGGAACCTGTGACAGTCGAGACGTCGAAGTCAACTCCGCCAAGCCCCTTTCGGTCTAAGGTTCACGTAGACTACTATAGTGTTGTCGTCGGTCATTGACACTCCTTGAGTAATAAACCATGTTCGACCGTATGACCCATGAATCAGTGTCCATGAAACGATTCAATCTCTTGATTTGACTCGCATGACAAGTCATGACCTCCACTTCCAAGCGGGATATCGGCACTCGATAGGTCATCGACAAATAAGCCGTAATCGGTATCCGGCACCAACTGGAGCCTAAGGCTTACGGACTTTTAATGCTCGAGGTTAAGAGTCCACTGGTGCCTTCCTCTCTCGTACCCATCGAGAACAGTGACTCAACTCGACACATTTAGATTTGTTCATTTATTGCTTTATCGGATGCTTAGTAAAGTACTCTTATATCCAATAAACGAACAACGCCTTTCAATAAACACATAAAAAATATCTTATTACATAAAAGGTCGAATGATAAATAAGCTAATGCCTTATACAATCTAATCCTCGTATAGCATTCGAGGGCATATTCCTAACAATCCCCCACTTGCACTCAATGCCATGCGTTGCAGTATCTAATACCCATCTTTTCGAGATGTCTAGCCAGCACTGCCTGCGATAGAGGCTTGGTGAACGGGTCGGCCACGTTTTCCGCGGTCGCAATCTTCTGCACGGCTATGTAGCCATTCTCAATGAATCCACGTACACGTGGTACTTTCTTTCTATATGTTTGGACCTGCTGTGAGACCTCAGTTCTTTCGCCTGAGCAATAGCGTCAGTACACACCACAATGGCTATGGTCTATCTGCTACAGGAACGACACCAAGTTCTTCCAAGGACTTTCTCATCCAAACACCTTCCTTCGCTGCCTCTGAGGCCACTATATACTCTGCTTCGCAGGTGGAATCTGCAGTAGTGCTCTGTTTGGAACTTTTCCAAGACACCGCTCCACCGTTGAGCGTAAAGACGAATCCTGAAGTGGATTTTAGGTCGTCCATGCCAGACTGGAAATCCAAATCCGTATACCCCTCCACTTCCAATTCTCCATTACCGTAGACCAGCATCATATCCTCAGTCCGTCTGAGGTACTTGAGGATAATCTTGATGCTGTCCATTAGTCCTTACTAGGGTCAGGCTAAAACCGACTGACTACGCTCACAGCGTACGCCATGTCAGGTCGCGTGCAAAGCATCGTGTACATCAAGCTACCCACTGCGGATGCATAGGGAATTCCATTGATATCTTTCCGCTCCAACTCACTCTTAGGGCTCATAGCTTGGAAAGGTCAATCCCATGCCGCATAGGCAGGAACCCTTTCTTAGAGTTGTCCATATTATATCGCTTCAGGACCTTCTCTAAGTAAAGGGCCTGGGAGAGTCCTAACATACGATTCATCGCAAGGTTCTGGAGGCTTGTTTCAGTCCACAAATGGACTTGTTCAGTTTGCACACCTTATGAGCATCTCCTCGCGATGTAAAACCCTTGGGCTGCTCCATATGTATTTCCTCCTTGAGGTATCCATTTAGGAACTCAGTTTTCACATCCATCTGCCAGATCTCATAGTCATAGTGCGCAGCTATCGCAAGCAATGTTCGGATGGACTTCATCATAGCAACAGGCGAAAAGGTCTCCTCATAGTCAATGCCCTCTTTTTTACTGTACCCTTTCGCCGCAAGCCTAGCTTTGTATGTATCAACCAATCCGCCAGATCCTATCTTTCTCTTGTAGATCCATTTAAACCCAATGGGTCTAAAACCATCTGGAAGGTCTACTAGAGTCCAGACTTGGTTTTCGTGCATAGAATCCATTTCGGTTTGCATAGCTATAAGCCATTTCTCCGAATCCTTATCCCTGATTGCCTGGTCAAAGGTAGTGGGATCGTCTCCGACTTGCCCTTCCATCGCAGCAACTTCATGCTCGTTGTGTACCATCTCGTATCTCTCAGGCTGGCGAGATACTCTACCCGACCTGCGCAAGTCAGGTTGCGCCTCGAACTGATCTACGGTGTCACCCGACACTGGAGTTTGTAAAGCGCTTCCGAATACTCTCCAAGAGTTACTTCGTGACCCGCTCCACCTTCTCGAACGAAATCTTCTTCGAGAAAGTGAGCCTGAAGGGCTACGACGATTCTCTGATCGTCGTGGAAGTAAAACTGGTATCCCATGGAATCCTCAGGATACCCGACAAAACGTCATTTCACAGCCTTCGATTTCAGGTTATCTGTCTTGAGCTTTTTAACAAACGCGGGGCAACCCAAATTCTAATGTGATTCAAGCTTGGTTTTCGTCCTGTCCATATCCGATACGGAATACGATCGACAGACTTTGTAGGACATCTATTCAGAATGTGTGCCGCTGTCAACAGGGCATGACCCCACAACGATATGGGCAGGTCTGTATAGCTTAGCATAGATCGAACCTTATCCAATAGAGTTCAATTTCTGCGTTCGGACACACCGTTCAACTGCGGTGTTCCGGGCGGTGTCATCTGTGAAATTATCCCATTCTCTTTCAAGAACTCATCAAACTCGAGGCTCATGTACTCACCGCCTTGATCTGATCGAACGGCTTTAATGCTCTTTCCCGTCTGATTTCCACCAAAGCCTTGTACTCTTTGAACCATTCAAAAGTATCATTTATTCTTCACGAGGTACACCTTGCCAAAGCGAGAGTGATCATCAGTGAAGGTAATGAAATAATGGAAGTTACCGCGAGCCGCTACCGCGAACGGTCCGCAAACATCCGTGTGGATCAAGCCGATAAGTTCTGCGGCTCTCGTAAAAGTCCCTATGAAGGGCGACTTGGTCATCTTTCCAAGGATACAAGATTCACAAGTTGGATAGGGATCACACCCAAGCGGCTTTATAACGCCGGTTTTCTCCAACTCAAGAATCTTCTGTTCTCCAGCGTGACCAGTCGAAGATACCACAACAGTCTCGAGTTCGACTCCAATATTCGTTTGTTGGTGACTATATTCATATTTTTTATTTTATCTTCGATATTTAGGTAATACAACCGATTCAGTAAACTTTCACTTCCGACGCAATTATTTCCAAAATAAATATTGCATATATTATTACTAAAACGGAACTCATAACCGTTTCCGCTCAAAACGGGAATAGAAACAATATTCTAAGCCCCTTGGGCAAAACCAAACAATCGGAAAGCAGTAAACTATGTTTAATAGATAAAACGAGAGTTCTTGATCCAATGTGGGTCGCCGGTACACTATGTCCGCTTCCTACATTGATCATGATCTCTCGATCCGCCAGCTTCCTACTTTGTTCCAGACCCTGGTTCGAAACACAGATGTGAGCACTAGCTCCCGAGTCTAAGATCCATGAAGCGGAATATACTGTCATAGAACAATTTGTTTCCAAAACGTAAAGTTCTTTACCTGAGGCGGCTAGCTTCGGGCAATCGCGCTTCCGATGGACAAGCTCATTGCAGTGAAGGAACTTGTCCGTCGGTTTGGCGCCTTTGCACACGTTCTTCTTGGTCTTGCCTTTCGAAATTCGTCCTTTGGGCTTAGTTGGCTTGTCCGACTTTTTCTTTGTACTCGACCCTCGAGTCTTAGCATTAGTGACAAGAACAACTTCCTTTCCTTTCACCTTCTTCATCTGAGTCTGCGCTGCCGACAACTGGTTCATTAAACCTGTCAATGTCATCTCGGCCTTGTTCAGATTAAAGTTCACGATGAACGAATTGAAGGAAGGTGGGAGCGACTGAAGTATGAGGTTCTGGAGTTCGTTATCCATGATAAAGTCCAGTGCCTCAGGTCTTTCGATCCAATCGATCATCTTGAGCACGTGCGCTCCGACATCACTACCCTCAACCATTTTGCAATGAAATAGTTGCTCCGTCAGGGAATAGCGAGCACTCCTGGAATGTTCGCCAAAAAGCTCCTTCAAATGAAGCAAAATGGCGCCCACATCCATTTTCGAGTGAGTGCGCTGCAACTCATTGCTCATGGAAAGAAGTATATAGCCCTTGACCTTTGGCTCGTCTATCTGCCATTTGGCATATGCAGCCCGGTCTTCGTGACTCGCATCAGCCCCTGCGACTTGCGGTACGGGGGAATCGAGGACATAAGTTAGCGACTCCATACCTAGGACTATCCTCAGGTTACGGAACCAGTCCACGTAGTTTGGTCCCACCAAACAGTTTCTCTCAAGCAGCATAGTAATTATGTTCGTCATCGCAGTAAAATAGAAAGAAACGTAAAGCTGCAGAAAATAAAGATCTAATTAGGTTTATCTTATCATTCATCAAGCGCAAACAACGACTATTCGTTTTGTTTGACTCCCACTATTTTTCTCGAAACACTATCCTCCCGAGAAGAGTTTCGGAAACCTCGTTGAAAGTTTCATAGTGGAGTTGATGTCCCCGACTCGACTAGACTCGCCTCAGCCTTTAACGCAATATTTGGCTCATCAAATCTTATCGAAGTCACGTCGAACGCAAACTTATCCAATAAGAGTTTCAACTATCTTAGTCTCAGTCATTGACCCTCACGGCTAACCCTGCTTATTGGGTTTAACTGCCTAAGTTTGATCAACTTATGCTCAAAATCGCACAGAATGTACCGCCCCTTGCTGCCATACGCTTCGTGGGGGCGGACTGGTATGACGAGCATCGTCCAAGGCGCATCCGAGACGCTAACACTGGGGCGCGATATACGACGCCAACTTACTCGGAACAAATCGCAAAACTCCCCAATGCTAGACATCATGATAGAATACAGGAATCCAATTCCTTTACCCATTTAGTATTTGTCAAACGGGAGAATAAACCATCTCACATAAAAGCACATAAAACATGCATATCATTTCAAAAACCAACACGCACGTAGATAGTAAATTGACCCTAGGGAAATAAACTACAAGCCAACACAAGCCGGTTATTCCAAGCCTATCCCTATTACATGCGTCTTCAAAAGACCTCGGTTCGTCACTCGAACGGCTTCAAAGTCACCGAACGTCCACCACCTTGTCACCGCCGGGGGGTTGCTTTCCATCAAATGGGACCTCGTCTTCGTATTTAAGTCTAATCTAATAAAACGGTAAATTACAATACAGGGGGATCATATGTCCCGAACAACCCGTATGAAACAAATACAACCTGGGGGGACGTGACCCTTAACAAATGACCCGGAAACCAAATTCCTAAACCCGCAAATGCGCCTTAAATCACATTCATAACGAGCACGTTGACAATTACATGATTTTAAAAAGAAACGAAAATTGGGCCTTAAACGGGCCAAGCCCATTAAAAGGCCCGTTAAGGCTTTGAGCATGAATCCCTAACATAGCTGCCGCGACTCAAATCATTCAGCCGTCAAAACACGCCGGAGAGCCATGGCGGAGAAGGCCATCGGCGTTGAGTCCCGACTGGAGCCGGTGCTGCCACCACCGGCGACGCCACGCCGCGCAACGCGTGCGTGTTCAGCTCGCGGCAGAATACTGCCGCGACTCCCTCGTTGCCTCAGCCCCTTCATGCCGAGTCACTGCCTCGCCGGGAGAGATCGCCGCCACAGCGTTCCGGCCGAGCCAGAGTCGCTGTGGCTGTCTTGCGCAGCGTGCACCGTGCCCGCCATCGCAATCCGCGGCCAAAACCGTAGATGATCTCAGCCAGGCCGCCGCACCTTCTGGCGGCGCTGCCCGGGGATGGCGCCTATGCCACCATGGCTGGCATCAGACCCAAGGTTCGAGGCTGATCGCTGCCCGCCGTTACGCCGCAAGCAGCCTGCGCGGAACGTCCGGGTCCCGCCGTCGCGCGGGTCCCTGTCTGATTCGTGGTTCATCGTCGGTCTGTACCGCACGAGTTGGTGGCCATGGGTTGGCAAATGACGCATCGGCAGCCCAACGACGGTCGAACCATGTCGGCTTTTCGATCGTCTCCCACGCGCCTCGTTTCCATTTAAACACGTTATGATTCTGATCACGAGCGCCCGCTCTGATACCACGGTTGGGTTACCCGGTGTCTCCCGGAGACGCCACGTCCCCGGGTATGGTGCGGAACAAAAATTTTTCGGGTTCCCTTATTGCCCTCGTTGCCTGGATCAGAATAGTAACACAGAGACATATAATAGGGCAGGTCAAACCCGTTGAGAATTATCAGTTGAAGCGAGTGGCAGCTCCTCGTTCTTTTCTTCAAGACTTCGTCGATGGTGGTGGATGGCATTAGATCGTCAAGCCGACTTCACAGTGTACCACGGAATCAGTTCTCTAAAGATGGCGAGAGAGAACCGAGCCGTCGCGTGAGAGAAGAGTGTTTTTTTTCGGTGTGTGTTTTGTGCCTTTGTTATGGACAAAATTTTCACTCCAAATTATTAAATAGGGCTGCCCTATTTACACTATGATATATTTGGAAATCCCTAGGAGATATTAAAGATATGGTTTTTGATTTTGCTCCTTAAGTGGATAGATTTTGCCATATCTTTCTCTCCCTTATTTAATTCAAAATTCATATAATGATACTTACCATAATTAGACAACTAACTTAAATAATAAGTCAAACTAAGTATATTTAAATATGGCATAAAATTCGAAACTTAATCCAAGATTAATTTCGAAATTTTCACCTTAAAATAAATAATATTCCAAATACATTATTTCCATATTTATATTTAATTTTCGAAATTAATTCCCAAGGCATAATTCGAAAATCAGCTTAGGGTCAAATTCCAATTTTACCCTCAAGCCTTTTAAGCACATAGCCAAGCCCAAGTCTCAAAGTTAGTTTCATAAGAAGTCCGACTTCGGTCCATTAAACGGCCCGAGGCCCATTAAGGCGCGGCCCAAAACACTTTCTCTCATTATCAGTACACGTTGATGATCCTTTTTAAGCCCGACTCTCTAGGTTCGACTCAATCGGCAAGGGAGGAATCCAAGAGTCCTGCAGTTACCTAGCCAATCCCGCAGTACCGGACCGTAACCCGATTCGAGTGCGAATTTTGACCCAGTCTTTATTCGAGAACCTTACTATAGATTATAGTACAACGTATAAACCCTTCAGTTGTGTCCCAATCGAGTGAGAGCCATGGTCTATGTCAAACTCACTATACTCGATTCTATCATAAAACGGTGACGAGGCAAATTACCAAACTACCCTCCATGTCTAACATGAGTTAGTTCAATAGCTTGGCCAAGGATTTCATAATTTCGCGTCGATGTCCTCATAGGACAGTTATCTCGATTACTTGCGAGACTGTGAATCCGTACTCGGTCTAAGCCCGACAATCACAAATCGTCATCAAAACTCCATGTAGCCCGCTGACCCATGCAACAGCAAATCGGGTCGAGGGCAACCAGTGATAGTCGAGACTTCGATCAACTCCGCCAAAGTCCCTTTCGGTCTAAGGTTCACGTAGACTACTATAGTGTTGTCTTCGGTCATTGACACTCCTTGAGTAATAAGCCATGTTCGATCGTACGACCCGTGAGTCAGTGTCCATGAAACGATTCAATCTCTTGATTCGACTCGCATCACAGTCATGACCTCCACTTCCAAGCAGGGTATCGACACTCGATAGGTCATCGACAAATAAGCCGTAATCGGTTATCCAGCACCCAGAGCCTAAGGCCTACGGACTTTTAATGCTCGAGGTTAAGAGTCCACTGGTGCCTTCCTCTCTCGTACCCATCGAGAACAGTGACTCAACTCGACACATTTGGATTTGTTCATTTATTGCTTTACCGGATGCTTAGTAAAGTACTCTTTTATCCAATAAACGAACAACGCCTTTCAATAAACACATAGAAAATATCTTATTACATAAAAGGTCGAATGATAAATAAGCTAATGCCCTATACAATCTAATCCTCGTATAGCATTCGAGGGCATATTGCTAACAGTCTGAACTGCCATGTTAAAGCCATTTCTGTCACTTCGTGGAAAGTGAGTTGTAGCTTTCATTTGTTAGGTCATCGATTATCAACTCAATGATCCTAAACTTAAATTAGGCAATCGATTAGAATTGTAGGAATTTCGAGTTCGATCGAAAACCTTCTTTGGAGAGCTCGAGAGAGAATTCTTTTAGAGTGAGATAGATTTCTGAGTTTCTCTCTCTAGAAATGGATTTGCAAGCCTTTCGAATCAATTCAACTATTTTCTGTATTCAATTCGTATGTGTACGTGAGTATTTATACCAAACTGACTTGGTATAAATACAGCTTAAGTCCTAATAGGATAAATACAATAAAAGCCCTTATTACAAGGACAACTAATTATAATCAAAGCACAACTCTAACGTATATTCTACATCAACGATTGTCCGGGTCGACTTGATGGATACTATGTACGCCTTTGAAGTTGAAGAATACCCAATGAAGACATCTTCGAATGCTTTCGTGTCGAACTTCGCTATTTGATCTCTATCCTTCGACACAAAGCACTTGCACCCGAAGACTTTGAAAAAGAAATATTGGGAATTCTTCCGTTGATTATCTCGTACGGAGTCTTCTCGAGTCGTTTGTGAATTATGGTCATGTTCTGAGTAAAACAAGCTGTATTTACTACTTCTGTTAGGTCCTCGATTATCAACTCAAACAATCATAGGCATGAATTCTAAGGTGATCGACTAGAATGATAGAAATTGAATCTCGATCGAAAACCTCTCTTTGAAGAACACGAGAGAGAAACTTCTAGTGTGAGAAAATTTCTGTTGTTTCTCTCTCTAGAATTTAATTCAAAAGCCTTTTTCGGATTGATTCTCTAATTTTCTCTATTCAACTCAATTGTTTGAACAAGTATTTATACCAAGCAAGCTTGGTATAAATAACAAACTAGTCCTAATCTATGGACTAATACAAATAAAGCCCCTATTACAAGGACAACTAATGAAATCAATCACAATAAAATATAGTATCTACAATCTCCACCTTTGTGCTTTATTGCTCTTCAGTTCCATTTGTCCTCGTCGGTCAAAGTACGATCTTCTCAAGCCCAGTGCATGCTCAAAGTTCCTTAGACCGTTTCGCAGCTCCAGGCGCTCCTCGATGTCATCAAGGAGTTCCAGCATCAGAGATTGTTCTCTTACAAATCGATGGATCCTCAGCATCGTGTCTCTATTGATTTCTTCCAGCCTCTGCTCTATATTCCTCTTGATGACCTTGAGCGTCTCATCACAGAATTTGTGGATCTCAGTCTTCAGCATCATCTTATTCTTCTTCGCGATTGGATTGTGGTAGGTAATGCCTAGGACTGAGCTGATGTGCACGTGATTGTTGGGAAGCCTTTCGATCTCAGGTCCTTTGTTGAGTGGAGCGGTCATGTTGACCTTCTTCATGTTGCTGTCCAGAGCCATCTGAAGGTCGTGCGGGGCGAAGTACTTGACTTGGCGCATCATGAACCGGTAGAGTCCCTCGAGTCCTTCTTTCTTGATGAAGCCTTGGGGACCCTTGTACTTCTCTACGTAGAGCTGGTAGAGACGGTACACCTCCTTGTAGGAAGGTAGGATAGGTCGCTCTCGCTGAGTTCTTCTCGAGTTCTGTCCACTCGCTCAATTACATAGAATGGTGTTGGAAGTCCTCCTTTGGCGCAGTAGACACTTAGCAGCTGGCAGATAGAAGATAGACTCTTATAATGATTCCTTGCTTGCACTTTAGTCATCTTCATCCTCACATCTGGTCCGAGATGGGTCAGCATCCAAAGATATCTCATTCTCTTTTGCTGATCCCAGTGAGAAATCCCTCTGAGCTCGAATTCGTTCAACTTCTTTACTTTATTTGGTGACCTCCATATGTTTTCCCGAACTTCTTCAAGAAAGGGAATTTCTATTCTGATGTTCTCCCATGGCGTATCTATTCGAACAGTTCCCGACATCATTCTTGGAGGGGGATCCGCTCTTTGAGCAATCAGCTCGGGTAGCTTGGGGAGATCTGCTACATGATCTTCACCTTCCTGAAGTTCTGAGTCTTCTATGAGCACAAGGTTTACCGAAGCTTGCTGCAGGAACTGTCGAACGTCCTTGAGCCGTTGTCTTTGATGGTCTTCGGGCATGGAGTGGGTCATCCACTGTCCTTCGAATATGTACTTGTCAAGGATCTCATGCGGGTTGACTCCACTTCCAGATGGTCCTGATTGGTCAGGAGCAGTTGATGGAGTTGCTTGAGTCCGTGCTAGGTCTATGAGCATGGCAGCACTTGCTTCTTCTTCCGGAAGCAAGGGGCTTGTGAAAGTCGGTTGTGTGGGCGGAGGCGTCCTTAGGTGAAGGATGGTGGGTCGATTTGGGTTTGGTGGGTTGGATGAGCAGTATGGTGCGTGGTATGGGTTGTTTGTATGGTTTGGGTGGTGGTTTGGGTTTGTCCGGCTCCAGCGCTTGTTTGAGTTGAACCTGCGCCTTGTCCTTGACCTTCGCCATGGCCACTTGATGAGGTCATAGGCCGTTTCTACCCCTCATGACGATCTGATCATTGGAATCGTCATGTCAACATCGGGTGCGGGAGGTTTGACCTTGGCAAGTTTGAGTGGGTGGCTCAGGGTGGTCGACGAGACGCCTGCAGAGGGATTCTTCCTGAGGCGTTCTGGTGGGAAGGCCGATGAGGCGGGCGAGAAGGATGTCGTGGAGTTGGGTTATGGAAACGGTGTATGGGTTGATGAGGATAGAGGAGTCTGCGAGTGGGTCGGTGTGAGTGGGTTGTGGGATTGGGTGTGTTAGTGCTGAAGGGCTCTCAGAGACGGCTGCTTTCCCAGTGTCATGCTGGGACGTCTCGATAGCAGCGAGCACTCTCTTCATCATTCTGTCTTCTAGAGATTTGATGCCTGCAGAGAGCGTGGTCTGAAACTAGGCTTCAGTCACGAACTGGACGGACGCCTCCGTCGATGATGGACCAGGTCGACTTATGTCGCTTGTTAGCAACCCTTGAGCAGACACTAGCTCCTCAGGTTGGCTCGCAGTCACTTGAGGTTGTGACTGTTCGAGACTTCCACCCAATCCTTAAGTCGAATCTTGAAGATTCTCCTCTATGGGTGTTTCTGCAGGTTCTGAGTGAACCTGCGATCCAGACATCGGTAAGTTATGCAGCGGCTCAAGATTGAGCGAAGGTATGTCTGCAGCGCTTGACGGTGAGATCGATGCGATGTCTGGTGCGGTGGTGACGACGGGGAAGATAGACTCAAATGATACACTTAGTCGTCTCGGAGTCGTTCTTATTAATTGGATCTCCTCATCTGACTAGGTGGCTGATGAGGTAGCGTGTGAGGTGAGAGTTCTCGTTCTACATCCTCATTGGCTGGTTCCATCATCTGAGGCTCGAAGGGCTGAATCCTTGAGATTAGAGCCTCTGTCTCCGGCGTAGTATCCGGTGGTGGTGAGGTGTGCCCCGCATCTGCCTCGAGCGAAGCTCCTTGAGATAGTACCTCCTCAATAGGTACATCGAGCGCGCTGACATGAATGGGCACTTCAGCACCAAGTGATACTTGAGAGCTTCCAGTTCCAACTCTTGAGCCACATCATCTATTAGCGTGGACTCAACATCTGGCATTGTTGCCTCGTGAGTTGGGGGCTCCATCTCTAGTTCCTGAGCCACTTATCAATCATCGTGTCTTCAGGACTAGCATGCGACTGTTGTGGCTGTGGAGGGCTGACGTTGAAATCTGTCGCGAGGCCTCGAATCATCTGCTAAGTGAGATGATTTTCCGACAGTAGAGCTTATGGGTGTCTCCCGAGGGGTCGGCGAGACGAAGCAGCTCAAACGGAATTGCCATCGACGGTTGGTCCAAATCCGTGAGCTTCGGCTGATGGAAGAACTTCAGACGTAAGGGCTGGTAATTTCCTCCAGGAGGCAAGCGAGGGATGTCCTCATGTAGTTCCATGAATTGTCGAATGATAACGGAGAACCATGTCGCATACAGCACAGTTTTGGACCGTCTGTTCTCTTTCTGTCTAATTTGTTCTGCGAGGTCCTTCCAGATCAGTTGAACGAAATCGTAATTTTGTGAGAACATTACTCCGTGAAATATCCGGAGGATGTTGCCGTTGCCTTAGTCGAAGCCTGCATGCTTCGGAGACAGACACTTATTGATTATTCCAAAAAGTGTCTTCCATGGATGGGGAATCCCATTGCTCTGCATCTGAGCTAGCTTGGTAAGCGGCGGACGGTACCCATCTGGAGGAAATCGTGTAGCATCTCAGCGTCTGATGGTAGTGGGTCATAATTGTGACCGTAAGGGAGGTCGAGAACGAGGCCGAAATTGTTCTTGGTCATGGTGATATGCCTATTCCCAAGCACCAAAGTGAAGCTGTACGCTCCCTCAATCACATGACTTGTGATCCTCCCCCAAAACTGCTGAAGGTAGACCATCGGTACAGAGGCAGTTGTCGTGAGAGCATGCCAGAGGGGATGGCCATGTAGGATAGACACAATTATCTCGTCCGGGCATCTGAAAGTTGTCAGGTCGAGCTGAAAATTTGTGTCTTGTACATTCAGGTACAGGTTTCGCTCATAAATGTGGTTGTATGTAGGATAGCGATCCATCTGAAAATTAATGGGAAATCACAGATCATTATTTCAAAATACACAATTTGCATCGAAAATATTATTTGTATCAAACCATAATGTTCCAGCATGTGATATTATATTTGATAATTTGGTAATTGGAAAACAGATATGAGGCACATAGGTCATACGAAGTGAGTGATGATTTGAAAAGAATTTTTTTCGACATAAGTATATATGATATAGTTTAGTGCAATCGAAAAATACTCTAAGTGTTTGAAGTCACTATTCACTCCGTTCTTTTTATCGTGCGAGAATTAAAACTTCTCAATTTAATTTCGTAAGTGCTGAATTCAAATATGGAATTTCTGTTCCATTTTACGATCGAAAATTTTATTCGCTAGATTTTGCAACAGTGAAAAAGACTTAGAAAGTTTTACTAAGTGTTGGAACGTTATTTATGTCACTGTAGCCGAGGAATTTCACGCTCGAGAAAAATTCTGTGTAAATTTGCGATTGTGAAGATTGAAATCCGCACAAATTTACGATCGACAAATTTTTCTCTCTTAGAATAAAATTTTCGTTACAATTTTAGTCGAGCGGGAAAGTTTTTCGATTGTAAGTAAGTTTTTCGCTGCGAAGTTTGACGATCAAGAAATTTTATCGTCGATAAAATTAATTTTATCGCCGCTAAAATTGTCGATCGAAATTGAAATGAAATCGAAAATATTTCGCGATAGTAAGTTTTGCGCTCGAATTAAATTGCATCCTTCTACCTATTCTACGCGTTAATTTTTCGCTTGCATAAAATTCTAATTGAATTTCTCGATGGTAACTGAATTAGCAAACTGTGTTACTTAACTTGTCGACTAAGTCAAAATTCAGTGAACGAAATCTTTTACGACGCAAATAGTACTCCAATTAAATTTAAATCCAATCGGAACGATTTGCGATTGACAAAGTTCTTCTATCTCTTCATGTGTTAAAAACCCAGATAGTCGAGGCTTAGAAATTGAACTCTAAAACACAGATAATCAAAATTTATCCTACCAGATTGATCGAAAAACCTTAAGATAGTCATTTTAAGCAGAGATTGTATCAAATAATCACAAAACAAGCTCTAAATCCTGCAAAATAACCTAGATTTTTCAAATCTATTACAGTCGAGAAACAAAATCACAAATCGAACGAAAAATCCAGAATGTGGATGCTAATGAAGAAAATCAATACGCAGACACATAAAAATAGTCAATCTACCTCTGAAAGACAGTTAAGAGTTGAAAATCAAAGAACAAGTTGTTTGATTTTGAGATTCTATCTTTCGAATGAGTTTTGCGTGAGAGAAAAATGTTCGACTGTTGGTATTCGTGTAAGGGTTTTGCGTAAAAAATTTCAACTGCATAAAGTGAATTTTTAATTAATGAGTGGATTTGATGTGTTGGGTTTTCGATGGGACACTTTCGCTGCAGAAATAGATCAAGCCCAACATAGTTTTCGCTCGAGAAACTATAGATGAGGCCCACTACTGTTTATGCTCGAGAAACTTTGAATTGAAAAATTTATCTCCTAGTCAATTTCTCGACCATAAGTTTTGCGAATGAGGTAAAATTCAGGACCATCACTATTTACACACGAGAAAATTGGAATTGAAAATTAACTCTTTTATCCAATTTTTCGATCGCAAGTTTCTCTTAAATTTTCAGATTGACCACAGTTTCAATATAAGACCACAAAATTACTCCCCCAAAGTATAAACGAAAGTGCAATTAACTCCCTGTATTTTCGAAGGAATGACATCTCGCTCCAAAATTGATCTATCATCCCCGAAATTCTGCTGTACTTGGAGCAAAATGTCGAGAATGTTAGAGTTAATTAGGAAGTAATTGTTTTAATAAGGCTGCCCCTGAATTGCTTTACCAATGTCTTGAGTTCACGATCATGAAAATTTGTGAAGCACTCCTTATTTAAGCATTGTCCAAAGCGAATCAAAACGAAAATTTCTGCAACACTTAATGAAAGAACATCAAAAATATTTGGATCTCAAAACATGGAATCATTGTAGATGCTCCCCCTCAAATAGTGCACCTATATCGATTTATCCCGTAATCATGCAAATCAATACAACTAACAATCATTATAACACGCAATTAATCAATTTAGACTAGATACACGTTCCCCTAAACATGTAGTAAAGATTTGCGCGAGGGTATGAGCAAAATCAAATATTCGCATTTATTCAATTCAATACCAATGCAAGTTAAATATGCACTCAAGATGTGTGAATTTTAAGACGATAAAATTTTCGCATTTATACAAGTCAATACATCAGAAATTATAGAATTTCATGTCAAAATGTGCGAATTTTTTTTATCATATTAATATTTATAATAGTATGGGGTCAGATTATTTTGCTTCAATCGATCGTCACGCCTAAATTTTCGTATGACACTTGAAAAACACACTGCCGTCAAGTCTAGTCATCAAACTAAAGTCTTAGGTCCATAGAAAGATCCATTTTGACAACTCACTCTAGCACTCTATTATTTTTTGACTCGGGGACTTTATATTTATATCGCTCAAGTCAACACTAGCAATTTTTTAAGTCAATTTACCCGTGATCGAGGCATATTTAATCATTTCACCTAAGCAAGAGATCGACGTTTTTTGAATCAAAGGGACTTTTAAGGGTTGAATTTGGCTATGACTTAGAAAGGAAGGAATTTAGAGGAAAAGGTGAGCTTATCGTTTTCGTCTTCCATTTATACATCCGTCTCCTTCTTTTCTTTCGGCAAAATTTTTTTTTCATCTTTTCAATCCCCTAACTTATTATTATTATTATTTATTATTATTATTATTATTTTAATACCCCTTTTATGCTCAAGCTGAAGCTCCGCTTCTACACGAGGCTCTAGGAGATTATCGTAGGCGAAGTTTTTCCTATTGGTTCTCGGGCCGATACCGTGCTCCTCTTCTCTTAATCCCTAGAGAAGTTTCAGAGATTATCAATTTGGAGAAGTTCATGGTTAGGGAATTCGTACCAAAGGCTACGCTCCTCTTCTCATTTCCCGATATAAGAACGGATTATCATTGGAGAAGTTCACTTCGTGGTGCTCCTCTTTCCAGCCGTTCTGACGAGCGTACGAGATTATCGACGGAGAAGTTCACAGCAGGATCCATGCCTTTTTTTGTAGTTTCCAAAAGGTGGTTCCTTTGTGCTGTTTTTGTGCATTGAGCATTGCCTTCTTTTGTCATCTTTTTTTTCTCCCCCTACTTTTCTCGTTTGAACAACCATTCGAAGAGTATAAAATCGGTTGAAGGTTGGAATGGGTTTCAAATGACGAAAAGGAATTCGGAGAAGGTCCAAAGTGGATGACTAAGGGCTATGGTATTGGAAAAGATTATATAAGGCCGAGTGAGGGATTACCTAAATGCCCAATCATTTTCCTAACAATCTAAAGAAAGGCGAGTATGAAGCCAAGTATCACTAGTAAAGACAATCAATTGAAGTGTGACTTCACTCGAGAGATAGATCCAAAGAGGGAAAATTTGAAAGGCTAGAGACCTCACATTTGAAGGGTGATTTTGTGTCTATTAGATTAAAATAAAGACCTTTAGACACAAGAATGTGACGCAGACTGACAAAATTAAGCAGTTGAATCAGTCGTATGTCGGGAAAAATTCTACGTGACTTAGACCGAAGCATCCTAAAGGATCTCGTCATCCCCCTGAATTATAGGTATATTATAGTTTATATTATTTTTATTTTTATTTTTATTTTTATTTAATTTAATTTTTTTTTTTTTTCAAGCAAGATATGACAAATGAGCATGGAAAACACATAGAATAGAGCATGTGATAGCACGGAACATTAGGTAAATCACATATCACGGGAGATTCAACATGCCTAATTTTTCGACAAGGAATTGGAATTGTTTTTCATCCAATGGCTTGGTGAAATATCGGCTAATTGGTACTCTGTGTTCACAAAATACATGTCGATTGTGCCCTTTTCTACGTGATCTTTGATAAAGTGATATCTAATGTCTATGTGCTTCGTGCGTGCATGATGAACAGGATTGCACGTAATCGCAATGGCACTTTGGCTATCACTATATATGGGTATATTATTTAAATTGTACCCATAATCGCGAAGCTGAGTCCGCATCCACATCATCTGCGCGCAACAGCATCTGCACGTGTTTTAGTATGTTTGAGTTAGTGAAGTACGACCTTCGCGAACTCCTGATCACTAATCCTAAGCCTCGCAATGAACTTTGCGAATTGAAAAGCTTTGCGAATTGCAAGACAAGCACGGGGGGTTGCGAACTTGCATGATTTCGCGTGCATGGATTCGCGAAGTTTATACTTCGCGAACTGGGTTTGCGAACCCATGCTGGACGAGGATCACGAATCCAGCATGGACCCGCGAAGTAGGACCATTCGCGAATTGGAGTTTTGCGGGTTCGACGTGTCGCGAACCCTAGTTTCGCGAGGTGGTGTTTCGCGAACTCGTACACTTTGTGAATTAAGTGCCGGGGTACTTTGCGAATTGAGAGGAACTTTAGAACGATTTGCGAACTATAGGCAGGCTGTCTTCGCGAATTGAGGATGGCGAGCCCAACGACCTGCGAACTCATGCATTTTGCGGGTTCTAGTTGGCTAATCCATGCGCGTTCGCGAATGGTGGCACTTCACAAATTGAAGATGCTTCGGGTGGGTCATGTGAGGTTGGCAAACACGTGTACTTCGCGTATCGAAGTTGGCAAATCCACTTGGTTGACAAATCGTGGCACTTCGCGAATTGAAGACGTCTCGCGGGCCGAACGAAGTTTGCAAATTAATGCAATTTGCGAATCCATAACACTTTGCGTGCCGAAGCTTGGCGAACTGAACCCCTTAGATTAAGACGTTTTAAGTTACAAAAAATATTTTCGCACCCTTTAATCAGAAAACTATTCTGGTTCCAAGGAGCATAGGCTCTTTCAACGCCCGATCATAATTTGCCTATCGGTGTTTTCGGGGTCAGTTTTCCGTATAGGCGGACGTTGTATTTGATAGAATTTTGGAACAAAAATTTACATAGTTAATTAATATAACTTATAGACTGACTTTATAGCCTTCTCAGGTTTAAAGGATAAATATTAGGAAATTCACCAGACCGAGTAGCAAATAGCTTAAGGTCGAATTTCGTACGCTTCACGAACTAAATAAGTTCGCGAAGCAAGTTCGCAAGTCATAGGAGTTTTGTGAGCCATATAAGGTCACGAATCGTATAAGGCTATGTTAATTAACGAGTCAAGAATAGTTCACGTGTGGATTTAACTGAGGAAAATTTTTATAAGTAGTCACATGTCTAATACAAGTCGATAATCAATATATCACTGCTTATGAAATTCAAGACTGTAATTAATTAATCAATTTCGATAGTATACTGATACTATAATTTTGTGCTCAAGGACGGAAGTTGGCCTCTTCAGTTGGTGTGCTGTCACTTATGATATGTCCTAAATGGAAATGTGCTCTAAGATGGTGCATATCGAGATAGAAAAGCCGAGGACCCACTTATGAAAGGAAAGAAAATAATGAAGGGGAAGAGAATGAGAAAGAAAGTGATGTCTAGGACGCATTGACGCGGTTGTCATTGCGAGATAGGACACGTGCACTGCATGCATATAGTTTCTACTTACTGAGCTCTTAGCTCACCTTACGTTGTGTGTTGTAGGTGTGAGCGAGCACGGTACGTGATCGCCTAGCCGAAAGGCAATCTTTTGAAGCTTCCGGGCAACTTCTGGGGGGTGTTGTGTACGTGGATGATGACCTGTGAGGCCGGGCGCATAGGATCTTTTGCTGCACAAATATACACGACACATGTAGATAGAACTTGAATGTACTTAGAAAGTTTGGAAGCATTCTTTTGTCTTAAAAATGTATTCTTTTGACGTGTACATGACATGAACTCCTTTATGAAAAAGAAAAATAAATTATTCCGCATTTTCGTATTTCTTCTAACTAAATACGCAGTTAGGCATGTAAGATAAGGCTAGAAATGGTAGCGATGGCTAGGGTCGTTACACTTTATGAGCCACGTAAGCCAGTAAGAGACGAATGGCTTCGATTCGAGCAACAAGAGCATATGTCTCGTCGTAGTCAATGCCTTCCTATTGGTTATATCCCTTTGCAACTAATCTTGCCTTGTTCATGATCACTTCGCCATCTTCATTCTTTTTGTTCTTAAATACCCATTTCGTACCGATGACAGTTTTCCCATGCGGACAGGGTACTAATTTCCACACTTTGAAGACGCTCAAATTGATTGATTTCCTTTTGCATCGCAAATATCCAATCCGGATCTTGTAGTGCGTCTGCTACTTTAGTAGGCTCATTTTGGCTTAAGAAGCAGCTGAAGAGACTGCGTTGATGACGTGTCCTTACACCGCTCGAAGGATCGCCAATTATCTGATCAATTGGGTGAGCATTAGTCCACTTGCGCTCATGGGGCAAAGCTGAAGTTGAAGCATCAGCCATTTGTGGGTCTAGATTTCCAATGATCTCCGATTGGTCACTTGTGTGAGGAAGTTCCAAATCTGCACTAGGAAGGAGCGACTTTGATGATTCTTCCTCAACAGCCATGCTAGGTTCTTCATTATTCTGTGGCAATTCTGAATCGGGTGAGGTAGGGACCGTTGAAGAGCTTGGTACATCGGCCTCGTCAGGTGTAGGACTGATGGTGACTGGCTGATGTAGAGGCTCAAAGAGGGAATCCAAGTCGTCTAACACAATTCTCATAGCTTTTTCTGGCGTTGATTACTGAGTTGTTGCCATCTTCTGTTGGTTTTGTGCCAACACACCAGTGAAAACGGGTTCTGAGATGTCGTCTTCAGAAGCCAGCTGGTTAGGCATTGGTTCTAAAATGAGGTGTTCAGGAGCCATCGGGTTAGGCTCGGGTCCTGGACTGATGTGCCCAGAAGCCATATCTGTCACTTCGTGAAAAGTGACATTGTAGCTTTCCTTAAACATACAGTTGGACTTGATGTATACTCGGTACGCTTTTGGGTTGAAGAATACCCGACGAAGGTTGTTTCGAATGCTTTAGGGTCGAACTTGGCGCGTTGCTCTCTGTCGTTCGCCACAAAGCACTTGCACCCGAAGACTTTGAAAAATGAGATGTTGGGTACTCCCTTATTTAAGATCTCGTACGAAGTTTTGTTGAAACGTTTGTGAACCCCGTCTTGTTTGGGTAAAACAAGCGGTATGTACTGCTTTAGCCCAAAGGAAGTGTGGGAGGCCGGAATGAATCAGCATCTGCGAGCGGCTTCCACTAGAGTTCTGTTTTTCCTTTCAACGACCCTGTTTTGTTGAGGTGTTTTTGCGGCTGAGAATTGTTGACTAATTCCATGTTTTGATAAAACTCACTGAGATATTTGTTCTTGAACTCATTACTTTTGAATAGTCTGTTGCAGCAAGTTTTGAGTAGAGTTCACAAAATTAATAATCAAGTCCCCTGTCTCATCCTTAGTTCGGAGGAACTTTGTCCAAGTGTAGCGAGAGAAGTCATCGACGATAACTAGCACGTACTTGCGTCCATTGATACTCTGTGTCTGCATGGGCCCACAGAGGTCCATATGGATTAGTTCCAAAGCACGAGAGGTGGACGCAATATGCTTGACATGATGAGATGCTTGCTTCATTTTCCCTAATTGACAGGCCAAACATTGAAGCTCCTTTTTCGGCTTTATAATTGGAAGACCGTGGACCAATTTTTGCTTAGAGAGGCATTGAAGAGCTTTCATATTCAGATGAGACATTCGTTGATGCCATAAGCTGATCCTCTATATCACAGTCTGAGTAATGAGGCATACAGCTGTCGAGGGCCGAACTGACGTCAGGTTGATCGTGTAAAGATGGGATTTCCGAAGTCCGTAGAGGAGTTCTATGTCCTGATTGTCCAAAATTCTGCATCGGTCAATGTGAAAATAATATCGTCGGATTTTTCAAAATAATATCCCAATCCTAGAATGGGGGTTGAGTCATTGTTCTCGAATCTGACTTTGCCGTTTGATCGTTTTTGTAGTTGCTCAGCAGCTCTTGATTTCCCGTCATATGGCAACCAGAATCGAGATACCACACATGATGGATCTGCATAGACAATTTAGAGAACTTTAGGTACCCACTTAAGAATGGGTCCTCTCGGATTAGCAGATGTAGAATTCGGTTCAGATATGGTTCCTAAATTATTATTTGAGGGAGTTTTAATAACCCAAGTCACTTTCAAAGAAGTGGTTTTGGGTTTAGCCTCTTTGGTTGACTTGGCCTTCTTGGCGGTTGTCTCCTAGGCGGAGATTTAGGAACCCATTTGGGTTGAACCTTGCACGAAAGCTAATTTCAGCAAGTACAAATGCTTTTGTAGGCTTGGCCGAGGAAAAGATCTTTTCTTTTGATAATCTCCTAAGGTGTTTGGAGGATTCAATCTTTAAGGGATACACTAGGTGAGAGCAAGAATGAAAAGCGCCACATGCCTTCTTTGTGGCGGGATCTTGTTTCCTACGGTTTATCCTAGATGCATTTGTCTTGGAACTAATATCCCTAATTTGTGAAGTAGAGCCTATTTCATAATTGTTGCTTCTAAAGGTGATAGGCTGAAGTGAACAAGTAGAAGCAATTATCTGAAAAGTAGAAATGGCCCTTTTATTTCTACGGGTGTCTTTTATTTGAACTGAAAGGAGTAACATTCTTAGAAACATCCAAATCTACTGGTTCCTTCTTTATCCACAGGGGACTTGATCGTCAATTTCGTGAACTCTACTCAAATTTGCTGTCAGCAGACTATCCAAGTCTTCGAACAGACATGGCACTGAGTTCAAGAACAAATGTCTGTGAATTTTATCAGAACCTTGGAATAAGTCAACAATTTTCAGTCATCAAGACTCCTCAACAGAATGGGTAGTCGAACGAAAGAACAGAACTCTAGTGGAAGCCGCGCGTACGATGCTCATCCACTCTGGCCTTCCACATTTTCTCTGTGCGGAAGCAGTAAATACCTCATGTTTCACTCAAAACAGGACAGTGGTTTCACAAGCGCTTTGACAAGACTCCGTATGAAATTAGCAACTAATGAGTACCCACATCTCAATCTTTGAAGTCTTCGGGTGCACGTGCTTTGTGGCGAACGATCGAGAGCACGTGCTAAGTTCGACCCTAAAGCATTCGAAGCCACTTTCGTCGGGTATTCTTCAACCTCGAAAGCGTACCGAATATACATAAGTCCAACCACACAATCAGAGAAAGCTACAATGTCACTTTCCACAAAGTGGCGGAGATGGATTCTTGTCACTTCGTCCAGGACCCGTGCTAAACCCGATGGCTCCTGCACACACTCAGTTCAGGACCCGTACCTAACCAGATAGCTTCTGATATATAGTTCAGAACCTGTTTTCACTGGTGTGTTGGCACAAAACCAACAGAAGATGGCAACAACCCCGAATTCAACGTAAGAAGAAGCAATGAGACTTGCATTACACATCTTTTGGACTCTCTTTCGAGCCAGTATATCAGTCACATACTGCTACACCTATAGTGGATTCTCCACCCGACGAGACCGACGTACCAAGTGCTTCTCACGTCCCTACCTCACCCGATTCAGAATTGCGACAGAATAAAGAAAAACCTAGACTGGTTACTGAGGAAGAATCATCAGAGACGATCGTTCCAAGTGCAGAATTGGAACTTCCTCAAGCAATTGATCATCAGAGACTACAGGAAATCTAGACCGACAGACAGCTGATGCATCGGCTTCAGCCTTGCCTCAGCACAAGTGACTAGAGGTCACTCCGTTGATCAGATAATTGGTGATCCTTCGGATGGAGTGAGGACACGTCGTCAACGCAGTCTCTTCAGCTGCTTCTTAAGTAAAAATCCTACCAAAGTAGCAAACGCACTTCAAGACCCGGATTGGGTAATAGCGATGCATGATGAAATTCATCAAATCGAACGTCTCCAAGTGTGGACCTTAGTACTCCGTCCGCATTGGAAAACAATTGTCGGAACTAAATGGGTATTCAAAAACAAGAACAATGTAGATGGTGAAGTGATCCGAAACAAAGCAAGGCTAGTTGCGAAGGGATACAATCAACACGAAGGCATCGACTACGACGAGACATATGCTCCTGTTGTCCGAATCGAAGCTATCCATCTTCTCCTGGCTTATGCGGCTCACAAAGACTTCAAAGTCTATCAATGGATGTTAAGACCGCCTTAACTGCGTTTAAGAGAAGAAGTCTACGTTGCTCAGTCGAAGGCTTCGTTGATCAAGAAACATCCCGATCACGTCTATCGATTGGACAAAGCTCTCTATGGACTAAACAAGCCCCACGTGCTTGGTACGATGTCCTGAGTGAATTCCTCGTGAGTCTGGATTCAAACGAGGAACGATAGACACAACCCTCTTCATCAAATGGCAAGACAAAGATCTGATCCAGAAGAGAATTAGGAGGAGGTCTCATACAGTCACAACCTCAAGTGACTATGAGCCAACCTGAGGAGCCGGTGTCTGCTCAATGGTTGATAACAGGCGAACATCAGTCGTCTGGAACATCAAGAAGGCGTCCGCACCGTTTGTGGCGAACGAGCAATTCGAAGCCGCTCTCTCCGCTGCTGTTCAATTGCTTGAAGACAAAATAATGGAGAGAGTTCTTACTGCCATAGAGACATCCAGCAGAGACACCGGGAAAGCACCTGTCTCCGAAGGCACCTCGTCACAGCCCAACCTCACACCTCCACAACCCACCCCACCGATCCTTTAGCCACTTCATCCATCCTCATCAACCCATACACCATACCCATAACCGAGCTCCACGACATCCTACTCTCGCCCGCCTGATCGGCCTCTCCATCTGGTCGCCTCATGAAAGTCTCTTTATAGGCGATTGGTGGATCATCCTGAGCCACCTACTGAAACTGCCGAGGCCAAGCTCCCAATCAAACGTCGACATGACGATCCTGACAATCAAGATCCTCATGACGGGGAGAAGAGGCCACGACATCTACGAGTGTCCAGGACAAGGCTCGGGCGCAACGCAAATAAGCGCTGGAGCAGGTGAACCCAAACCCACACCCAAACTATCGACACCACGCACCTCACCACCACTCTAACCTATATCGACCCACCAACAACCTTTCACCTAAGGAGCCTCCGCCCACACCACCGATTCTGACAAGCCCCTTGCTTCCGGAAGAAGAAGCAAGTGCCGCCGCTGCTCGTAACCCTAGCAGCTACCCGAGCTACTCCCCCGGTCGCTCCAGACAAACCGGGACCATCAGGACATGGCGTCAATCCACACGAGGTTCTCGACAAGTACATCTTCGAAGGACATGGATGACCCATTCCATGCCCGAGAGCATCAAAGACAACGGCTTCAGGATGTTCGGCACTTCCTGCAACAAGCCTCGTAGACCTCGTAATCATAGAAGACGATGAACTTCAGGAAGGGGAAACTACTACCAACAAGATTCCCCAAGGCTACCAGAGTTGATCGCACAACGAGCGGTTTCCCCCACAAGACAAATGCCAGAAACCGTTCGGATCGACACGCCGTGGGAGAATATCCGAATAGACATACCCTTTCTTGATGAAGTCCGTGAAACATTTGGAGTCACCAGACAGGGTCAAAAAGCCAATGAGTTCGAGCTGAGGGATCTTTACTAGGATCAGCAAAGAGAATGACCCTCTGTGGATGCTGACTCAACTTGGACTGATGTAATGCTGGAATGACTAAAGGACAAGTCAAGAGCCACTATAAGAGTCTCTCCCCGATTTGCCAGCTTCTCAGCGTCTACTGTGCTAAAGGAGACTTCCAACCCGACTACGTTATTGAGCAAGTGGACAGAACCCGAGAAGGAGCTAAGAGATAGCGACCTTCCGTATCTCCCTGCCGCGAGGTATACCACCTCTATCAGCTGTACGTGGAGAAGTACAAAGGTCCTCAAGGCTTCGTCAAGAAAGAAGGCCTCGAGAGACGGCTCTACCGGTTCATGATGCACCAAGTCAAGTACTTCGCCGCGCACAACGTTCAGATGGCTCTGGAGAGCAACATGAAGAAGGCAACATGACCGCACCGCTCTATAAAGGACCTGAGATCGAAGGGCTTCCAAGCAATCATGTGCACGTCAGCTCAGTCCTAGGCATCACCTGCCACAATCCAATCATCAAGAAGACTAGGTTGATGCTGAAGACGAGATTCAGAAGTTTGCGACGAACGCTCAAGGTCATCAGGAGGAATATAGAGCAAAGGTTTGGAAGAAATCAACAGAGAGACGATGCTGAGAATCCATCAGTTCGTGAGAGAACAGCCGCTCCTGATGGAGTTGTTAAACGACATCGAGGAGTGCCTGAAGCCGAGGGAAAACGCTCAGGAACTTCGAGTATGCTGGGCTTGCGCAGATCATACTAGCCCGACGAGGACAAACAGCGCGGAGACGAAATCAAGCACAAAGAGAGAGATTGTAGAGTATCAATTTTAATTGTGCTTGATTTCATTAGTTGTCCTTATGTTTTTGGGGCTTTTCTTATATTTGTCCTTAGATTAGGACTAGTTTAGATATTTTAACCAAGTGTATTTGCTATAAATACTTGTAATCAAACGCAATCAATAGAGAAAGTTTTGGAAATTGATCCGAATGCTTGCAATTCAATTCTAGAGAGAGAAACAATAGTACACTTTCTCACTCTACTCGAATTCTCTCTTGTTCTTCATTTGAGTTTTTCGATCGAATCCTAATGTCAATCATTATCATCGAATTTTCTTAGAATTCATGCCTATATCATAGAGTTGTTAATCGTAGGACTTAACGAGTCACAGGGAGAGATTGCAATTCTTCATGGGACTCCAAGTCAGGCAGCTCGAAGATGGCATCTTCATAAGTCAGACTAAATACATCAAGGACATTCGAAGAAGTTCCATCAAGATCAGAGCAAGCCTCTCAGCACTCCAAGCCCATGTCAACTAGCTGCAAGTTGGATGACGATCCCACAGGAAAAGCGATTGAAATCACACTCTATCGCAGCATTATCAGCTCTCTTCTTTAGCAAAACTCAAGCCGGCCGGATATCATGTTTGCCTTGCTATGTGCCCCTTTCCAAGTCGCCCTAAAGAATCCCACATGCTCGCGGTCAAACGTATCTTATGCTACCTCAAAGGCACCCCATCCCTAGGATTGTGGTATCGTAGGGCAAAAATTTCAAATTACATTTGCTATACTGACGCTGATTAATTTGCTCGCGTTTGGCGATATACTTTATGCACGCTCAACTCGCATAGTCCCCCGAGTGATTCGTGCATGCTCGTGCATATGCAACATGAATTAATGCTAAAATTACTTACATGTCATGAAATCAATTAATTCACGTAAGCATATATAACATCGATCACATATTCATAATTTAGGCACATACAACAAGTTATGTGTTGTGGTTGAATTTCCACTTACTTGTTGTCCGTAGATTATCTGTTAATGGTTCGGCGGAATTCCTAATTTCGACCTTAACACAAAAATTATCATGTCAGTATACTATCTAAATTAACTAACTAGCTAAATTATCGAATCCCTGAGTATTGAAATACCAGGTATCGACTCGTATTTAGACAAGTGAACCCTTAATATGGTTTGCTAAGTCAAATTGACCCGACCTATACTTAATTCGTAAAGTTCTAAATTAACTAAGTGTCTCATTTGATTCATGAACTATACTTAAATTCGTGATCTAGATAATTGGTGAACTACACTTGTTACTTAACCTAAGTTCTCATAATTCACGAACTTATATAGTTCATGAGCTAATTTAGATCTCTTAATTCGTGGAACTTGACTCGTGAAGTACCTTATGCATACACTTTACGAACTTAGATAGTCCATGAAGTTTGTGCAACTCGTAAACTAGCTTGCATTCTCATGCCCGTGAAGTGTTGCTCATGACCCCAAATTCGCGAAATCACCATCTCATGCACATGGTTTCTTAGTTCGTCAAGTCTACACTTCGCGAACTCTCATACTTTATGAAATTCGCGAAGCTCCATTCCATAGCACACTCGACTCGTGACATTTGACATCTAAGTCTCACTTTGCGACGTCTATTATTTCACGCCTAATTTGCCAAACGCTCTATAGTTCGCGAAGTTCTACTTCACGAGCCTACGTTCACGAATTCTGTCTCTCATCTCTTGTTCGTGAAGGATTGAGGCTAGAGACCCTAATTCATGAAACCTAGTTCGTGACTCATCTAATTCGTAATGCCCTCAAAAGTTGGATTCGCGGAAGATGGCCCTCAATTCGCCAACCTAGCTTAGTTCATGAAATGACCTACTCATATCTCCCTCTCGATTCGTGAAATGTTCTTCATACTTAAACTAGGGTTCGCCACTTGCTAAGGATTCGTCAAACTCACTTCTCGTTCAATTCGTGAAATGCTTAGTCTAGTTCGCGAACTACTCTACCACTTTCCAAATTTAACTAGGTCTAACACGGGATTTGCGAACCTTTCATAGCGAGATTCCCATGAATTCGTCAAGTTCGCACTTCGCGAACTCCTTTCCTACCCACTTCACGAATACCTTAAGAGCTTTAAGTTGGTTCGCGGTTTGCATGAGGTCTTGCTTGACTGGCGAAACCCCCACTTTGTGAACCCATGGAAGCCCTTAAGTTTTGCCAACTCTACCTTTCCAAAAATTCGCGACTTTCCTAGTCCATGAAATCCCCACACTCAATTCGCGATTCATGGATTCGCCAACCTAGCCTAGTCGTGAAACCCCTCCAAGCTCCCTTCGCGAAGCCATGCACGTGAAGTCCTTGGGTTCGTGAACCTTATGCCACCACGGGTTCGCGACTTAGGATTCGTGAGACATACATTTTACGAATCCATTTATTCAGAAACACCTATTTGATTTGCGAACCATAAAAACCTTGATCTAATTATCACTTTTCTCAAGAACTCTACGAATATCACATAAACATTCAAAACCTAAAAATCGAACTTAGTAAAAACTACGAGTTTATGCAGATTTCGGGTAATCCTAATTTACAAGTTAAAAACGTAAAGCTCATAGCAAGATTTCGTACCATCTCAAGCTCAAGTTCGAATCCACTTGCTTCTCTCTAGCTCGTGTTTGTAGTGAGAAATGCTATTAGATATTTTAATCTATCAAAGGCATGGTGATGAGTCTGGTGTTGACGTGAATTTCCCATAATTTAAAGAACTTTGTTTCCCAAAGTTTATCTTCAATGCTTTGGGCCTAAATCTAGGTTTAGCCCAATTATAACTATAGCCCAATTCCTATTCATACTAGTATAATTACCTCAATCTCTCTTATCCTACATTTTCGAAAATTCCCAAATAAGTTAGATGTCACCAAAAGCACAAAGTTAAATGCACAGAATTTCATATAATTCACATAAGCATACAATCAGTACACGAAGTCTTCACAACCACATAGGACGTGTATGCAAATTTATGCAGTCACGTAAACATGAAATGTGCGTGCAATTTATTGGCTAATTATCTGACGGGACTCGGGTTCTACAACGTTCGTTCAGAACCCAAATCAGACAAACGAAAGTTGGGCAAAGACTAACAACATGCAACTGAAGACACAAGAAACTGCATACCAACATGTTTCAGCCAACAAACTCAAGAGGAAATGGATATGGACCAACTCTTCGAGAATTTGTATTTCTCAATAAGTGTCTATTGGATATGGACCAACTCTTCGAGAATTTGTATTTGGATATGGACCAACTCTTCGAGGAAATGGAATGGACCAACTCTTTGATCCATTTCCTGATACAGTACCCATTCCTAGTCCCACACCTACAGAGTCTGAACCCATTCCTGGACAAACCATTCCACCCTCACTCGCAGATAATTCGCCCTCTGCAGCACAGGCAGAAAACTCCCAAGCTTTCGCTAGCCACAATTCTGCTCCTGAGAACGAGTATCCGCTCATCGAGGAATCAGAAATGGATGAATCATGAAAAGAAATTGATTCGAAGTCAACCTACAGAGCGAATCATAGGAGACCCCACTGCAGGAGTACATACTAGGGGTTTGAAATCAAACGAGTGCAGTTTTACTTGTTTCTTGAGCCAAATTGAACCAAATGAGTTTGAATGCTCAAGGTCTGGAACTTGGTTTCCCATCCGAAAGGAAGACTATGATCAGAACAAAATGGGTTTTTAAAAACAAGAAAGACGAAGATGGTGTAGTAATCCGTAACAAGGCCAGAATTGTAGCTAAGGGTACAACCAACAAGAAGGCATCGACTACGATGAGACTTTTGCCCCTGTAGCAAGAATAGAGGCTATCAGATTGTTTCTATCATATGCAGCAAACAAAGACTTTACTGCCTATCAAATGGACATAAGGACTGCCTTCTTAAATGGGATTTTGAAGGAAGAAGTGTTGTCTCGCAGCCAGAAGGATTCGAAAGTGTCGCCCCGCCATCTATTACCCATTCCTTTACTAGTTTATGTGACTGCTCGTGAAATAAGGGAAATTCAATATGCGAAAATGCGTACAATTTTTCATTTTATATAAAGAAAATGATAATGTACAATATAAGGTCATCTGGGATCGTAAATACATAGGGGAGTGTGCAAGCGAATCAAAAGAAGTCTAGAAGCCCGCCACCCAGGTCGCATCCATGTACACACGTCCACCTCAATTGTCCCCCGAAAAGCTTCAAAAATAGGCCTCACCATCAAAAGGATCATGTACCGTGATCTCGTGAACCTACAACACATAAAAACGTGGAATGAGCTGAAAAGCTCAGTAAGTGAAAATCATGCATGCTATGCACGTGCCATAGAATGCAGAGGCATCCGCGCCAATGCTTTCTAATCCTCACGTAATTCTTATGTTTTCTTTTCATGTAGGACCCTCGGCTAATCTTGCTATGTACTGTCATGGAGCTCAAATCCACTAGGGATATATGTAATACCCGTAAAATATAATTGCGGGATTTACAACTTAATTAGCGACGAAAGTAGTTATTTAAGAACTTTGTTGGATTAATTAGTATTTTCGATGATATGATGCCTTTGTATTCTCATGCCTTCAAGTGACTTATGTGCCTATATGATTTCATGATGTGTAATTTATAATTCTTATATGCGTTATGAATTATTACGTAAATGCTGAATTAAATTACGTGCTAGGAAGGATTCTAACTGAGGAAAATAATTAACATTTATATTGGTAAGAATCGAAACTAGTTCAGAGGAGTTTGCGAAACATTAGGGTTTGTAAGTATATTATCGAAAATGAAAGTGTCAAAACTAGAAAATGTTGAGTTGAGAATTTTTGAAACCACGTGAGAAAGAGAGTGATTTCGAGAATAAAGAATCCCAAGATCCTTGGATCTCGAGATCTTGAAGTCAAATGAATTATAGTTTGAGAGAAAGTCCACTTCGAAATTTAAAGTAACATAAATGTCGAGATAGGTCAATATCGAAAAGAGAAAGTTGAGCCATTAAAATGTCGATACATTAACAATCACGTGATCTTTAGATCTCGATATTTTTAGAACTCGAGATCAAAGATATTTGAGGATTTCGAAAGAAGAGATAGAGATAAGCTTTGATAACTTAGCTTGGAAGGAAAATTGAAGTAATGAAAGAGCCGAGATAAGGGTCGACTAAATGTCGACGTCACTTACTAATTATTACACGCAAGCCATAGATAAGAAGCTAGAAAAGAGTAGAACATTTTCATTGATAAAACTCTCGAGAATCTAGCAGTACAGAGGAAACAAAGCATTCAAACAAGCATTCGTCCTCAAAGTTACAAAAGGGTATAATTCTTTACTTTAATTCATGTTTTTATTTATGATCAAGCATATTAGCAAGCTAACAGTTTGCATAAAGTAGGGTGTTAACTACTGATTTTAGGGTTTCGATAAGATTCATGCGACCTTCAAACTGTTTTGAAAATTATGAAGGTTCGATCGATATGCCAAAAAGGTATTTATCAAGTGATATATTCTCCAGATTATAAAATCTCGGAGCTGTTAGTTTGATCGGAAAGATCTCGAGCTTAAGAATGGGGAAAGAAAATGTCGACATCCATCTTGAAATTTTATATAAGTTCAATGTCGAAATGTTAGGGTAATTGTCGAAATGTTAGGATAGGAATGTCGAGTTGACATATCGAGATCCATTCCATAGTTGTGTCGAGATCTTTGAATAGAGTCCAAATGTCGAATTCTTACCTATACAATGTCGAGACCTAATTAACCATGCAACTCGAGATTTGTCCATCATGTCGAGGTTCAACTATAAGGAATGGAGATCCATCTAAACTCTAACTCGAGATCTAATGATGTCAAGATCTTTGTGCATGGTTTAAATATCGAGTTCAAGTAAGTATGATGTCGAGATCCCATAATGAAACCCAAAATTCATGTTAAAGTCCAAAGAACATGTCGAGATCTTTATTCATAAATCTCGACATACACATCTCGAAGTCCTTGAGTATTACTTAGTTAATGTCGAACCCTCGAATACACTATGTCGAGATTTACCAACCATGTCAAGCTCAAGATCCATCCACATGTCGAGATCAAGCTCAAAACCCATTTCGTTAACCATGTCGAGGTCCTTAGGAATTTCAAAGTGCTATTTTTCAATTTAAGTCAAAATTCGAAACTTTAAGGTTTCGAAATTCATGAAAGTCGAAATTAGGGTTTTCAAATTAAGCAATTTCATGAAATTATGATTAGACTAACAAACCCTAATTTATATGTCCCTATATTTAGGGTTTGAAGGTTAGCAACTTACCGATAACTTAATAGCTAAGGATACCAGGTAAGTGGAAATCGCAACTACGACACTAATTATATGTGTATGAATTATGTGTTATATGTTGTTATAATTCTATGTGACATGTCTATGTGCTTATATGATTTTATGTGAGTTCTTACGTGATTTAATTACGTTATACTATGACATGACACGCATATTCATGGCATGAGCATGTGCACGCACGACTAGTATGAGAGTCAGGGAGATAAGATAGCGTGCATGAGTATAAGATCGCCTGTGAGCGATGTATATCTGCCGATATAGACATTTGTGTCGACTCAATGATGAGTCTCGGCTCTTCTATGCTACCACGGCAATTCACGAGGTCGAATTACCTGATTCACGAGAGGTAGGGGAAATATATTACGGCGATTCACGAGGCCGACTGCCTGATTCACGAGAGGTAGGTAAATACCCCGCAGCGGGAGATGCAACCTGGACGATGCGACTCGAGGGTATGAGTGGCACCGAGGGAACCTCGAGTGTTGGCGACCTCGCAGTAAGCTACCAGTGAGAAGCGCCCGCGTGTCAGACCGCATTGGGATGGAAAGGCGCCTTAGGGTTAAACGAAATTTGTGTGCCCGGGTTAGCCTCTCAATGGGAACGCATTGGGATTGAAAGGCACTATTAGCCTCTCAGTGTGGACTAGGGGTGTTCAAATGTCGGTTAAGCGACCGAACCGAACCGAAACCGAAGTTTCGGTTCGAATCGAATACCGAACCGAAATTTTTCGGTTCGGTATTCGGTTTTCATTTTGATAACCGAATAAAATTCGGTTCGGTTTCGGTTTACTACCTCGGTAAACCGGACTGAACCCGAAAAACCGAATTTATTATTACTTTTTATTTTTCTATACATATATATAATTATATAAAATATATAATCATATATTATTATATGTTCTATAGTAATATTATATCCACCATATGTTATAAAATATGAAAAATATTATTCAAAATATTATACAAATATATATATGATAATATATTTTTTTATAATTTAAATCATATTAACATATTAAATAAAATATTAAAAAATTAGCTCAATTAAATATTTTTATACAATTCTATATGATAGTATATTTTTATAATATAAATCATGTATATATTTTTTTATTTCTTTTATTAAAATTCGGTTTTTCGGTCGGTTAACCGAACCGAACCGAAAAAATTCGGTAAAAACCGAATTTCGGTTCGGTTTTCGGTTTATGAAATCCTCGAACCGAACTTTCGGTTAACCGAAAGTTTGGTTCGGTTCGGTTCGGTTATAACCGAATGAACACCCCTAGTGTGGACCGCATTGGGATTGAAAGGCACCATAGGGTTAAGCACAGATTGAGTACTCGGGTTTAGCCTCCCAGTGTGTGTACTGCCACTTATACCCTTAGGGGTTTGAGCTCTATATGGTGCATAGTAAGATTGAAAGCCGAAAGGGCCCAAATATGTTATGAAAGGTCAAGAAGGAATTGAGAAGTAGATAGCATTGGCGCGAATGCCTTCGCTATTTAGGTCACGTGCATTGCATGCATGATTTTCACTTACTGAGCTTTATAAGATCATTCCACGTTTTATGTGTTGTAGGACCCCGCGATCACTGTACGTGATCATTTTCACAGCGAGGCCAACTTTTGAAGCTTCCGATGGCTTTTGAGATGGAAGTGTGTGCATGGATGCGACCTCGTGGAGGCCCAGTAGATAGAATTATATTGACCCGCATGCGCGCTTTCCTATGTTTTTAGGACCCACGATGATTTTGTAGGAACCGTTACGATTTCTTTTTATAAAAGGAAAAATTTTATCCGAAATTTCATACGACTTATTTCG
This sequence comes from Craterostigma plantagineum, assembly GCA_027422505.1. Lineage (NCBI taxonomy): Eukaryota > Viridiplantae > Streptophyta > Magnoliopsida > Lamiales > Linderniaceae > Craterostigma > Craterostigma plantagineum. The sequence continues at coordinate 771,144 of JAPQWV010000203.1, forward strand.
TTATTACGACATTAGTCGTGTAGAATAGTTAAGAAATAGTGGTAGAAGACGGGGCTGCCACAATATAAGTGATAATACCCAGACTGAGAGGCTAACCGTAGTACGCAATTTGCATTTATCCCTAAGGTGCCTTTTCAATCCCAACACGGTCTATCACACGGACGCTTCACGCTGGTAGCCCACTCCGAGGTAGCTAACACTAGAGATACCCCGGTGTCGCTTCTTCCCTCAGGTCGCACCCTCCAGGTCGCCCCTTCCAAAAATAGGGCATTTTCCCAAATAACATGTACATAGATCGCCAACATAGGAAGTCGTCATGGTGACATAGAACAGTCGTGACTCAACTGTGAGTCGACATCAGATGCCCATATCGGTAAATATCCATCGCTCACAGGCGATCTTGTACCATGCATGCTCTCATGTCTTGACTTTCATGCAAATCGTGCGTGCATAAGAACATGCTTACGTAAATCGTGTGCACATGCATGTCATATCATCACATGTAATAAATAAATCACGTTACGTAGGAATTCATGTAAAATCGTAGAAGCAAGTAGAGACATAATTCATGCACATAAAAATTATGTATTGTAGTTGTGATCTCCACTTACCTGCTATCCTGAGAGTGTTTGCAAATATATGTAAGGGTTCCTAATGTTTCGCTCCTTATCCATGAAAATTACTAAGTTAGTATATAAGCTAAGTCAGATATTTCGAAATGCCTAATTTACATGGAAGATGTATGTTTCGAAACTATAAAGATACCAGGGTTTCGAAATTTTACGCTTTGATGGTTTGAAGGTTTCGAAAATTTAACTTGGTTCACAAGTAATTCCTTTCGAAATTTTCTAGGTTAGTGTTGAAATAGTATACACAAGAATTTCGAAATATCTTTTAAAATTTTGGTTTTGCAATATGGCGACCCTAGCTCTCGCTATCTATTCTAACGTCAACTTATGTGCCTAACGAGTTATTAAATTTAAAGGCGTGCGAAAATGCGTATGAAAATTTTCCATTCATATAATGGAAGTCGTTCCTTTACATGACAAAAAGAATTACATGAATTCCTAAATTCATACAATTCCTAGTTACACGAGAAGTGTATACTGTCAGGCCAGCCGCCAGGGAAGAAAAAATAATAAAATATTATTATATAATATTATAATATTATTTTATATATATAAAGAAAAAATCTTAAAGATAAAGAATGAGCGGCCCATATCAACTGGCGACGCGGCGGATTCCTGGCCACCGGTTTTGAGTGGTCCAGAAGAGCTGAGGACATCTATAAATAGGCTGAGGATTCTTCAGTTATTATCATCCCAAATCAAGTGAGAAGCATTCAGTGCGAGAGAAAAATAGAGAGAAACTTATAAGGGTCGATAAGGGTGAGAGCGGGTTTTAGTTTTATTCGGGTAGTTGGGAATAGGTACAAATATATTACTGGGGTGGGTAAGGGGTCTCGAGTTTTTGTTTAAACACGAGTGTTAGTTTGTACGCTGTAATATTCTAAATATACTAAAGCTGGTGCTCTCCGTGGAGATAGGCGGTATTGGCCGAACCACGTAAAAATCTCGTGTGCTCTGTCCGTGTCATTTTGGTTTAATATTGTCCCAACAAATTTTCGCGAATCCAAAATCAACCTTCCGCTGGGCCCGAAATATTACCACTCAACCCCAACAAGTGGTATCAGAGCCAAGCCTAATTGATATTCTGAGTATGCTTTGTGGTTGCAGCTTTGTCGGATCTTCCACATCAGAAAAGATATCAAGAAGGTTCGTGTCGGGCCAAAGCTGTCGAATCTCTGCAAGGATAATGGCGACGGAAAATAGTTTGAAAGTGCGACAATTTGATGGTACGGGGAGTTTCACTCTGTGGCAGAGACGGGTGAAGGATATACTTGTTCGTCAAGGCCGGGCTAAAGCTTTGAAAGGGAACACGGCAAAGCCGGAGAAAATGAAGAAAGAAGATTGGGAGGATTTGGGATCAAGATGTTTCAGCACTATCCGTTTATACATTGGGGATAATATTATAAATAATGTTGTTAATGAGGATTCTGCACCAGATTTGTGGGCGAAGTTGGAGGAGCTGCACCTCGGGAAAAACTTAACCACAAAGTTAGATCTGAAGTGGGAGTTATACCGACTGAAGATGGAGGAAGATGGGAATCTCATGGATAACATAAGCGTGTTCAACGGACTTGTGCATCAACTTATAAAAGTTGATGTAAAGTTAGAGGAAGAAGATAAAGCCCTTTTACTTCTTACCTCGCTTCCTGATTCGTATGATAATTTGGTCACAACCATCTTGTATGGAAAGACGACGGTGAAGATGGTGCATGTGCAGTCAACTCTGTTGGCGCATGAAAATAGTAGACGATCAAATTATGGAGATAGCCAAAAATTCGGCGTTGGCTATTCATGGGGAGAATCGTAGAGGAAGGTTCCACGCCAAGGAATTTGGAGGTAGCAGCAGGTCCAAATCAAAGAATGGAGGGAAGGGCATCATGTGCTACAAGTGTGGTGAGCCAGGACACATCAAGAGGAATTGTCCGACTTGGAGGACGGACAAGACGGCGAGAAAAATTCCACAACCATGATAGCACAGGATACGGATGATGTTGTAGACGTTCTCACAGTCTACAATGATGACGCTTTTTCCCAGGATGAATGGATATTTGATTCGGGGTTGAAGTACCATATTTGCTCCGAAAGAAAATATTTTGATACGTTCCAGAAGATACGAAGAGGTTCGGTTTCCATGGCTGATGGATACCGTCATGCGGTTCGTGGTGTTGGAACTGTGAAGATCAAAATGACTGACGAAGCGGTACGGGCTTTGGGTGGTGTGATATTTGTCCCAGAGTTACGAAAGACCTTGCCAGTTAGATTCCAAGGGCTAGAGGAGTTTCATCGCTTAGGGGGAGTCTGTAATAATCTTCTCCTACTGAAGGGAGAAGAGCCTGGAGGTTTGTATCGTCTGGACGGGAGTGTGAAAACACTCTGACGTCGATGGGTTCACGAAAGTCGTGCGCGCATGGTGGAAAGGCAGACGGTCGTGAGAAGGCTAGTCCTGCTGGAGAAGGGGTTGCCTCGAAGTCCCTCTTCAAAATCGACGGGTAGACTCGGTTCGGCAGCTGCACATAGGATTGGCCGCGGGTTAATCAAGTTGGTAGGACATGTATTCTTGATTCGGATATGTATAGCTGGTACAAGGAGGCTAATGGATGTTCGTAGTAATTACGAACGGGTTACTCTCAGACAGACTCGCTGTGATGAGTGCTTGGCGGTGCTAAAGACGATGCTCGGATAGGTGTCGAATGCGGCTTGCGGGGGAGAATTGTTAGGCCAGCCGCCAGGGAAGAAAAAAAATAATAATAATATTATAATATTATTTTATATAAAAAAATCTTAAAGATAAAGAATGAGGTGCCCATATCAACTTGCGACGCGGCGGATTCCTGGCCACCGGTTATGAGTGCTCCAGAAGAGCTGAAGACATCTATAAATAGGCTGAGGATTCTTCAATTATTATTATCCTAAATCAAGTGAGAATAATTCAGTGCGAGAGAAAAATGGAGAGAAACTTATAAGGGCTGATAAGGGTGAGAGCGGGTTTTAGTTTTACTGGGGTCGTTGGGAATAGGTACAAATATATTACCCGGGTGGGTAAGGGGTCTCGAGTTTTGGTTTAAACATGAGTTTTAGTTTGTACCATGTAATATTCTCAATGTAGTAAAGCTGGTGCTCTCCGTGGAGGTAGGCGGTATTGGCCGAACCACGTAAAAATCTCGTGTGCTCTGTCGGTGTCATTTTTATTTTATATTGTCCCAACAAAATTGTCGCGAATCCAAATTCAACCTTCCGCTGGGCTCGAAATATTACCGCTCAACCCCAACATATACATGCACAGCAAAAGAATCCTATGCGCCCGGCCTCACATGTCGTCATCCATGCACACACCACCCCCGAAAGACGTTTGGAAGCTTCAAAAGGTTGCCTTGCCACCTAGGCGATCGCTTACCGTGGTCGCGTGCGCCTACAACACATAACGTAAGGGGTGAGTGATTTGTTCAGTAAGTGAAAATTATGCATGATATGCACGTGATAAATCCCCCGCAAAGGCATCCTCGGCAGCACTTAAGTCTCATACTACTTTCGCTCACGGCCCTCGGCAGACTTGCTAGGCGTACACCGTAGAGCTCTAATCCAACCATGGGCATCAATCCAAATCCTGAGGGCATCAACCCTACCATGCTATCAAGGATATAACAGCATCAACCCAACCATGAGGTATAAATCATAGAAGCCGCGCTAACTTAACTTACAACTCGATATCAGTTGCCCACCTCGGCAATCATCGTTCGCTTTTTGCGGCATAAATCATGCACACTCGACTCACATGATCCCCCGAGTGTTTCGTGTATGCTCGTGAAATGCATAGTGTATCATTGCCATAATGCTTAGCATAATCATAAAACCACGTCATATAAATTCACGTAAGCACGTAGGCACTAAGTCACTTAATCACATAAGTTAGGCACACACAAGCATGTTATGTGTTGTAGTTGAAGTGAAGTGTCCACTTACCTGTCGTCCGTCGATTAATGCTACTGACCCGATAAATTTCCTAAGTCTCGACCTTAGGCACGTCAGTATACTTTTTAATTAAATGGATCATCTAGTTGCTCGAAATCCCTAAGTGTTAAAAATATTATATTTGACTTGGTATTGGAAAGGTAGTTGTTAATTTAAATTCGTGAAAGTTCATGACTCGTGAACTATACTTAACTAGTGAACATATTTTAGACTTACAACTCGTGGCATTTGAATGACACGTGAAATTCATATTTCTTATAGTTCGCAAAATGATGTTCGTATAAGACTCTGATTCGTAACAGATTGAACCTATTCTCATTTTGCGAATTCATCTACTTGAGGATCATGTGGGATTCGCTAATTATTATTCATGAATTACACTAATTCGCGAAAGATCTAGTCTTCATAGGGTTCGTGAATTATTTTTGTCACTTAACCTAAGTTCGCGACTTGCTCACTAGTTCGCGAAGTCTATGAATTTGCTAAGCTTACCCTCTTTACCCTATTTCACGAATTCATTAGGCCCTCAATTCACCAAGCTTAACATATTCTTTCTCAATTCGTGAAGCAATAACCTGTGAAATTCAGTTCGTGAAGTTCTCCTAAGCCCACTTCTAATTCGCGAACTTATATAGTCCGTAATTTATCCACTTCGCGAATTAAACCTTGAGTTGATTCGTGACCTTGTTGGGCCCGTGAAACCCTAGTTCGCCAAATCAGGATTCGTCGAATTAACACCCCCTACCAAGTTCGCGAACTCCATCTATTCTCCCGATTCGCGAATCACACCAATCTGCTCATGGTTCGCGGCTTATTAAACTCGTGAAGTTCCCATTTCGTGAATCAATGGAGTGAAAGCCTTTGAGTTCGCGAGCTACACTACCCACGATTAGCGACTTGCATGGAGTTCGTGAACTTCATGGTTCACGAATCTCCTTGCATGGCTTAATTGGCGAAATGCTACTCAAGTACACTTCGCGAACTCATGTGTGCGAACCCTTATGATTCGTGAAACATCTCTCAACTCGCAAAATACCTAGTTCTACTCAAGTTCGCAAATTGCTATACATACAAGGTTCGTAAACGAAGGTTCGTGACCTATCAAATTCGTGAAACCCACTCATACTTCGCGAACCCTTCCCCAATTCGCCATCCTACTTTAATTCGTGAAACGCTTCCCTTGTTCCTTTCGCGAGCCCATGCATTTGAACCTTTAGGGTTCGCGAATCATAGTTCGAGAAATTCCCTTTTCTGCGATTCTAAAACCTATAAACACCTTTTTGTCCCGTGGACTTCTAGATTTTCGATTATAGTATTACTTTTCTCCAAAACGTCGATGAATATCATATGAGTTGCAAAACCCTAAAATCGAACTTAGTAGATATACAAGTTAAGCAGATTGTTCGTGAGCTAACGTCCTAAACATGCTAGTTTTGAGCTTAAAACTTAAAATCATAGTAAGAAATTTATACCTTCTTCCAATGCCCAAGTTCGATTGCTCGTTCCACTCTCTATCGTTTGTTTTAGTGTGAGAATGGAAGTATTGTTCTTTCTCCTTTACCAAGCACGTTAACTTTTATTATTGAAGAATAATTTTAGTTTAAAACTTTTCTAAGGTATGGTAAATAGGGCATGGGTTGACGAAAATATCCCATAATTTAAGGAACATGTCATTAATGTTTTTCTTCAAGAATCTTGGGCCTTAGTTTGAATTTAATCTAAGCCCAACTATAACTATGCTCCAATTCCTATCCTTATTAGTATTATTTCCTCCATTTCCCTTAGTCTAATTCTCGAAAATTCCTATCAAGTTAGATGTCATGAAAGTACAAAATTAAATGCACAGAATTTCATATAATCAAATAAGCACATAAGCACATAATTAGTACACGAAATCCTCATTAATCACATAGGGCATGAATGCAAATTTATTGGCCTTGCTAGCTTACGGGGACTTGGGCTCTACACGCAAATGCTTCGGAATTTGTTTCGTAAAATATTTTGAAGACTTTCTAATTTCGAAATTTGTTTCGAACTTTGTTTCGAAATTTTCTTTTAACACACATATAGTAATTTTGAAATTCTCTTTTTCACCTACACGAACTTTTTGAAATGAATTTCGAAATGGATTTCAAAACTTCTTTCGAAATTCATTTTGAGAGTCCTTTCGCAAAAAACTTTTATAACTTCTTTCGCAAAATTTATCTAAAAACATAGCTTCTTTCGAAAAATCTCACACCACATCAATCAAAATTCCATTCTTCCAAAATGTTCATATGACACTTAAACACACTTAACCCTTTCAATAATCATCGCCCTTGCACGTTTTTCATGCCTGCCAACATATATAACACTTAGAATTTTAAGATCCTTAGATCGAACTATATTTTTATCAAGAACATACGAAGAACTTAAAATCTTCAAGGCACGTTAAATTTTCAAATGTTGAAACTTTATTTCAAACCTAAAATTATGCAGGTTCTTGTGTTGCTAAACACCTAACATGCTTAAATATGCGCAATTGACTTCGACCTCTACTTTAACAATGTTTATCTAACTCCTAAGAAATAATCATTATAATATTATGAGATTTCCCTTTGGTTTAAGTTTTCGTTTAAGTTTTTGAAAGTCTACTTAGAAAACCCTAAGTTTCAAGTTTCGAAATTCTGGGATTCGAAATTCTTCTATTTCGAAAAACCCTCATTTTGCAATTCTATAATTTCGACATTCTCATCTTTCGAAAATTGATCTTTCAAAAATTCCTTAGTCGTACTTTCTCTTCCTTTCACAAGTTCCCTCTATCTATTTCATAAAAAATCTTCTAAGTCCACATTTAGTTATTTGTCAGATTAAACATAACATAATCACATAATCCACTTAATATGCACTCATATAATCATAATATGTGTGCAAAATTTATTGGTCGGCTTACTTACGGGTACTACAGTAAGTGAAGAACATTCAGACTTCGTATATAAACTCGACAAGGAACTATACAGACTCAAGCAAGCTCCACGGGCCTAGTACGAGGTTTTATCCAACTTCCTTATCAACTCATGCTTCACAAAAGAGAAAAATAGCACCACACTATTTGCCAAGAAAAGTGGTTCCGATATAATGCTTGTATAGATCTACGTGGATGACATCATATTCGGCTCGACCGACCCAGAACTCTGTGTCGAATTCAGTAACTTGATAATGTTGACCTTTTTGTTGATGATTTTATGTACTTAAGATGAGATAGGCACTACTAATTTAGCAATTCGAAATGTGCATTATCATGTACTTATATTTAAGTAAATTGCACTTTGACACTGTGATTCCATTGCAACGTGACTTATTCGATACCACTGTGATCATTGATTCCACAGTCCTGATATCATTATAATGTATATTTGGAAAGTGCCTGCATATATGGAAAGACTGAATGTGATCTTGAAGCTATTTGTGTAAAATCACGTGATTAACCATTCATGTGTTGCACTGTGTTAATTAGAGTAAGGATTATGCGTTAATTAGAGTAAGGATCATTATGATATACATGGTAAATATATTTTTGCTGGAACTGAGTTATATATGGAAGGTGATCATGACTGTATCATTGAATGCGTTAAATATGGATATTATGTGTTAAGGATATATTTGCATGCATTTAGACATGCTAAAATAGGAATTATATGATTTGGATACAGTTCAATTCGTGCTTAGCTGTTTAAGTTCTTGCTGGAAATGATATGTGCTATACATGGAAAATACGTCATCCACTTGAATCTGTCTATTTCTAGGAAGAAACCATACCATATCACTAAGAATTGCATCTTAAATGCTTGAGTCGAACCAATTCTTTCCCTGTGCGAATTTTGTATTTATTTGAATGAAAAATTCCTGATTAATGTGCTATATATTTGTTAAGATGCTGAGTGGAACTATTTATGGTATCTTCGTAAGTACCAACGTACTAATGAATATGACCGTTGTGATACTTAGAGCTTGATTTGGCATGACATCTGTGATGATGATGTGCTGAACTGGTAATTGTGACTGACATTCCATATGAGTGTGTGATGCTAACAGGTTTATATAAGTCGACACTTCTACATCGAGTGCAAACAACACGAACATATATACGAAATAGCAAGAATAGAGATCTAAGAACGAGAGTTCTGATTTGCGAATTAGTGTTGTTAGGACCCCTAATATCCAACCTAGATCGAATTACTAAGAATTGACTAGCAAATCTAAGAAATTTGAGAGCTTACGATTGAGATTTGCTTACGAAGAAAGCTTGAGAGAGTTGAGAGCACTCAAGGGAGGCGAAAATCTTCACTCTAAATTTTCAATTCTATTTTTCGATCTGAATTCCCTTGTACAACACAGTCCTAATTTTCTTAGGAGTTCACTTATATATACCACCTCGTGGTATATTTACACATGTAGTCCTATACAATGACTAATTACAATTTAGCCCAAGACTACTAATTTGCATAGCAAGACTAAGTCAACTCTATTTAATTGAATACAATAAAATAGTTCCAACATCTCCCCTTTGTATTCAATTTCCAATATAGCGCGCGTTATCTTCGTCTTGCAAATGAAAGAGTCCTCGAGTCCTTGAAATCTCCTCTTTAAAAATCTTCAAGCTCACCTGGTCTTCTAGGCATCGGCTTTTTCTTCGAATCTTTTTGAAGTTCTTCTCCTAAATGCCGTAAGATGTACAAAGTTCTTGCCGGATTTAGAAAGTCCACGTTCCATTTCTCCCGTTGAAAGCACACGAAACTCGAAACTCCCCTATTTGAGTTAACCTTGTGTTGAGATCGGGGCGTCTGATGTGAGGTTTGGAGAGGTGAACACGGTTGGCAACTTCGGTCCTTGATGCAGTGGACATAGTTGGCAACTTCAGTCATTGATGATGCTTGAGTCACGTGCCATTCGGTCCTCAGTCCTTGCTTCTTCTTCCTGAAGCAAGAGGCATGAAAGAGTCGAGGAGAGGGCTCGGGGTTTAGCCATCTTCTCGGTTTCGCCAGATTCGTCTTCTCCGAATGGAAGTTGTCTGGTTCGGCCTCGAATAAGCGTCTCTAGTTCCAGAAGAAGGTAGGCCGTCTCTTTCTTTTGCTAAATCTTCGAAAGCAGAGTTAGAGGTGGTGGTTGGAAGATCTTCTCGATAAGCATCCACTTCATATACCTGAAAATCATTAAAAGGCTCCCCCGATGATTTAGTCGTTTATGCTTTTTCATACTAAATGAGAGTAGTGAGTCAAGAGTAACCGTTTAAAGTTAAATGTAGACATGAATTATAACAATAAAAATTACTCCCCTTTAAAAGCACATTACTTCTCCTCAGATAATGCTCAGCGGAAATTTACTAAAGGAGTAATTTTAAAATAATAGAGTAATTTTTCATTCTCCCCCTTAATTCATGTTTTCACACCTAAGAATCTTGACTCCCCCTCAAAAAGTGCGCATATAGTGTTTAACAATTTCGAAAAGATATACGTATTCACCAAGATATGCATATGAAAGTGTAACACATATGACACATCGAGTAGAAACGCATATAATATTTCAGCATGTATGCATGAACTCCTCAGCATGCATATGAAAATTTGCGTAACCATTTAAGCAAGAAATATTTCGCTTTTAAACAAGTCTGTGCCAGTGCATGTGCAAATGCATTTGAAAATGTGCGAAATCTTCATGCATAAGAAAAATGCAAAGCGAAAATAATATGCAAAAATACAAGAAAAAATTCATGAAAAATATAAAAACTATGCAAAGAAAAATGAAAGTAGAGAACAATTAGAAACAAGACTATACGATTTTTATATGTATTATATATATATATATTTATATTTTCCCTTTTTATTTGTTTTATTTGGGGTCAGATTACGTCACTTGATCATGTCCACGCAAATATTTCACATGACACAGATAATAATTTGCCGTCAAATCATGTCGTCAAACTAAAGTCCTAAGTTCATAGAGTGATCCATTTCGATAACTCTCACTAGGTTTGCTCTAGCACTCAATTATTTTTATCATTGGATTTATATACTAGATATATCACTCATGTCAACACAAGCAAAACTATATCAATTAACCTGCTATCAAGGCGCATTTAATCATTTCACCGAGCGAGAGACCGTTGATTCGGAATCAAAGGGACTTAGGGATTTAGTATTTTGGTTCTAACTTAGAAGGGAAGGGAAATATTTAGAAATCGTGGACTAAAGATCTTCTTCCTTTTCTTCGTCGTCCTCTTCACCGTTATTTTCTTTTCCATCCTTAAACTTTTTCATATTATTCTACACTTGCTCGAAGCCCCGCTTCTCAACGAGGCTGAGAGATTATCTAAGGCGGAGTTCTTCTTGTTGGTTCTCGGGATGATACCGTGCTTCTCTTCTTTTAATCCCTAGAGAGGTTTCAAAGATTATCGATTTGGATAAGTTCACAGCTATGGAACTCGAACCCAAGACCGTGCTCCTCTTCTAGTTGTCTCGATATACGACCAGATTATCATTGGAGAAGTTCACTTCGTGGTGCTCCTCTTCCAGCCGTTCAGACGAGTATACGAGATTATCGAAGGAGAAGTTCACAGCAAGATCCATGCCCTCTTCTTATGATTTCTAGAAGATTTCAATAATTGGGAAGGCAGGTTCTTTTGTACTATTTAATTGTGCGTTGAGCATTCCTCGTGTGCGTTTTCCACCTCCTTTTGTCATCGTTTCCTTCTTTTTCACTCGTCGCCTTTCCTCCCCCTTCTTTTCTATTTTATGCAACCCTCCGAAATTTATGAATTACGGTTGAAGGCTTGATCGGGATACAAATGAAGAAAAGGAGGATAAGGCTCAAAACGGATGACTAGAGGAATAATTTCAAGGATGATATTTTCATTTTAGCCAAGTGAGGAATTTTCCTACGTGCCCTAATCATTTTCCTAACAATCTAACGCAAGGCGAGTATGAGGCCAAGAAATACAAATTAAGACAAGCATTTGATGTGTGACTCGCTCAAGGATAAATTCCTGAAAAAATAATAACCAGTCATATATCAAGGAAAGATTTTTGTGAACAAATCAAAGTAGATCAAGTAATCATCACTCCCCATTTTTTCGTTGTTTTTTTAGTTTTATTTGTCAAAACAATGCAAAAAAAAACTATGTGTGTGTGTGTGTGTTTTTCTTAAAAAACATGAACATGATATGAGAACAGAGGGAAAAAAACTATGTAAAAATGGTGATTGATTTTTTTATTAGAACTAAATGCGGAAAAATGCAAGAAATTTGTTGGCATTTAACACTTCAGCTCAGATGCCTAATGTACCAAATTGTAATCCCTAGAATTATTAATGACTCATCCTAAATTGTAGCACTTAAAAGAAATGTGTAAGGAATTTCGTCACTGAGTTTGTCGCTTATGTAGGGATTTGTTGTTGTTGCTCTGCCGCTCGCCCTTGGTCATGTATGTGGAGCAACTATCATCGGAGTACCATACATGAGGAAAATCTGCAAAACTATCGAGACTTTGGATTAACCTGCTTAAAATGTGAATATGTGCTCCTAGAATGTGTACTTGTAAAGGTCTTCTCAGTATCTAGTCGTAATAAATGCTTTTCGGAACAAATATGACTGGATACTTCATGTAAGAATACGAGCAAATAGAGTGATAAGCATGTAAAGTAGAAGTGTCGTAATTCCTACATGGAGAATGCACATTTTTCACATGAGAATAAGAATTTCGAAAATTATTTTCAAGTCTAGGCTTTTTAAGTGAAAAGTTAGTAGAATCATTTGAAACACATGATGAAGTTTGTGCGCTAAAACTTGAATTATTTTTGTTAAAAATTTTCTTGGTGGAGGAAGAGTCACTTTCAAAGTTTGTACTTCTAAAATTGATAGGCTTTAACGAACATTTAGAAGTAACGGCTTTAGAAATTGGAGTATTTGATCTATTGGTGCTCAAAGCCTCTTTCTCTTTCTTGACCTGCTTAAAAATTAACTTTTCTTGTGAGGAAGCTTTGAGATATTTCCAATAAAAGCGCATTCTTTTCTGCTTCAAAATTCTTTGTTCCGTTTCTAATATAGAATTTAAATCCTCTATTTTCTTAAGAATAGGAGGTATATCGACGGAAGAAGAATTTTCAGAATGATGAGATTGTGCTTCCTTGATCTTAGAAATCGCAAGATTTTCTAATTGATTAATCTTAGAATAGAGCTTCTCACATTTCTCTTAAGAAAGCATTGTTATTTTGAGCAGTGCTCTTCTCGGCTTGACAGGCGTCTAGACTCTTTCTTAATTCACTAATCTTAGAATTGGATTTATCTATTTCGGCTTCTAGACTAGTAACCTTTTTGCTCTCAACTTCTAGTCTACACTTAAGGAGACTTTTCTCGTCTAAATTCCTAAGTAGACACTTATGGTTGTTGTCTACCCTGTCCTCTAAATCCTTAACTACCGAGCTATGCTTCTCTAAAGAAATATGCTTAGCCTCGCTAAGATTTGAGCTCTTAATTAGTTCATCTATTTTCGCACTAGAGCTTCTAAGTTCTAATTCGAGACTAGCTATTTTCTCCTCAGACTTAAATCTAACTCTTTTGTACTTCTCTGCTCATTTTTCATGTTAGCATACCTAATTTGTAAGGATTCTAACATGTTAAACAATGTAGAGTTAGGAATAACTACCTCCAGAGAAGACGTGTCTGCCTCTTTGTTCTCCGAATTGGATGAGGACTTAGTCTTTGACACATGTTTTCTTAGCATTTTTGTAATTAACTTTAATTGTTGTTCGAAGTCTTTTGATCCATTTTAATTTTCTTTTAATTTTTTTTGTTGGTTGGATATTTTGCTCGTTCACGTGTTTTTTGATTTGGATTTTTTTTATTTAATACTGTTTAAAATATTTGGCTTTTAAAATTTCAGTTTCGAAAAGATTTTGGTGTATAAAGTTTGATTTAAAAATTGTGTAGTAATTACCAAAAGTTTTTTCTATAATGTGCCAATTTGAAGGTTACTGTTTTCGATCGAAAAAAATGTTAAGTTATTTTTTTTAAATATCAATATAAAGCACTGTTTTTGATCAAAAGTAATTCTCGATTAAAAGCTTTTCGACTGAAGATGTAGAGCACTGTTTTCGATTGTTAAATTTTTTTTCCGACAAGGTACTGTTTCTAGAAAATAGTTTTGAATTTCAAACAATTAGATTTACGATCGTAAAAATATTGCAATTTGATAAAATGTCGTCGTTTTGAGATTTTAATATCTGAACCTTTAAAATCAATTTTTTTTCGATCGCAAAAGTTTTGCGGGCGAAAAATAAGTTTTGCGACGACAAACCTGTAAAAGCAACTAAACAAAATTTCCGATCGTAAAATCACGTAAATGAGTGAGAATTGAATAAAATTGAAAGTTCCGGGTTGAATTGAAAAATTAGGACTAGAACAGAACTTTTCAGGACTAAGTCATAAACTATTAGGGACCGAAATATAATTGAGGGACTAAAATAGTATGTTTGGGAGCTGAAACGTAATTTGGCCTGCAATTACCTTCAATACACGTGTATCTATATGTTTAACGTGAAGAATGAACGCAAGCAGTTTTTTTTTTCAATCACAAAAAAAATCACAACGCTTTATAGATCGAAAAAAAATTCTCGAACAGGTTTTTGCGAGCGTTGACCTACGTTTTCCGCGTTGAACTGAATTCTCGAGAGTTTAGAACAGTTTTTTTTTATGCTGAATGAAGAACAGAGGCTGTGGTCGAGAAAGAATTAAAAAAATTTGACCACAGCGAAGATTCGATTGGATTCTCGATCGAAGATTGTTCGACGATGCAATAGCAATCGAAGGATTGTTTTGTGTTGGTGAGTAGCTCGACGAAGAAAATTTTTGCAGCTCAGTGAAGAACACTGATGAACGTAACAGACGAACAGAAGTATAAACGTGAAACCAAAAGCAGGCGAAAAACGAAGAATACTCGATCCAAACACGAAATTGTTCAAAATCAGCTTGGGTTATGGATCGAAATGAGCAGATTAACAGGAACGAACAATCAATTTAACGAAATCAAAGCAAAATCAATCGAATTTTGAAACATCACGAAGAACAGTGTAATGAAGAAAAATTCGATCGATCTTCAAAAGTCACAAAAAGTTGGTTCGATCGATCAGAAGTAATCTCAGATCAACAAGAAGCACACAATCGATCAACAAAAACAGCAATAAGATCCAAATTTTGAAGAATCAGACCGGAATTATTATTTTTTTTTAAGAACAGTCGCAAACCAAGAAAATTCGATCAATATTCCAAATTCGCAGAAAAGTTGATTCGATCAATCAGAAATGAGCTCAGATCAACGAGAAACACACAATCGATCAACAAAATCAGCAATACAAATCGAAATTCGGAAGAATCAGACCGAATTTTATCGAAGAACAGTGTCGAGTTTTTTTTCTTTAAAAAACAGTATCGAAAAATTCAGAAATCCAAATCCTAACACATTTGGCTCTGATACCAATTGTTAGGACCCCTAATATCCAACCTAGATCGAATTACTAAGAATTGAATAGCAAATCTAAGAAATTTGAGAGCTTACGATTGAGATTTGCTTACGAAGAAAGCTTGGGAGAGAAGCAACGTTGAGAGCACTCAAGGGAGGCGAAAATCTTCTCTTTAAATTTTCAATTCTATTTTTTGATCTGAATTCCCTTGTACAACGCACTCCTAATTTTCTTAGGAGTTCACTTATAAAATAAATGAGCGCCATGAGCGAACCTAGTGAGAGATGTTGAAATGGATCACGTTATGAAATTAGGACTTCTGTTTGACAACATGATTTGACGGCATATTATCTTTCTACGTTAGTTTAGTTTGATATTCTAGGACCTACACCATGCATCTTGGCAAAATTGATAAAATGTGTGTTATGTGCTTGTGACGTGCGTATTTGGGAAACATAGGCATATCTATGTTAAAATTATGTTAAAACGATTTATGCGCACAATTTGAGTGGAGCATGTACAATTCATGCTTTTAGCTCCAAATATTTTTGACGTGTTCTGTAAGTGCTACAGAAACTATTCAAGCTGAACGGATGAGTCGACGTCACAATTCTTCAGAACATGGAGTTAATTGCATTTAGTATAATGTTAGGGAGAGTTTTTATGTGAATTACTTGAAAATGGGGAAATTCATATGATTTAGGAAATATTTTCATAAAAACTGGGTGACCCAGCTAACCATTGAAAACTCTAATGGGCCTATTCTCTTTCAAAAAACCAAGTCTAATCGGCCCATTATACTAAAACGCTTCTTACAGTCGAAAAGCAGTATTACACTCTAAACACTCAATTGAAAAAGAAACAGTCACTGTTCATTTTCTCTCGGAAACTTTGAAAAGGAGATTCGTTAATCTTCAGTACTTCTTTTTCGACATCAAAAATTGTCTTTCGAAGGTTAAAACCACAATCAGCAAGTCTTGTGGCAGGATTTCGAAATCCGAATGCATTTACACGGTTAATTAGGCTTTATTGCATGTTTATTTAGCTTAATACCGTTGATTTAGACTGGTTTTTCAAGATTTCGAGCTATGACCTGTTTGCAAGATTGGAAGATTTCGAAAATCAGCAGTTTGCAAGATTAAAAATTTGATTTTGGACTGATATGTTTACAAAGTTTAAAGTGTCGAAAAACATTTTCGGTCGCAAACACTGTCTATCGAAAACCTATTCGATCAAAAAACAATTTCAGCTCGAAAAAGGTTTTTGTTCGCAGAATTAACTTCTCTGTGATAAAAGACTTTAGTTGACCGCAAAACTTATCAGCTGTAGAACCCGAGTCCCGTGAGCGAATTAGCCAATAAATTTGTACGCATGTTTATGTTTATGTGACTGCGTAAATTTTGTGTATTAATTATATGTTTACGTGACTACATGAATTTCGTGGATTAATTATGTGCCCATATGATTTCACGAATTTTGTACATGTAATTATGTGCTTATGTGATTTTGTGAATTTTGCACATTAATTAATGTGCCTAGGAAATATCTAACTTCCTGGGCAATTTTCAAAAAAAAAAAAATTGAATAAGGGAAAATTAGGAATAATAATATTACAATAGGTGATGCCTAATTGGGAATAAGCATATGCATAAGGACTATTTTGCTATTATCAATATTAGGATCATTAAACCAAAAGTACCTACACATAAGAGATTATTTTGGGGTTTCTCACACTAAGAATGTAAGGTAGAGAGAAGAATGAGAGCTCGAGCTTTAGCTTGGTGAAGGTATGAAATTTTTACAAGGTATTTTACGTTTTTAGCTTATAATTTAGGTTTTAGATTCTAAGTTAACATGTTAGGAAGTTAGCACACGAAAATTTGTCCAAACTTGTGCTCTATAGTTAATTCGATTTTAGGGTTTTTGAAGTTCATGTGATATTCAACGTGTTCTTGAGAAAAAGGTATGTTATGATCTTAAGAATTGGTAGTTCGTGGGTCAAAAGGTGTTTTTGGACGGTTGGGGGTCGTGAATGAGCTTTGCGAACCCTGAGCCGCGGGCCATTAGTAGAATGAAGTTCACGAACTCTAAGGGTTTCACATGCTTGAATTCGTGAAGTTACAATGAGAGGATGAACTTGGCGTAGCACTTCACGAACCGTGTATGAACTTTACTATCAAGGTTGGCGAATTAAAGGACATTAGGCTTTGCGAATTCTATGTTTAGCGAATTAGGCTTCACGAAGTGATAAATGACGAACCCTAAGTAGTGGGAAGTGTAGACTTCGTGAATCGATAAACTTGGAGAACTAAACTTCACGAACTATACAAGTTCACAAAGTAGACAGGATGGAAATGACTTCGCAAAATAGACTTCGCTGATTGATAAGTCACGAACCATTAGGGAAGTGGACTTTGCAAATTGAACGAGCTTGGCGAACCATGGGTTTATTCTTTTAGTGACTTCGTGAACTATAAAACTTAAGCAAAATTGTGAACCCGAAGTTAATGATTACAATGGCTTCAAAGTGAAGTGTCATGAATTAGGTGAACTTGAAGAATTGAACTTCACGAGCTAAGCTAGGTTAGAATGAGTTCGTAAAGTGTATGAGACGTTGAGTTCGCGAAGTAGAGAAGGTTGCAAATTTGGTATGAAATAGTAGACTTCGCGATTTGAGTGTAAGGAACCAAATGTCACGAATCGGGTATGCTATGGAATGTAAACTTCACGAAGTGATACAAGATGGCGAACCTAAGAAGTGTAATGAGTGGGCTTCGCGAGGTGTAAGTATGATTGATATTTCGGGAATTAGGAATGGAGAGAGAGTTAGGTTTTGCAAGTAGGGTTAGACCTTGAGTCATAAGTAGATCGCGAACTGAGTTAGGTCATGTGCAAATTAGGGTTCTTATGAAATAACCTTTCGCGAATAGGAAGAAATGGGATTAGTTCACGAGTCTCCACAAACGTCACGAATTATGAGTCCAAATCAATTCAGGAGTTAAGTACAGATCACGAGTCTTACGACCTTTCACGTATTGAAATTAACAAACTCTTTTCAAACAATAATCTTTAAATTAAAGCATTAAAAATAATATTTCTATACTTAGGAAACTCAAGAACATTAGATGATCGAGTAATTTAGGTAGTATACTGATACGGTGATTTTGTGCCTAAGGTCGAATTAGGAGTTTCGTTGATCCAGTAGCATTATCGATGGACGATAGGTAAGTGGAAATTCAACTACAACAACTTATTGTATTAGGTCCTCGATTATCAACTCCTATGATCCTAGACTTCAATCCTAAGTAATTCAACTAGAATGATTGACATTACGATTCGATCAAAAAACTAAGTTGAAGAACGCTAGAGAGAATTTCGATTAGTGAGAGAAAATACTTGTTGTTTCTCTCTCTAGAAATTGGATTGGCAGCCCTTCGGATCAATTATCTAATTTTCCCTATTAAACCATAGTTTACACTAGTATTTATACCAAACAAACTTGGTATAAATACAAGTTAAATCCTAATCTAAGAATTTTTTTAACATCAAAGGCTACTAACTAATTTGCTACTTGTGAAGCTTATTACATCAAAATCTATTCGTCAAAACTAACGAAGATCCTTCATCAACTCTACCACAAAGAAAGAAAATATGGATGCATACTCAGTAGGAAATGATAACCGTCCGCAAATCTTGCAACGCGGCGAATATACAGTCCGGAGAAGCCGCTTCCTAAATTTCATAGCCTTTAAAGATCAAGCCGAAACCTGCTAAAGTGACTCGAAGAGGGGCCCACACAGTTCTGGGTCAATGTAGCCGGTGATGAAACGGTTACTCCTCAAATTCCCGCTACTAGGCGACTGAAGGAGCCTAGGGAATATTCCATCAAGGCAAGGGCCCGCGCTAAGGCAGATCTGATAGCCATGAACACACTCATGCAGGGCATCCCATCTATAGACAGATAGAAACGGCTAAGGGGATGTGGGATGAACTGCATAGAATGATGCAAAGGACGGAAGTGAGCATCAAGGCCAAAAAGGCAAACATTCTCACTGCTTATGACTCCTTTAAAGCAGATCCGGAGTAGAGCGTATATGACATATATCAAAGGTTCCTCACCCTTCTTAATGAGATGAGGAAGATATAAATCTCTTAGACAAACATGGAAACCAACATCACATTTCTATCCTCCTTGCCCTCAGACTGGAAAAAGATATCCACTCAACTCAGGCAAAACAAAGATATGGAAGAGTTGGATATCCATGCAGTCTTTGATAATCTCGCCCAACATGAGAAAGATATCTGCGTGATTCAGAAAGAGCAAAAGGGCAAGTAGATTGAAGACACCGTTGCCCTTGTCTCAGAGAAGCGTGGAATAAAGCCTCGCAAAGAGAAGATCGTTAGGCCTCCCTCCCCATCAGAGTCTCTCCTTCCACATTATTGACCATGTTAGAATCGTATAACATAAAATACGCTAACGTGAAACGTGAGCAGAAAAGTATAAAGGAAGTAGAGGACAAACTTTCTAAGTCTCAGGTGAAGATTATTAGTCTCGAATCAGAACTTAGAAGCTCTAGTACAAAAATAGAAGAACTTATGAAGAGCCTACATTCTAGGGAGACTAGTCAACCACAAATGGGGCAGCATAATGAAAAAATTAAAGAATTAGAAGATAGGCTAGCAAACAACTACAATTGCTTGGTTAGGAATCTCAATGAGAAAGCCACCCTGAATTGTAGGTTAACCGAAGCTACCACTAAGATCACTAACTTGGAAACTCAATTAGAAATATCGAATGCAAAAATTAGTGAACTTAGTAAAGAACTTGATGCCTGTCAAATCGCTAAACTGACCGTAGAAAATAATTATGCTCTCTTAGGCGAGGAACGTAAGAAGTTATATGCAAAAATTAGTAAATTATACGATCTTCTTACGCGAAGGGGCCATTCTGAACAGACTATATTTCTAAATTAGCCCAAGCATTTAGATTTCTATAATCTTTTAGAAGGTATAGGTTTCACTAATCCATGCATGCTCAAGAAGAAAGAAATGTATGACATAAAGCACATAAGGTTAGGGATAACCACTCTCAGGGCATTTACTGAAGCAAAAGAACAAGATGATCTAGAAATCGCCAAGAGAAAAACCACAAAAAGGGCTCAAATCCCCTTCGATTACACAGAGCTAAATGACAGAGATAAAAACATAAAATCGTCTCTCCTGCCTATGACATAGTTCAACCTCCTGACCCTCAAACATTCCACGAGGAAGCCAAAGACGTTCATTATAGAAATTCTCTCTACAACCTCCCATCATAAAACAGATCGAGGAATCTCAGGCAAAATTAGACAAAGAACGAGAGAACTTCGAAGCTGAAAAGAAAAAGTTTTTACAAGAGATGAAAAATCTCAAAGCTTCCTCATCTTCCCCAGATACCTCTCACGCTCTTGTGAAAAGCGTGAAAATATAAAAAAGCGCCTTCAAAAGATCAAAAATGTATTGTTAATTCTGTTAAAAGTGCTAAATCTAAATCTATCTCACCTACCTTTACAGGGAGCATAGGGGCAGCACTACAAATGAGGCGAGAGTGTCTAGTGTTAAGATAAAGAAGGAACCAGTAGATTTGGATGTTTCTAAGAATGTTACTCCTTTCAGTTCAAATAAAAGACACCCGTAGAAATAAAAGGGCCATTTCTACTTTTCAGATAATTGCTTCTACTTGTTCACTTCAGCCTATCACCTTTAGAAGCAACAATTATGAAATAGGCTCTACTTCACAAATTAAGGATATTAGTTCCAAGACAAATGCATCTAGGATAAACCGTAGGAAACACGATCCCGCCACAAAGAAGGCATATGGCGCTGTTCATTCTTGCTCTCACCTAATGTATCCCTTAAAGATTGAATCCTCCAAACACCTTAGGAGATTATCAAAAGAAAAGATCTTTTCGTCGGCCAAGCCTACAAAAGCATTTGTACTTGCTGAAATTAGCCTTCCGTGCAAGGTTCAACCCAAATGGGTTCCTAAATCTCCGCCTAGGAAGACAACCGCCAAGAAGGCCAAGTCAACCAAAGAGGCTAAACCCAAAACCACTTCTTTGAAAGTGACTTGGGTTATTAAAACTCCCTCAAATAATAATTTAGGAATCATATCTGAACCGAATTCTACATCTGCTAATCCGAGAGGACCCATTCTTAAGTGGGTACCTAAAGTTCTCTAAATTGTCTATGCAGATCCATCATGTGTGGTATCTCGATTCTGGTTGCCATATGACGGGAAATCAAGAGCTGCTGAGCAACTACAAAAACCGATCAAACGGCAAAGTCAGATTCGAGAACAATGACTCAACCCCCATTCTAGGACTTGGGGATATTATTTTGAAAAATCCGACGATAATATTTTAACATTGACCGATGCAGAATTTTGGACAATCAGGACATAGAACTCCTCTACGGACTTCGGAAATCCCATCTTTACACGATCAACCTGACGTCAGTTCAGCCCTCGACAGCTGTATGCCTCATTACTCAGAGTCTCATCTGAATATGAAAGCTCTTCAATGCCTCTCTAAGCAAAAATTGGTCCACGGTCTTCCAATTATAAAGCCGAAAAAGGAGCTTCAATGTTTGGCCTGTCAATTAGGGAAAATGAAGCAAGCATCTCATCCTGTCAAGCATATTGCGTCCACCTCTCGTCCTTTGGAACTAATCCATATGGACCTCTGTGGGCCCATGCAGACACAGAGTATCAATGGACGCAAGTACGTGCTAGTTATCGTCGATGACTTCTCTCGCTACACTTGGACAAAGTTCCTCCGAACTAAGGATGAGACAGGGGACTTGATTATTAATTTTGTGAACTCTACTCAAAACTTGCTGCAAACAGACTATTCAAATTATTCGAATAGACAACGGTAGTGAGTTCAAGAACAAATATCTCAGTGAGTTTTATCAAAAACATGGAATCAGTCAACAATTCTCAGCCGCAAAAACACCTCAACAAAACAGGGTCGTTGAAAGGAAAAACAGAACTCTAGTGGAAGCCGCTCGCAGATGCTGATTCATTCCGGCCTCCCACACTTCCTTTGGGCTAAAGCAGTACATACCACTTGTTTTACCCAAAACAAGGGTTCACAAACGTTTCAACAAAACTTCGTACGAGATCTTAAATAAGGGAGTACCCAACATCTCATTTTTCAAAGTCTTTGAGTGCAAGTGCTTTGTGGCGAACGACAGAGAGCAACGCGCCAAGTTCGACCCTAAAGCATTCGAAGCAACCTTCGTCGGGTATTCTTCAACCTCAAAAGCGTACCGAGTATACATCAAGTCCAACTGTATGTTTAAGGAAAGCTACAATGTCACTTTTCACGAAGTGACAGATATGGCTTCTGCGCACCAGGACCCGAGCCTAACCCGATGGCTCCTGAACACCTCAGTTCAGAACCAATGCCTAACCAGCTGGCTTCTGAAGACGACATCTCAGAACCTGTTTCACTGGTGTGTTGGCACAAAACCAACAGAAGATGGCAACAACTCAGTAATCAACGCCAGAAGAAGCTATGAGAATTGTGTTAGACGACTTGGATTCCCTCTTTGAGCCATCAGCCAGTCACCATCAGTCCTACACCTGACGAGGCCGATGTACCAAGCTCTTCAACGGTCCCTACCTCACCCGATTCAGAATTGCCACAGAATAATGAAGAACCTATGTCAGGACCCGTCGTCCCGCCATCGTATCCCGTTCTAATTCTGGTGTTAATGCTTTGGTATTGTGCGAATACGTAAAAATGTGAATAAAATTTTTCATTTTAAAAATGCAAGCGGAGATCTTATATACATGTCAAAAGAATGTTTTACATCGTTCGACATCTTCATCATGTCCATGTTTGCAAAATACAAGTGTACGTGTGTGTGTGCAGCCAAAAGCTCCCTATGCGCCCGGCCTTCACAGGTCGTCATCCATACACACACTCCCACCTCAAAAGCGGTCGGACTGCGTCAAAAGATCGGCCTTGCATAAAAGTCAGATCACGTACCGTGATCGTCAGTACCTACAACACGTAACATAAATAATGAGCCACCGAGGCTCAGTAAGCAGAAATTATGCATGAATGCACGTGTCCTAACGGACGACAATCCACGTCGTCGTTTTCTAACGCTCGTACTCTTTTTCTCATACTCGTACTCTTTTCTTTTGCTCTTACTCTTTTTCTTATACTCTCATTCCTTACGGGCCCTCGGCTTTCATTTCCCCAGCCTCTTATTCCACCTTGTCGTACGGGGTATTTACCCAGCCTCTTATTCAGCCCTTATCGTACGGGGTATTTACCCAGCCTCTTATTCAGGCCTTATCGTACGGGGTATTTACCCAGCCTCCTATTCAGGCCTTATCGTACGGGGTATTTACCCAGCCTCTTATTCAGGCCTTAGAGTAGCCTCTTATTCAGGCCTTAAAGGCTGCATAAGGGAAGCCGTGACTCTTCATTCGAGTCGACACAAACGCCAATATCGGCGAATATACATCGCACACAGGCGATCTTATGCACGCTCATGCCTCGCTCCTTACTTCCTACTCATGCGTGCAAGTGCTCATGTTATGCTCATATACATATGCAAATCATACTATCATGCATAGAATTAAATCCTCTCATACGTACGCATTTCATAGAAGATACACGAGCATGTAATTCACATAATTGGACGCAGGCAAGTTACGTGTCGTAGTTGAATTTCTACTTACCTGTCGTCCAGGCGAAGTTAGTATTTTCCCCGTTTGCTCCTAACGTACGACCTTTATCATAAAATTATTATATCAGTATATTATCTAAATATTGGTTAGTTATGTTTTTGAAAAGTGTTAAAATATTTCCTTAATATTGTTTGTAAAGATCTCGCTATGTGTTTCCGAGATTACTTATGATATACCAATGTCGAGATATACTTCGACATCATGTTCAAGATTTGGACATTTTGTTAGTTCTCGACATTTTATTCGGTTATAAGGTTTCGACATTTACATGATTTGAGACCTCGACATTTTCTATTTAATTCTACTCGACATCGATCTCGACTTTGTCGATATTTGACTCGACATTTTCATCTCCTTTCCTCTCGGTATTCAACTCGGCATTTATACCTTTCATTCGACATTTTATCTGGTTAGGAGGTTCCGATATTTTTGTGGGTATGAACTCGACATTTAATTGAATTAGGGTCTCGACATTTATGGTTAGAAACGTCGACATGAACTCGCACGGGCCTCGACATTTATAAAATGTCGATATGTTCGTTATTTCGCCATTTCATATAACATTCGACATTTTGCCTTACGACATTTGAGACGGAAAAGTCGACATGAGCTCGACATTTTATGTATCATTCGACATCTACCCTAATAAGATGACTCGACATTATTCCCAACAAAGCTTCGACATTTTGATTCTTATTAGGGTTTCGACATCTTAGCTCGACATCTATCCAACATTTCGACATTTCCTTGGCATGATTTCGATATTTTTCATTTGGAAATGTCGACATGCAACATTCATGTATCTCGACATTTATTACTTATCGATATGCTAAGTCGACCTCTTAAGCATTCGACATTTACCTTAATAAATGATTCGACATCATACTTCGACTTTTATACCGATTTCTTGAGCTCGACTTTTTATCAAAATAAAGAGACTCGACATTTCGTCTATCTCATTCGACATTTACCTTAATAAATAATTCGACATCCTACTTCGACATTTTGAGGAAAATGTCGACATGACCTAACTTGACTCTCGACATTTTACCTTGAATCTGTGTCGACATTTTCTGTTCAATTCCATTCGACATTTATCTCGCCATTTTGGGGTGAAAAATGTCGACATGGAAATTCACCCGAGTTTCGACACTGCATGTAAGATTCTCGACATTTATAAAATGTCGACATATACGTTTATGTCGATGTTTCATGCATGAGCTCGACATTTAGATATTTACTATCATCTCGTCTTTTACTTCGACATCCTTCCTATCAATTCGACATTTTTCATCATCTTCGATTTTTCAGCATTCTTCACCCCTCGGAATCAGGCTCTTAGCTAGCTTTACCCAGAATTAAAAGTTCTAAGTCACATACTACGCTACCCAACTCCATATCTGCCCAAACGGAAATCATTAGCTCGAATCTAAGTTCGACATTTTTTTAGGGTTTTCGAATTCTTCCTCAACTACTTGCTTTTAATGCCATTAATAATCCCCAACTACACCTAAGATACGAAATTTAAAAGCTTAAGAAGGGCATTTACTTACCAACTTCGAAATTCCCAAGTTAGTTGAAGAGCTCTTGGTTCGATTTGGCTCGGTTCCTTTCTCCTTCTTGTCTGCTTTCGTTACTTTTCTTGGAATGAGGTCATGGTGTTCAATTATTGGTTTAGGTATTTTTATCTTGTATTTTGGGTATTTCTCCCAATTGGGCTTAATTCAAATTTTAGCCCACTTGGAGATTCATATCATAATATGTTCACTAATAAATTCCTAGCCCAACATAAATTCTAGAAATTCCCCATTTAACTCTTATGAGTCGTTTCCTCTGATATTTCGAACATTACTCTTCCTAAATTAAGAGTGATCACAATTTCACGTCATTAACAATTAATTGCACATAATTCTCGTAGCATTTCACGAGCATAAAATTCATAAATTCCCATGAGCATACATTAACCTACAAGGTTCTTGAAACCCACGTAACTCATACACGTAATTTATTGGCCGACCTAATCCTCGGGGACCGGGGTCCTACATCCTCCCCCCCTTAAGGAGGATTTCGCCCTCGAAATCAGCCCGTGTGAAACAGCTCGGGATAACGAATTCTCATTTCGTCCTCCCGTTCCCATGTGGCTTCTTCCGTGGACTGGTTCCGCCACAGTACTTTCACTAAGGGAATATCTTTATTCCTTAGTCTTTTAGTCTCGTACATCAGTATTTCCACCGGAGTCTCTTCGTAACTCAGATCCGGCTTCAACTGTTGATGTAGGGACTCGTTTCCTAGCACGTGGTTTGGTTCAGCTAAATACTTTCGTAGGGTCGAGACGTGGAACACGTCGTGCACTTGTGCTAATGACGCCGGCAGCTCCAATTGGTATGCTACCTCGCCTACTCTTTTCAGGATTTTAAATGGTCCTATGTACCTAGGACTTAGCTTTCCTTTCTTCCCGAACCTCTTTACGCCCTTCATCGGAGATACCTTAACAAACACCATATCGCCTTCCTCAAATTCCAACGGTCGACGTCTTCGGTCCGCGTAGTTTTTCTGTCGGCTCTGTGCCGTTCGCATTCTTTCTCGTATCGTGGTAATGGCTTCCGTCATTTCTCGTACGATGTCTGGGCCTAACAGTGCCCGTTCACCGACCTCGTCCCAATGTACTGGGGATCTGCACCTACGCCCGTATAGTGCTTCGTACGGTGCCATCCCGATTGTGACGTGGTAGCTGTTGTTGTACGAGAACTCGATTAGTGGAAGGTACCTACTCCAATTTCCTTTGAAATCGAGTACGCACGCTCGGAGCATGTCCTCCAGGGTCTGAATGGTTCGCTCGGACTGACCGTCCGTCTGCGGATGATAGGCGGTACTAAAAGATAGTTTCGTTCCCATCGCCTTTTGCAAGCTCGTCCAGAATTTCGAAAGAAATCTGGAGTCGCGATCCGAGACTATTGAGGATGGAACGCCGTGCAGTCGTACTATTTCTTGAATATAGAGCTCCGCGTACCGTTCCATGGAAAATGTCGTGCTAATAGGTAGGAAGTGGGCGGACTTAGTGAGTCTGTCGACAATCACCCAAATCGCGTCGTGCCCTTTTGCATTCCTAGGCAATCCTACTACGAAATCCATTGTAATGTTATCCCATTTCCATTCTGGAATGGGTAACGGTTGTAGGGTTCCCGCCGACCTTTGATGCTCGGCCTTAATCTGCTGGCATGTCAGGCATTGACTCACGAAGATCGCGATGTCCTTTTTCATGCCTGGCCACCAGTAGTTTTCCTTGAGATCTCTGTACATCTTCGTTGCTCCTGGATGTACCGAGTACGCCGTGGTATGTGCTTCCGTCATTATTAGCCGTCGTAGTTCGGCGCCGTCTGGCACGTACAACCGGTTCTTGAAGTATAATCGTTCGTCTCCCCGTATCATAAGGTCTCCAGTTGGTTGTCCCGGTAGTGCCTCCTTAGTCTTCGCATACAACTCGTCTGCTCCTTGCGCTGTCTTGATCTGCTCCAGCAGTGTCGGTTGCAACGTTAGGGCCGCTAGCTGCGCCTCGACTTCGCCTAACCTTACGACTTCTACTTCCAGCAGTTGCAGTTCTGCACTAACTGCTTTTCGGTTTAAGGCATCGGCTACTATGTTCGCCTTGCCTGGGTGGTAGTTGATTACACAGTCGTAATCCTTAACTAACTCTAACCACCTCCTCTGCCTCATATTTAACTCCTTTTGTGTAAAGAAGTATTTGAGGCTCTTGTGGTCGGTGTATATCTCACACCGCTCTCCATAGAGGTAATGCCTCCAGATCTTGAGAGCAAAGACCACTGCCGCCAGTTCTAGGTCGTGCGTCGGGTAATTCTTCTCGTACTCCTTTAGTTGACGAGAGGCGTATGCTACTACATTCCCGTTCTGCATTAGCACACATCCTAACCCGTTCTTCGACGCATCGCTATAAACGGTAAACCCTCCTGTTCCCGATGGGATTGTGAGAACTGGGGCCGTCGTAAGCCTTTCCTTCAGCTCTTGGAAGTTCCGTTCACATTCTACGGTCCACTGAAAAGGCGTATTCTTCTTGGTCAGCCTCGTCAGTGTCGATGCTATCTTCGAGAAGTCCTTTATGAACTTCCTATAGTATCCGGCCAGACCGAGAAAACTTCGTATTTCCGTTACGTTCGTCGGTCTGGGCCAATTGCTAATGGCTTCTATCTTCGTTGGATCTACAGAAATTCCTTCTTCTGACACTATATGCCCCAAGAAGGCGACTTGGTCAAGCCAGAATTCGCACTTCTTGAACTTGGCGTATAGTTGCTTCTCCCGTAGTATTCCTAGAACTGTTCTCAGGTGTTCTTCGTGCTCCTCCTTCGTCTTTGAGTAGATTAAGATGTCATCAATGAAAATGATGACAAACCTATCTAGATATGGCTTGAACACCCGGTTCATTAAGTCCATAAAGGCTGCGGGCGCATTAGTCAACCCGAATGGCATCACCAGAAATTCGTAGTGGCCATAACGGGTACTAAAGGCCGTCTTCGGGACGTCTTCTTTCCGGATCCTTAGTTGGTGATAGCCCGATCTTAAGTCGATCTTGGAGAAGACCGTTGCACCTTGCAGTTGATCGAATAGATCGTCTATCCTAGGGAGTGGGTACTTGTTCTTGATCGTCAACTTGTTCAACTCCCTGTAGTCTATGCATAGTCTCATGGATCCGTCTTTCTTTTTCACGAATAGCACCGGCGCTCCCCAAGGAGAGAAACTCGGCTGTATGAACTCCTTCTGCATGAGTTCGTCGAGTTGATCCTTTAATTCCTTCATCTCCGTCGGTGCTAGCCGATAGGGCGTCTTAGATACTGGTGCCGCTCCAGGTACCAGATCTATAACGAACTCTATTTCCCGTTCGGGCGGTAGTCCCGGTAACTCTTTGGGAAACACGTCGGGGAAGTCCTTAACTATTGGTACTTCCTCGAGTTTCGGGGAGGCGTTCTCTTCCGACTTGATAGCGAATACCAGATAGGCTTCACACCCTGATTTGATCAGTCGCTGAGCTTTCAACGCTGATATTCTAGAGATCATGGTCCCTTTACTAGTTCCTACGAACTTAAGGGTTTCATCTCCGTCTACGTTGAGTGTGACTATCTTGCGGTGGCAGTCTATGACAGTTCCGTACTTTGACAGCCAATCCATTCCAAGGATTACCTCATAATCATTCATGGGAATTATTATGAGGTCTGTGGGCAGTTCCTTGTCCCCGATTACTATTGGACAATCCCGTAAAACCTGATTGGTTTGGGTGGAATTCCCGTTCGGAACTGTTACCCTAAATTCGCACTCAGCTCGGTGAGGCGTGACTCCTACCCTCGCGACATACTTAGTAGACGCGAATGAATGGGTCGCTCCTGAGTCGACTAGTATGCATGTGGGGGTCTGGTAAACGAGGAGGGTACCTGTCACCACGGCCGGGTTATTTTCTGCTTCTTCGGAGGTTATGGTGTAGACCCTGGCCGGTACCCTTGGAGGTTCTATCGGGTTCCTAGCTTGGCTTCCGGATCCATCTTCCGGACATGCCCTCGAATAATGGCCCGTCTTGCCACACTTGTAGCAAACGGCGTTCTGGGAGTTGCAGACTCCCGAGTGTCTCCGTGCGCATTTCGGGCATACGGGTAGATCCAGCTGGGGCCTACCCTGATTGGGCTTGAACTGTGAGGGTGGTCCAGGTCGATATTGAGGCCCCTATTTCCCTTCCTGGGCCACGAATTGCCGTTTCGGATTACTTCCGCTCCCCTGCGGCCCTTGTGCGAATTTACGCTTAGCTTCTTGGGCGCGAGCTATTCTAGACTCGGCCTGCTCCGCCACGAGCGCTCTCTCAGCCACTTGTGCATACGTGGCCCCTTGCACACCCGCCATACTTACATCCCGATATAACTCGGGTTTCAGTCCTTCTATGAACCGCTCGACCTTGAGCGCGTCTGTGCTGACCATATGAGCAGCGAACCTTGAAAGCTGCTCGAACTTCCTGATGTACTCCGCCACTGTCATGGCTCCTTGGCGGAGGTTGATGAATTCGTTCATCCTTTGGGCTCTGACCGGGGCGGTGTAGTACTTTCCTCGGAAAATCTCCTTAAACCGATCCCAACTCATCGTTAGTGGATTTTCGATGGCTGAGACGGTGTCCCACCAGTGTCCGGCGCTCCCCCTTAGCAGGTAGGCAGCGCACATGACCTTTTCCGCTTCGGGTGTGCGGCTATGCTGGAACATGTTCTCCAGCGTCCTTAGCCAGTCTTCAGCGGAGGTAGGGTCTGCAGCTTCCTCGAACAGTGGAGGATTGAGCTTTCTGAACCTCTCCCCTATCATCTCAATTCGTTCCGGTGGGGGAGGTAAGTTGGCTGGTTGCCCACCAGCATTTTGCTGGATCAGCTGCTGAATCTGGGCCGATTGTTGCCGGACCAGTTCAGTCAGCTGCAGGATGGTAGCATCCCGACTGTCAGGGGGGTTATTAGTGTCCCTACCCTGATCAGATTCCCTGCTTCCTTCCCCTCTAAGTCTTACCATTTTCTCAACCTATCCTGATAATTCCTAAGGCCAATAAATCAAACCATACAATAAATTCACATAACATCGTACTTACAAGCAAGGCCGCTTCCGCGCTTTTGAGTGTGTGTGTATGGACAGTCTGCAGGACCTGTGACCGAAGCTCTGATACCACTCTGTCAGGACCCGTCGTCCCGCCCTCGTATCCCGTTCTAATTCTGGTGTTAATGCTTTGGTATTGTGCGAATACGTAAAAATGTGAATAAAATTTTTCATTTTAAAAATGCAAGCGGAGATCTTATATACATGTCAAAAGAATGTTTTACATCGTTCGACATCTTCATCATGTCCATGTTTGCAAAATACAAGTGTACGTGTGTGTGTGCAGCCAAAAGCTCCCTATGCGCCCGGCCTTCACAGGTCGTCATCCATACACACACTCCCACCTCAAAAGCGGTCGGACTGCGTCAAAAGATCGGCCTTGCATAAAAGTCAGATCACGTACCGTGATCGTCAGTACCTACAACACGTAACATAAATAATGAGCCACCGAGGCTCAGTAAGCAGAAATTATGCATGAATGCACGTGTCCTAACGGACGACAATCCACGTCGTCGTTTTCTAACGCTCGTACTCTTTTTCTCATACTCGTACTCTTTTCTTTTGCTCTTACTCTTTTTCTTATACTCTCATTCCTTACGGGCCCTCGGCTTTCATTTCCCCAGCCTCTTATTCCACCTTGTCGTACGGGGTATTTACCCAGCCTCTTATTCAGGCCTTATCGTACGGGGTATTTACCCAGCCTCTTATTCAGGCCTTATCGTACGGGGTATTTACCCAGCCTCCTATTCAGGCCTTATCGTACGGGGTATTTACCCAGCCTCTTATTCAGGCCTTAGAGTAGCCTCTTATTCAGGCCTTAAAGGCTGCATAAGGGAAGCCGTGACTCTTCATTCGAGTCGACACAAACGCCAATATCGGCGAATATACATCGCACACAGGCGATCTTATGCACGCTCATGCCTCGCTCCTTACTTCCTACTCATGCGTGCAAGTGCTCATGTTATGCTCATATACATATGCAAATCATACTATCATGCATAGAATTAAATCCTCTCATACGTACGCATTTCATAGAAGATACACGAGCATGTAATTCACATAATTGGACGCAGGCAAGTTACGTGTCGTAGTTGAATTTCTACTTACCTGTCGTCCAGGCGAAGTTAGTATTTTCCCCGTTTGCTCCTAACGTACGACCTTTATCATAAAATTATTATATCAGTATATTATCTAAATATTGGTTAGTTATGTTTTTGAAAAGTGTTAAATTATTTCCTTAATATTGTTTGTAAAGATCTCGCTATGTGTTTCCGAGATTACTTATGATATACCAATGTCGAGATATACTTCGACATCATGTTCAAGATTTGGACATTTTGTTAGTTCTCGACATTTTATTCGGTTATAAGGTTTCGACATTTACATGATTTGAGACCTCGACATTTTCTATTTAATTCTACTCGACATCGATCTCGACTTTGTCGATATTTGACTCGACATTTTCATCTCCTTTCCTCTCGGTATTCAACTCGGCATTTATACCTTTCATTCGACATTTTATCTGGTTAGGAGGTTCCGATATTTTTGTGGGTATGAACTCGACATTTAATTGAATTAGGGTCTCGACATTTATGGTTAGAAACGTCGACATGAACTCGCACGGGCCTCGACATTTATAAAATGTCGATATGTTCGTTATTTCGCCATTTCATATAACATTCGACATTTTGCCTTACGACATTTGAGACGGAAAAGTCGACATGAGCTCGACATTTTATGTATCATTCGACATCTACCCTAATAAGATGACTCGACATTATTCCCAACAAAGCTTCGACATTTTGATTCTTATTAGGGTTTCGACATCTTAGCTCGACATCTATCCAACATTTCGACATTTCCTTGGCATGATTTCGATATTTTTCATTTGGAAATGTCGACATGCAACATTCATGTATCTCGACATTTATTACTTATCGATATGCTAAGTCGACCTCTTAAGCATTCGACATTTACCTTAATAAATGATTCGACATCATACTTCGACTTTTATACCGATTTCTTGAGCTCGACTTTTTATCAAAATAAAGAGACTCGACATTTCGTCTATCTCATTCGACATTTACCTTAATAAATAATTCGACATCCTACTTCGACATTTTGAGGAAAATGTCGACATGACCTAACTTGACTCTCGACATTTTACCTTGAATCTGTGTCGACATTTTCTGTTCAATTCCATTCGACATTTATCTCGCCATTTTGGGGTGAAAAATGTCGACATGGAAATTCACCCGAGTTTCGACACTGCATGTAAGATTCTCGACATTTATAAAATGTCGACATATACGTTTATGTCGATGTTTCATGCATGAGCTCGACATTTAGATATTTACTATCATCTCGTCTTTTACTTCGACATCCTTCCTATCAATTCGACATTTTTCATCATCTTCGATTTTTCAGCATTCTTCACCCCTCGGAATCAGGCTCTTAGCTAGCTTTACCCAGAATTAAAAGTTCTAAGTCACATACTACGCTACCCAACTCCATATCTGCCCAAACGGAAATCATTAGCTCGAATCTAAGTTCGACATTTTTTTAGGGTTTTCGAATTCTTCCTCAACTACTTGCTTTTAATGCCATTAATAATCCCCAACTACACCTAAGATACGAAATTTAAAAGCTTAAGAAGGGCATTTACTTACCAACTTCGAAATTCCCAAGTTAGTTGAAGAGCTCTTGGTTCGATTTGGCTCGGTTCCTTTCTCCTTCTTGTCTGCTTTCGTTACTTTTCTTGGAATGAGGTCATGGTGTTCAATTATTGGTTTAGGTATTTTTATCTTGTATTTTGGGTATTTCTCCCAATTGGGCTTAATTCAAATTTTAGCCCACTTGGAGATTCATATCATAATATGTTCACTAATAAATTCCTAGCCCAACATAAATTCTAGAAATTCCCCATTTAACTCTTATGAGTCGTTTCCTCTGATATTTCGAACATTACTCTTCCTAAATTAAGAGTGATCACAATTTCACGTCATTAACAATTAATTGCACATAATTCTCGTAGCATTTCACGAGCATAAAATTCATAAATTCCCATGAGCATACATTAACCTACAAGGTTCTTGAAACCCACGTAACTCATACACGTAATTTATTGGCCGACCTAATCCTCGGGGACCGGGGTCCTACAACCTAGCATGGCTGTTGAGGAAGAATCATCAAAGTCGCTCCTTCCTAGTGCAGATTTGGAACTTCCTCACACAAGTGACCAATCGGAGATCATTGGAAATCTAGACCCACAAATGGCTGATGCTTCAACTTCAGCTTTGCCCCATGAGCGCAAGTGGACTAATGCTCACCCAATTGATCAGATAATTGGCGATCATTCGAGCGGTGTAAGGACACGTCATCAACGCAGTCTCTTCAGCTGCTTCTTAAGCCAAAATGAG
The DNA here is from genome assembly GCA_027422505.1 of Craterostigma plantagineum. NCBI lineage: Eukaryota > Viridiplantae > Streptophyta > Magnoliopsida > Lamiales > Linderniaceae > Craterostigma > Craterostigma plantagineum. The sequence continues at coordinate 805,025 of JAPQWV010000203.1, forward strand.
CCTACTAAAGTAGCAGACGCACTACAAGACCCGGATTGGATATTTGCGATGCAAAAGGAAATCAATCAATTTGCGTCTTCAAAGTGTGGAAATTAGTACCCTGTCCGCATGGGAAAACTGTCATCGGTACGAAATGGGTATTTAAGAACAAAAAGAATGAAGATGGCGAAGTGATCATGAACAAGGCAAGATTAGTTGCAAACCATTTCTAGCCTTATCTTACATGCCTAACTGCGTATTTAGTTAGAAGAAATACGAAAATGCGGAATAATTTTATTTTTCTTTTTCATAAAGGAGTTCATGTCATGTACACGTCAAAAGAATACATTTTTAAGACAAAAGAATGCTTCCAAACTTTCTAAGTACATTCGAGTTCTATCTACATGTGTCGTGTATATTTGTGCAGCAAAAGATCCTATGCGCCCGACCTCACAGGTCATCATCCACGTACACACCACCCCCCCAAAAGTTGCCCGGAAGCTTCAAAAGATTGCCTTTCCGGCTTGGCGATCACGTACCGTGCTCGCTCACACCAACAACACACAACGTAAGGGTGAGCTAAATAGCTCAGTAAGTGGAAACTATATGCATGCAGTGCACGTGTCCTATCTCGCAAATGACAACCGCGTCAATGCGTCCTAGACATCACTTTCTTTCTCATTCTCTTCCCCTTCATTATTTTCTTTCCTTTCATAATTGGCCCTCGGCTTTTCTATCTCGATATGCACCATCTTAGAGCTCATTTCCATTTAGGACATATACATAAGTGACAGCACACACAACTGAGAGACCACCCTAGTTCACAATTTGCACTCGACTCCATGACACCTTTTTAACCCAACGCGATCCACATTGGGAGGCTAACGATGCCTTTTTGGCCCAATGCGGTCGCGTGGAGAGCAACCCCTATTTGTCTATCTGGTACCTTTTTAGCTCATGTGACCTGGGAGGCAGATAACGCCTTTTCGGCCCAACGATCGACATTGAGAGGCAACCCCAGTTCGCAAATTGCTGTTCATATTGGGAGGCTAATAATGCCTTTCCGGCCCAATGCAGTTCAAAAGGTGCCTTTTAAGCCCAGTGCGGTCTGGCACGCGGGCGCTTCACGCTGGTAGCCCACTCCGAGGTTGCCAACACCCGAGATACCCTTCATGTCGCGTCTTCCCTCGGGTCGCACCCTCCATGTCGCACTTCCCGTCATGAGTGTTATTATCCCAACTCAATCGTAATTTCGGCGGGGCCTTACTGCTACAGCTGCCCATATCGGCAACTACACATCGCTCACAGGCGATCCTGACTCATGCGCACTCTCGGGTTCTTAACCTTCGTACTAAGCGTGCATGCACGTGATCATGTCGTGATTCATATAAGTGTGCATGTCATGCCATAAATTGTAAATAAAACATATCACATAAATTTCACGTTATGTCATGAAAGCACGTAGTTACATAATTTATGCACACATAAAAGTCTTGTGTTGTAGTTGAAGTGTAATCTCCACTTACCTGGCGGTCGTAGATTAACTGCTACCTGACCCGTGAATTCTCCCAACTTCCGTCCTTGAGCACAAAATTATAGTATCTATCGAAATTGTTTAATTAATTACAGTCTTGAATTTCCTAAGCAGTGATATTGATTATCGACTTGTATTAGACATGTGACTACTTATAAAAATTTTCCTCAGTTAAATCCACACGTGAACTATTCTTGACTCGTTAATTAACATAGCCTTATACGATTCGTGACCTTATATGGCTCACAAAACTCCTATGACTTGCGAACTTGCTTCGCGAACTTATTTAGTTCGTGAAGCGTACGAAATTCGACCTTAAGCTATTTGCTACTCGGTCTGGTGAATTTCCTAATATTTATCCTTTAAACCTGAGAAGGCTATAAAGTCAGTCTATAAGTTATATTAATTAACTATGTAAATTTTTGTTCCAAAATTCTATCAAATACAACGTCCGCCTATACGGAAAACTGACCCCGAAAACACCGATAGGCAAATTATGATCGGGCGTTGAAAGAGCCTATGCTCCTTGGAACCAGAATAGTTTTTTGATTAAAGGGTGCGAAAATATTTTTTTGTAACTTAAAACGTCTTAATCTAAGGGGTTCAGTTCGCCAAGCTTCGGCACGCAAAGTGTTATGGATTCGCAAATTGCATTAATTTGCAAACTTCGTTCGGCCCGCGAGACGTCTTCAATTCGCGAAGTGCCACGATTTGTCAACCAAGTGGATTTGCCAACTTCGATTCGCGAAGTACACGTGTTTGCCAACCTCACATGACCCACCCGAAGCATCTTCAATTTGTGATGTGCCCCCATTCGCGAACGCGCATGGATTAGCCAACTAGAACCCGCAAAATGCATGAGTTCGCAGGTCGTTGGGCTCGCCATCCTCAATTCGCGAAGACAGCCTGCCTATAGTTCGCAAATCGTTCTAAAGTTCCTCTCAATTCGCAAAGTACCCCGGCACTTAATTCACAAAGTGTACGAGTTCGCGAAACACCACCTCGCGAAACTAGGGTTCGCCACACGTCGAACCCGCAAAACTCCAATTCGCGAATGGTCCTACTTCGCGGGTCCATGCTGGATTCGTGATCCTCGTCCAGCATGGGTTCGCAAACCCAGTCCGCGAAGTATAAACTTCGCGAATCCATGCACGCGAAATCATGCAAGTTCGCAACCCCCCGTGCTTGTCTTGCAATTCGCAAAGCTTTTCAATTCGCAAAGTTCATTGCGAGGCTTAGGATTAGTGATCAGGAGTTCGCGAAGGTCGTACTTCACTAACTCAAACATACTAAAACACGTGCAGATGCTGTTGCACGCAGATGATGTGGATGCGGACTCAGCTTCGCGATTATGGGTACAATTTAAATAATATACCCATATATAGTGATAGCCAAAGTGCCATTGCGATTACGTGCAATCCTGTTCATCATGCACGCACGAAACACATAGACATTAGATATCACTTTATCAAAGATCACGTAGAAAAGGGCACAATCGACATGTATTTTGTGAACACAGAGTACCAATTAGCCGATATTTCACCAAGCCATTGGATGAAAAACAATTCCAATTCCTTGTCGAAAAATTAGGCATGTTGAATCTCCCGTGATATGTGATTTACCTAATGTTCCGTGCTATCACATGCTCTATTCTATGTGTTTTCCATGCTCATTTGTCATATCTTGCTTGAAAATAAAAAAAATTTAAATTAAATAAAAATAAAAATAAAAATACACTATACATATACCTATAATTCAGGGGGATGACGAGATCCTTTAGGATGCTTCGGTCCAAGTCACGTAGAATTTTTCCCGACATACGACTGATTCAACTGCTTAATTTTGTCAGTCTACGTCACAGTCTTGTGTCTAAAGGTCTTTATTTTAATCTAATAGACACAAAATCACCCTTCAAATGTGAGGTCTCTAGCCTTTCAAATTTTCCCTCTTTGGATCTATCTCTCGAGTGAAGTCACACTTCAATTGATTGTCTTTACTAGTGATACTTGGCTTCATACTCGCCTTTCTTTAGATTGTTAGGAAAATGATTTGGGCATTTAGGTAATCCCTCACTCGGCCTTATATAATCTTTCCAATACCATAGCCCTTAGTCATCCACTTTGGACCTTCTCCGAATTCCTTTTCGTCATTTGAAACCCATTCCAACCTTCAACCGATTTTATACTCTTCGAATGGTTGTTCAAACGAGAAAAGTAGGGGGAGAAAAAAAAGATGACAAAAGAAGGCAATGCTCAATGCACAAAAACAGCACAAAGGAACCACCTTTTGGAAACTACAAAAAAAGGCATGGATCCTGCTGTGAACTTCTCCGTCGATAATCTCGTACGCTCGTCAGAACGGCTGGAAAGAGGAGCACCACGAAGTGAACTTCTCCAATGATAATCCGTTCTTATATCGGGAAATGAGAAGAGGAGCGCAGCCTTTGGTACGAATTCCCTAACCATGAACTTCTCCAAATTGATAATCTCTGAAACCTCTCTAGGGATTAAGAGAAGAGGAGCACGGTATCGGCCCGAGAACCAATAGGAAAAACTTTGCCTACGATAATCTCCTAGAGCCTCGTGTAGAAGCGGAGCTTCAGCTTGAGCATAAAAGGGGTATTAAAATAATAATAATAATAATACTAATAATAATAAGTTAGGGGATTGAAAAGATGAAAAAAAAATTTTGCCGAAAGAAAAGAAGGAGACGGATGTATAAATGGAAGACGAAAACGATAAGCTCACCTTTTCCTCTAAATTCCTTCCTTTCTAAGTCATAGCCAAATTCAACCCTTAAAAGTCCCTTTGATTCAAAAAACGTCGATCTCTTGCTTAGGTGAAATGATTAAATATGCCTCGATCACGAGTAAATTGACTTAAAAATTGCTAGTGTTGACTTGAGCGATAAAAATAAAAAGTCCCCGAGTCAAAAAATAATAGAGTGCTAGAGTGAACTTAGTGAGAGTTGTCAAAATGGATCTTTCTATGGACCTAAGACTTTAGTTTGATGACTAGACTTGACGGCAGTGTGTTTTTCAAGTGTCATACGAAAATTTAGGCGTGACGATCGATTGAAGCAAAATAATCTGACCCCATACTATTATAAATATTAATATGATAAAAAAAATTCGCACATTTTGACATGAAATTCTATAATTTCTTATGTATTGACTTGTACAAATGCGAAAATTTTATCGTCTTAAAATTCACACATCTTGAGTGCATATTTAACTTGCATTGGTATTGAATTGAATAAAATGCGAATATTTGATTTTGCTCATACCCTCGCGCAAATCTTTACTACATGTTTAGGGGAACGTGTATCTAGTCTAAATTGATTAATTGCGTGTTATAATGATTGTTAGTTGTATTGATTTGCATGATTACGGGATAATCGATATAGGTGCACTATTTGAGGGGGAGCATCTACAATGATTCCATGTTTTGAGATCCAAATATTTTTGATGTTCTTTCATTAAGTGTTGCAGAAATTTTCGTTTTGATTCGCTTTGGACAATGCTTAAATAAGGAGTGCTTCACAAATTTTCATGATCGTGAACTCAAGACATTGGTAAAGCAATTCAGGGGCAGCCTTATTAAAACAATTACTTCCTAATTAAATCTAACATTCTCGACATTTTGCTCCAAGTACAGCAGAATTTCGTAGATCAATTTTGGAGCGAGATGTCATTCCTTCGAAAATACAGGGAGTTAATTGCACTTTCGTTTATACTTTGGGGGAGTAATTTTGTGGTCTTATATTGAAACTGTGGTCAATCTGAAAATTTAAGAGAAACTTGCGATCGAAAAATTGGATAGAAGAGTTAATTTTCAATTCCAATTTTCTCGTGTGTAAATAGTGATGGTCCTGAATTTTACCTCATTCGCAAAACTTATGGTCGAGAAATTGACTAGGAGATAAATTTTTCAATTCAAAGTTTCTCGAGCATAAACAGTAGTGGGCCTCATCTATAGTTTCTCGAGCGAAAACAATGTTTGGGCTTGATCTATTTCTGCAGCGAAAATGTCCCATCGAAAACCGAACACATCAAATCCACTCATTAATTAAAAATTCACTTTATGCAGTTGAAATTTTTTTACGCAAAACCCTTACACGAATACCAACAGTCGAACATTTTTCTCTCACGCAAAACTCATTCGAAAGATAGAATCTCAAAATCAAACAACTTGTTCTTTGATTTTCAACTCTTAACTGTCTTTCAGAGGTAGATTGACTATTTTTATGTGTCTGCGTATTGATTTTCTTCATTAGCATCCACATTCTGGAATTTTTCGTTCGATTTGTGATTTTGTTTCTCGACTGTAATAGATTTGAAAAATCGTAGGTTATTTTGCAGGATTTAGAGCTTGTTTTGTGATTATTTGATACAATCTCTGCTTAAAATGACTATCTTAAGGTTTTTCGATCAATCTGGTAGGATAATTTTTGATTATCTGTGTTTTAGAGTTCAATTTCTAAGCCTCGACTATCTGGGTTTTTTAACACATGAAGAGATAGAAGAACTTTGTCAATCGCAAATCGTTCCGATTGGATTTAAATTTAATTGGAGTACTATTTGCGTCGTAAAAGATTTCGTTCACTGAATTTTGACTTAGTCGACAAGTTAAGTAACACAGTTTGCTAATTCAGTTACCATCGAGAAATTCAATTAGAATTTTATGCAAGCGATAAATTAACGCGTAGAATAGGTAGAAGGATGCAATTTAATTCGAGCGCAAAACTTACTATCGCGAAATAATTTTCGATTTCATTTCAATTTCGATCGACAATTTTAGCGGCGATAAAATTAATTTTATCGACGATAAAATTTCTTGATCGTCAAACTTCGCAGCGAAAAACTTACTTACAATCGAAAAACTTTCCCGCTCGACTAAAATTGTAACGAAAATTTTATTCTAAGAGAGAAAAATTTGTCGATCGTAAATTTGTGCGGATTTCAATCTGCACAATCGCAAATTTACACAGAATTTTTCTCGAGCGTGAAATTCCTCGGCTACAGTGACATAAATAACGTTCCAACACTTAGTAAAACTTTCTAAGTCTTTTTCACTGTTGCAAAATCTAGCGAATAAAATTTTCGATCGTAAAATGGAACAGAAATTCCATATTTGAATTCAGCACTTACGAAATTAAATTGAGAAGTTTTAATTCTCGCACGATAAAACGAACGGAGTGAATAGTGACTTCAAACACTTAGAGTATTTTTCGATTGCACTAAACTATATCATATATACTTATGTCGAAAAAAATTCTTTTCAAATCATCACTCACTTCGTATGACCTATGTGCCTCATATCTGTTTTCCAATTACCAAATTATCAAATATAATATCACATGCTGGAACATTATGGTTTGATACAAATAATATTTTCGATGCAAATTGTGTATTTTGGAATAATGATCTGTGATTTCCCATTAATTTTCAGATGGATCGCTATCCTACATACAACCACATTTATGAGCGAAACCTGTACCTGAATGTACAAGACACAAATTTTCAGCTCGACCTGACAACTTTCAGATGCCCGGACGAGATAATTGTGTCTATCCTACATGGCCATCCCCTCTGGCATGCTCTCACGACAACTGCCTCTGTACCGATGGTCTACCTTCAGCAGTTTTGGGGGAGGATCACAAGTCATGTGATTGAGGGAGCGTACAGCTTCACTTTGGTGCTTGGGAATAGGCATATCACCATGACCAAGAACAATTTCGGCCCCGTTCTCGACCTCCCTTACGGTCACAATTATGACCCACTACCATCAGACGCTGAGATGCTACACGATTTCCTCCAGATGGGTACCGTCCGCCGCTTACCAAGCTAGCTCAGATGCAGAGCAATGGGATTCCCCATCCATGGAAGACACTTTTTGGAATAATCAATAAGTGTCTGTCTCCGAAGCATGCAGGCTTCGACTAAGGCAACGGCAACATCCTCCGGATATTTCACGGAGTAATGTTCTCACAAAATTACGATTTCGTTCAACTGATCTGGAAGGACCTCGCAGAACAAATTAGACAGAAAGAGAACAAACGGTCCAAAACTGTGCTGTATGCGACATGGTTCTCCGTTATCATTCGACAATTCATGGAACTACATGAGGACATCCCTCGCTTGCCTCCTGGAGGAAATTACCAGCCCTTACGTCTGAAGTTCTTCCATCAGCCGAAGCTCACGGATTTGGACCAACCGTCGATGGCAATTCCGTTTGAGCTGCTTCGTCTCGCCGACCCCTCGGGAGACACCCATAAGCTCTACTGTCGGAAAAATCATCTCACTTAGCAGATGATTCGAGGCCTCCAGACAGATTTCAACGTCAGCCCTCCACAGCCACAACAGTCGCATGCTAGTCCTGAAGACACGATGATTGATGAAGTGGCTCAGGAACTAGAGATGGAGCCCCCAACTCACGAGGCAACAATGCCAGATGTTGAGTCCACGCTAATAGATGATGTGGCTCAAGAGCTGGAACTGGAAGCTCTCAAGTATCACTTGGTGCTGAAGTGCCCATTCATGTCAGCGCGCTCGATGTACCTATTGAGGAGGTACTATCTCAAGGAGCTTCGCTCGAGGCAGATGCGGGGCACACCTCACCACCACCGGATACTACGCCGGAGACAGAGGCTCTAATCTCAAGGATTCAGCCCTTCGAGCCTCAGATGACGGAACCAGCCAATGAGGATGTAGAACGAGAACTCTCACCTCACACGGCTACCTCATCAGCCACCTGGTCAGATGAGGAGATCCAATTAATAAGAACGACTCCGAGACGACTAAGTGTATCATTTGAGTCTATCTTCCCCGTCGTCACCACCGCACCAGACATCGCATCGATCTCACCGTCAAGCGCTGCAGACATACCTTCGCTCAATCTTGAGCCGCTGCATAACTTACCGATGTCTGGATCGCAGGTTCACTCAGAACCTGCAGAAACACCCATAGAGGAGAATCTTCAAGATTCGACTTAAGGATTGGGTGGAAGTCTCGAACAGTCACAACCTCAAGTGACTGCGAGCCAACCTGAGGAGCTAGTGTCTGCTCAAGGGTTGCTAACAAGCGACATAAGTCGACCTGGTCCATCATCGACGGAGGCGTCCGTCCAGTTCGTGACTGAAGCCTAGTTTCAGACCACGCTCTCTGCAGGCATCAAATCTCTAAGACAAAATGATGAAGAGAGTGCTCGCTGCTATCGAGACGTCCCAGCATGACACTGGGAAAGCAGCCGTCTCTGAGAGCCCTTCAGCACTAACACACCCAACCCCACAACCCACTCACACCGACCCACTCGCACTCCTCTATCCTCATCAACCCATACACCGTTTCCATAACCCAACTCCACGACATCCTTCTCGCCCGCCTCATCGGCCTTCCCACCAGAACGCCTCAGGAAGAATCCCTCTGCAGGCGTCTCGTCGACCACCTGAGCCACCCACTCAAACTTGCCAAGGTCAAACCTCCCGCACCCGGTGTTGACATGACGATTCCAATGATCAAGATCGTCGTGAGGGGTAGAAACGGCCGATGACCTCATCAAGTGGCCATGGCGAAGGTCAAGGAGAAGGCGCAGGTTCAACTCAAACAAGCGCTGGAGCCGGACAAACCCAAACCACCACCCAAACCATACAAACAACCCATAGCACGCACCATACTGCTCATCCAACCCACCAAACCCAAATCGACCCACCATCCTGTCACCTAAGGACGCCTCCGCCCACACCACCGACTTTCACAAGCCCATTGCTTCCGGAAGAAGAAGCAAGTGCTGCCATGCTCATAGACCTAGCACGGACTCAAGCAACTCCATCAACTGCTCCTGACCAATCAGGACCATCTGGAAGTGGAGTCAACCCGCATGAGATCCTTGACAAGTACATATTCGAAGGACAGTGGATGACCCACTCCATGCCCGAAGACCATCAAAGACAACGGCTCAAGGACGTTCGACAGTTCCTGCAGCAAGCTTCGGTAAACCTTGTGCTCATAGAAGACTCAGAACTTCAGGAAGGTGAAGATCATGTAGCAGATCTCCCCAAGCTACCCGAGCTGATTGCTCAAAGAGCGGATCCCCCTCCAAGAATGATGTCGGGAACTGTTCGAATAGATACGCCATGGGAGAACATCAGAATAGAAATTCCCTTTCTTGAAGAAGTTCGGGAAAACATATGGAGGTCACCAAATAAAGTAAAGAAGTTGAACGAATTCGAGCTCAGGGGGATTTCTCACTGGGATCAGCAAAAGAGAATGACATATCTTGGATGCTGACCCATCTCGGACCAGATGTGAGGATGAAGATGACTAAAGTGCAAGCAAGGAATCATTATAAGAGTCTATCTTCTATCTGCCAGCTGCTAAGTGTCTACTGCGCCAAAGGAGGACTTCCAACACCATTCTATGTAATTGAGCGAGTGGACAGAACTCGAGAAGAACTCAGCGAGAGCGACCTACCCTACCTTCCTACAAGGAGGTGTACCGTCTCTACCAGCTCTACGTAGAGAAGTACAAGGGTCCTCAAGGCTTCATCAAGAAAGAAGGACTCGAGGGACTCTACCGGTTCATGATGCGCCAAGTCAAGTACTTCGCCCCGCACGACCTTCAGATGGCTCTGGACAGCAACATGAAGAAGGTCAACATGACCGCTCCACTCAACAAAGGACCTGAGATCGAAAGGCTTCCCAACAATCACGTGCACATCAGCTCAGTCCTAGGCATTACCTACCACAATCCAATCGCGAAGAAGAATTGATGCTGAAGACTGAGATCCACAAATTCTGTGATGAGACGCTCAAGGTCATCAAGAGGAATATAGAGCAGAGGCTGGAAGAAATCAATAGAGACACGATGCTGAGGATCCATCGGTTTGTAAGAGAACAATCTCTGATGCTGGAACTCCTTGATGACATCAAGGAGCGCCTGGAGCTGCGAAACGGTCTAAGGAACTTTGAGCATGCGCTGGGCTTGAGAAGATCGTACTTTGACCGACGAGGACAAATGGAACTGAAGAGCAATAAAGCACAAAGGTGGAGATTGTAGAGACTATGTTTTATTGTGCTTGATTTTATTAGTTGTCCTTGTAATTAGGGGCTTTATTTGTATTAGTCCATAGATTAGGACTAGTTTGTTATTTATACCAAGTTGGTATAAATACTTGTACAAACAATTGAGTTGAATAGAGAAAATTAGATAATCAATCCGAAAGGCTTTTGAATTAAATTCTAGAGAGAGAACAACAGAAACTTTCTCACACTAAAAGTTTCTCTCTCGTGTTCTTCAAAGAGAGGTTTTCGATCGAGATTCAATTTCTATCATTCTAGTCGATTACCTTAGAATTCATGCCTATGATTGTTTGAGTTGATAATCGAGGACCTAACAGAAGCAGTAAATACAGCTGGTTTTACTCAGAACATGACCATAATTCACAAACGACTCGAGAAGACTCCGTACGAGATAATCAACGGAAGAATTCCCAATATTTCTTTTTCAAAGTCTTTGGGTGCAAGTGCTTTGTGTCGAAGGATAGAGATCAAATAGCGAAGTTCGACACGAAAGCATTCGAAGATGTCTTCATTGGGTATTCTTCAACTTCAAAGGCGTACATAGTATCCATCAAGTCGACCCGGACAATCGTTGATGTAGAATATACGTTAGAGTTGTGCTTTGATTATAATGAGTTGTCCTTGTAATAAGGGCTTTTATTGTATTTATCCTCAGATTAGGACTTAAGCTGTATTTATACCAAGTCAGTTTGGTATAAATACTCATGTACACATATGAATTGAATACAGAAAATAGTTGAATTGATTCGAAAGGCTTGCAAATCCATTTCTAGAGAGAGAAACTCATAAATCTATCTCACTCTAAAAGAATTCTCTCTCGAGCTCTCCAAAGAAGGTTTTCGATCGAACTCGAAATTCATACAATTCTAATCGATTGCCTAATTTAAGTTTAGGATCATTGAGTTGATAATCGATGACCTAACAAATGAAAGCTACAACTCACTTTCCACGAAGTGACAGAAATGGCTTCTGAACATGGCAGTTCAGACTGTTAGCATATGCCCTCGAATGCTATACGAGGATTAGATTGTATAGGGCATTAGCTTATTTATTATTCGACCTTTTATGTAATAAGATATTTTCTATGTGTTTATTGAAAGGCGTTGTTCGTTTATTGGATATAAGAGTACTTTACTAAGCATCCGGTAAAGCAATAAATGAACAAATCCAAATGTGTCGAGTTGAGTCACTGTTCTCGATGGGTACGAGAGAGGAAGGCACCAGTGGACTCTTAACCTCGAGCATTAAAAGTCCGTAGGCCTTAGGCTCCAATTGGTGCTGGATAACCGATTACGGCTTATTTGTCGATGACCTATCGAGTGTCGATACCCCGCTTGGAAGTGGAGGTCATGACTGTGATGCGAGTCGAATCAAGAGATTGAATCATTTCGTGGACACTGACTCACGGGTCGTACGGTCGAACATGGCTTATTGCTCAAGGAGCGTCAATGACCGACGACAACACTATAGTAGTCTACGTGAACCTTAGACCGAAATGGACTTTGGCGGAGTTGACATCGAAGTCTCGACTATCACTGGTTGCCCTCGACCCGATTTGCTGTTGCATGGGTCAGCGGGCCAGATGGAGTCCTGATGACGATTTGTGATTGTCGGGCTTAGACCGAGTATGGATTCACAGTCTCGCAAGTAATCGAGATAAGTGTCCTATGAGGACATCGACGGGAAATTATGAAATCCTTGGCCAAGGTATTGAACTAACTCATGTTAGACATGGAGGGTAGTTTGGTAATTTGCCTCGTCACCGTTTTATCACAGAATCGAGTATAGTGAGTTTGACATAGACCATGGCTCTCACTCGATTGAGACACAACTGAAGGGTTTATACGTAGTACTATAATCTATAGTAAGGTTCTCGAATAAAGACTGGGTCAAAATTCGCACTCGAATCGGGTTACGGTCCGGTACTGCAGGATTGGCTAGGTAACTGCCAGACTCTTGGATTCCACCCTTGCCGATTGAGTCGAACCTAGAGAGTCGGGCTTAAAAAGGATCATCAACGTGTACTGATAAGGAGAGAAAGTGTTTTGGGCCGCGCCTTAATGGGCCTCGGGCCGTTTAAGGGACCGAATTCGGACTTCGTATGAAACTAACTTTGAGACTTGGGCTTGGCTAAGTGCTTAAAAGGCTTGAGGGTAAAATTGGAATTTGACCCTAAGCTGATTTTCGAATTATGCCTTGGGAATTAATTTCGAAAATTAAATATAAATATGGAAATAATGTATTTGGAATATTATTTATTTTAAGGTGAAAATTTCGAAATTAATCTTGGATTAAGTTTCGAATTTTATGCCATATTTAAATATACTTAGTTTGCTTATTATTTAAGGTAGTTGTCTAATTATGGTAAGTATCCTTATATGAATTTTGAATTAAATAAGGGAGAGAAAGATATGGCAAAATCTATCCACTTAAGGAGCAAAATCAAAAACCATATCTTTAATATCTCCTAGGGATTTCCAAATATATCATAGTATAAATAGGGCAGCCCTATGTAATAATTTGGAGTGAAAATTTTGTCCATAACAAAGGCACAAAACACACACCGAAAAAAAAACACTCTTCTCTCACGCGACGGCTCGGTTTCTCTAGCCATCTTTACAGAACTGATTCCGTGGTACACTGTGAGGTCGGCATGACGATCTAATGCCATCCACCACCATCGACGAAGTCTTGAAGAAAAGAACGAGGAGCTGCCACTCGCTTCAACTGATAATTCTCAACGGGTTTGACCTGCCCTATTATATGTCTCTGTGTTACTATTCTGATCCAGGCAACGAGGGCAATAAGGGAAACCGAAAAATTTTTGTTCCGCACCATACCCGGGGACGTGGCGTCTCCGGGAGACACCGGGTAACCCAACCGTGGTATCAGAGCGGGCGCTCGTGATCAGAATCATAACGTGTTTAAATTGAAACGAGGCGCGTGGGAGACGATCGAAAAGCCGACATGGTTCGACCGTCGTTGGGCTGCCGATGCGTCGTTTGCCAACCCACGGCCACCAACTCGTGCGGTACAGACCGACGATGAACCACGAATCAGACAGGGACCCGCGCGACGGCGGGACCCGGACGTTCCGCGCAGGCTGCTTGCGGCGTAACGGCGGGCAGCGATCAGCCTCGAACCTTGGGTCTGATGCCAGCCATGGTGGCATAGGCGCCATCCCCGTGCAGCGCCGCCGGAAGGTACGGCGGCCTGGCTGAGATCATCTGCGGCTTTGGCCGCAGATTGCGATGGCGGGCACGGTGCACGCTGCGCAAGACAGCCACAGCGACTCTGGCTCGGCCGGAACGCTGTGGCGGCGATCTCTCCCGCGAGGCAGTGACTCGGCACGAAGGGGCTCCAGCCGTGACTCGGCCGGAACGCTGTGGCGGGCAATGAACACGCACGCGTTGCGCAGCGTGGCGTCGCCGGTGGTGGCAGCACCGGCTCCAGCCGGGACTCAACGCCGACGGCCTTCTCCGCCATGGCTCTCCGGCGTGTTTTGACGGCTGAATGATTTGAGTCGCGGCAGCTATGTTAGGGATTCATGCTCAAAGCCTTAACGGGCCTTTTAATAGGCTTGGCCCGTTTAAGGCCCAATTTTCGTTTCTTTTTAAAATCATGTAATTGTCAACGTGCTCGTTATGAATGTGATTTAAGGCGCATTTGCGGGTTTAGGAATTTGGTTTCCGGGTCATTTGTTAAGGGTCACATCCCCCCAGGTTGTATTTGTTTTATACGGGTTGTTCGGGACATATGATCCCCCTGTATTGTAATTTACCGTTTTATTAGATTAGACTTAAATACGAAGACTAGGTCCCATTTGATGGAAAGCAACCCCCCGGCGGTGACAAGGTGGTGGACGTTCGGTGACTTTGAGGCCGTTCGAGTGACGAACCGAGGTCTTTTGAAGATGCATGTAATAGGGATAGGCTTGGAATAACCGGCTTGTGTTGGCTTGTAGTTTATTTCCCTAGGGTCAATTTACTGTCTACGTGCGTGTTGGTTTTTGAAATGATATGCATGTTTTATGTGCTTTTATGTGAGATGGTTTATTCTCCCGTTTGACAAATACTAAATGGGTAAAGGAATTGGATTCCTGTATTCTATCATGCTTGAGATGTCTAGCATTGGGGAGTTTTGCAATTTGTTCCGAGTAGTTGGCGTCGTATATCGTGCCCCAGTGTTAGCGTCTCGGATGCATCTTGGACACCGCTCGTCATACCAGTCCGCCCCCCACGAAGCGTATGGCAGCAAGGGGCGGTACATTCTGTGCGATTTGAGCATAAGTTGATAGGTCACACTTAGGCAGTTAAACCCAATAAGCAGGGTTAGCCGTGAGGGTCAATGACTGAGACTAAGATAGTTGAAACTCTTATTGGATAAGTTCGCGTTCGACGTGACTTCGATAAGATTAGATGAGCCAAATATTGCGTTAAAGGCTGAGGCGAGTCTAGTCGAGTCGGGGACATCAACTCCACTATGAAACTTTCAACGAGGTTTCCGAAACTCTTCTCGGGAGGATAGTGTTTCGAGAAAAATAGTGGGAGTCAAACAAAACGAATAGTCGTTGTTTGCGCTTGATGAATGATAAGATAAACCTAATTAGATCTTTATTTTCTGCAGCTTTACGTTTCTTTCTATTTTACTGCGATGACGAACATAATTACTATGCTGCTTGAGAGAAACTGTTTGGTGGGACCAAACTACGTGGACTGGTTCCGTAACCTGAGGATAGTCCTAGGTATGGAGTCGCTAAATTATGTCCTCGATTCCCCCGTACCGCAAGTCGCAGGGGCTGATGCGAGTGACGAAGACCGGGCTGCGTATGCCAAATGGCAGATAGACGAGCCAAAGGTCAAGGGCTATATACTTCTTTCCATGAGCAATGAGTTGCAGCGCACTCACTCGAAAATGGAAGTGGGCGCCATTTTGCTTCATTTGAAGGAGCTTTTTTGCGAACATTCCAGGAGTGCTCGCTATTCCCTGACGGAGCAACTATTTCATTGCAAAATGGTTGAGGGTAGTGACGTCGGAGCGCACGTGCTCAAGATGATCGATTGGATCGAAAGACTTGAGCCACTGGACTTTATCATGGATAACGAACTCCAGAACCTCATACTTCAGTCGCTCCCACCTTCCTTCAATTCGTTCATCGTGAACTTTAATCTGAACAAGGCCGAGATGACATTGACAGGTTTAATGAACCAGTTGTCGGCAGCGCAGACTCAGATGAAGAAGGTGAAAGGAAAGGAAGTTGTTCTTGTCATTAATGCTAAGACTCGAGGGTCGAGTACAAAGAAAAAGTCGGACAAGCCAACTAAGCCCAAAGGATGAATTTCGAAAGGCAAGGCCAAGAAGAACGTGTGCAAAGGCACCAAACCGACGGACAAGTGCCTTCACTGCAATGAGCTTGTCCATTGGAAGCGCGATTGCCCGAAGCTAGCCGCCTCAGGTAAAGAACTTTACGTTTTGGAAACAAATTGTTCTATGACAGTATATTCCGCTTCATGGATCTTAGACTCGGGAGCTAGTGCTCACATCTGTGTTTCGAACCAGGGTCTGGAACAAAGTAGGAAGTTGGCGGATCGAGAGATCATGATCAACGTAGGAAGCGGACATAGTGTACCGGCGACCCACATTGGATCAAGAACTCTCGTTTTATCTACTTAACATAGTTTACTGCTTTCCGATTGTTTGTTTTGCCCAAGGGGCTTAAGAATATTGTTTCTATTCCCGTTTTGAGCGGAAACGATTATGAGTTCCGTTTTAGTAATAATATATGCAATATTTATTTTGGAAATAATTGCGTCGGAAGTGAAAGTTTATTGAATGGGTTGTATTACCTAAATATCGAAGATAAAATAAAAAATGTGAATATAGTCACCAACAAACGAATATTGGAGTCGAACTCGAGACTGTTGTGGTATCTTCGACTGGTCACGCTGGAGAACAGAAGATTCTTGAGTTGGAGAAAACCGGCGTTATGAAGCCGCTTGGGTCTGATCCCTATCCAACTTGTGAATCTTGTATCCTTGGAAAGATGACCAAGTCGCCCTTCACAGGGACTTTTACGAGAGCCGCAGAACTTATCGGTTTGATCCACACGGATGTTTGCGGACCGTTCGTGGTAGCGGCTCGCGGTAACTTCCATTATTTCATTACCTTCACTGATGATCACTCTCGCTTTGGCAAGGTGTACCTCATGAAGAATAAATGATACTTTTGAATGGTTCAAAGAGTACAAGGCTTTGGTGGAAAATCAGACTGGAAAGAGCATTAAAGCCATTCGATCAGATCAAGGCGGTGAGAACATGAGCCTCGAGTTTGACAAGTTCTTGAAAGAGAATGGGATAATTTCACAGATGACACCGCCCGGAACACCGCAGTTGAACGGTGTATCCGA
Source organism: Craterostigma plantagineum (assembly GCA_027422505.1). NCBI lineage: Eukaryota > Viridiplantae > Streptophyta > Magnoliopsida > Lamiales > Linderniaceae > Craterostigma > Craterostigma plantagineum. The sequence continues at coordinate 822,022 of JAPQWV010000203.1, forward strand.
ACGCAGAAATTGAACTCTATTGGATAAGGTTCGATCTATGCTAAGCTATACAGACCTGCCCATATCGTTGTGGGGTCATGCCCTGTTGACAGCGGCACACATTCTGAATAGATGTCCTACAAAGTCTGTCGATCGTATTCCGCATTGGATATGGACAGGACGAAAACCGAGCTTGAATCACATTAGAATTTGGGGTTGCCCCGCGTTTGTGAAAAAGCTCAAGACAGATAACCTTAAATCGAAGGCTATGAAAGGACGTTTTTTCGGGTATCCTGAGGATTCCATGGGATACCAGTTTTACTTCCACGACGATCATAGAATCGTCGTAGCCCTTCAGGCTCACTTTCTCGAAGAAGATTTCGTTCGAGAAGGTGGAGCGGGTCATGAAGTAACTCTTGGAGAGTATTCGGAAGCGCTTTCACAAACTCCAGTGTCGGGTGACACCGTAGAGCAGTTCGAGGCGCAACCTGACTTGCGCAGGTCGGGTAGAGTATCTCGCCAGCCTGAGAGATACGAGATGGTCCACAACGAGCATGAGGTTACTGCGATGGAAGGGCACGCCGGAGACGATCCCACTACCTTTGACCAGGCAATCAGGGATAAGGATTCGGAGAAATGGCTTATAGCTATGCAAACCGAAATGGATTCTATGCACGAAAACCAAGTCTGGACTCTAGTAGACCTTCCAGATGGTTTTAGACCCATTGGGTTTAAATGGATCTACAAGAGAAAGATAGGATCTGACGGATTGGTTGATACATACAAAGCTAGGCTTGCGGCGAAAGGGTACAGTCAAAAAGAGGGCATTGACTATGAGGAGACCTTTTCGCCTGTTGCTATGATGAAGTCCATTCGAACATTGCTTGCGATAGCTGCGCACTATGACTATGAGATCTGGCAGATGGATGTGAAAACTGCGTTCCTAAATGGATACCTCAAGGAGGAAATATATATGGAGCAGCCCAAGGGTTTTACATCGCAAGGAGATGCTCATAAGGTGTGCAAACTGAACAAGTCCATTTATGGACTGAAACAAGCCTCCAGAAGCTGGAATCTTCGGTTCGATGAAATGGTCAAGGGCCATGGATTCTTAAAGAACGAAGACGAACCTTGCGATGAATCGTATGTTAGGACTCTCCCAGGCCCTTTACTTAGAGAAGGTCCTGAAGCGATATAATATGGACAACTCTAAGAAAGGGTTCCTGCCTATGCGGCATGGGATTGACCTTTCCAAGCTATGAGCCCTCAGAGTGAGTTGGAGCGGAAAGAGATGAATGGAATTCCCTATGCATCCACAGTGGGTAGCTTGATGTACACGAAGCTTTGCACGCGACCTGACTTGGCATACGCTGTGAGCGTAGTCAGTCGGTTTCAGTCTGACCCTGGTAAGGAACAATGGACAGCATCAAGGTTTCCTCAGTACTCAGACGGACTGGATATGATGCTGGTCTAATGGAGAATTGGAAGTGGAAGGGTATACGGATTCGGATTTCCAGTCTGACGTGGACGACCTAAAATCCACTTCAGGATTCGTCTTTACGCTCAACGGTGGAGCGGTGCCTTGGAAAAGTTCCAAACAGAGCACTACTGCAGATTCCACCTGCGAAGTAGAGTATATAGCGGCCTCAGAGGCAGCGAAGGAATGTGTTTGGATGAGAAAGTCCTTGGAAGAACTTGGTGTCGTTCCTGTAGCAGATAGACCATTGCCATTGAGGTGTGACAATACTGATGCTATTGCTCAGGCGAAAGAACCGAGGTCTCACAGCAGGTCCAAACATATAGAAAGAAAGTACCACGTGTACGTGGATCCATTGAGAATGGCTACATAGCCGTGCAGAAGATTGCGACCGCGGAAAACGTGGCCGACCCGTTCACCAAGCCTCTATCACAGGCAGTGCTGGCTAGACATCTCGAAAAGATGGGTATTAGATACTGCAACGCATGGCATTGAGTGCAAGTGGGGGATTTTTAGGAATATGCCCTCGAATGCTATACGAGGATTAGATTGTATAGGGCATTAGCTTATTTATCATTCGACCTTTTATGTAATAAGATATTTTTTATGTGTTTATTCAAAGGCGTTGTTCGTTTATTGGATATAAGAGTACTTTACTAATCATCCGGTAAAGCAATAAATGAACAAATCTAAATGTGTCGAGTTGAGTCACTGTTCTCGATGGGTACGAGAGAGGAAGGCACCAGTGGACTCTTAACCTCGAGCATTAAAAGTCCGTAAGCCTTAGGCTCCAGTTGGTGCCGGATAACCGATTACAGCTTATTTGTCGATGACCTATCGAGTGCCGATATCCCGCTTGGAAGTGGAGGTCATGACTTGTCATGCGAGTCGAATCAAGAGATTGAATCGTTTCATGGACACTGACTCATGGGTCGTATGGTCGAACATGGTTTATTACTCAAGGAGTGTCAATGACCGACGACAACACTATAGTAGTCTACGTGAACCTTAGACCGAAAGGGGCTTTGGCGGAGTTGACTTTGAAGTCTCGACTGTCACAGGTTCCCCTCGACCCGATTTGCTGTTGCATGGGTCAGCGGGCCAGATGCGGTCTTGATGACGATTTGTGATTGCCGGGCTTAGACCGCCGAGTACGGAACAGTCTCGCAAGTAATCGAGATAAGTGTTCTATGAGGACGGCGACGGGAAATTACGAAATCCTTGGCCAAGGTATTGAACTAACTCATGTTAGGCATGGAGGGTAGTTTGGTAATTTGCCTCGTCCCCGTTTTATCATAGAATCGAGTTTAGTGAGTTTGACATAGACCATGGCTCTCACTTGATTGGGACACAGCTGAAGGGTTTACACGTAGCACTATTATCTATAAGGACTAGGTCGAAATTCGCCCTCGAATCGGGTTACAGTTCGGTACTGCGAGATTGGCTAGGTAAACTACCATTGGATTCCTCCCTTGCCGATTGATTTGAACCTAGAGAGTCGGGCTTAAAAAGGATCATCAACGTGTACTGATAAGGAGAGAAACTGTTTTGGGCCTTAACGGGCGTTGGGCCGTTGGGCCACGCCTTAATGGGCCTCGGGCCATCTATTGGATCGAAGTTGGACTTCTTATGAAACTAACTTTAAGTGTTGTGCTTGGCCAAGTGCTTAATGGGCTTTAGGATAAAATTGGATTTCACCTTAAGCTAATTACGAAGTATGCCTTTGCGAGTCTTTTTGGAATTTGCATATTTAATATAAATAAATATGGAATAAAATATTTGGAATATTATTTATTTAAATTTCGAAATTAATTTAGGATTAAATTTGAATTCCATACCATATTTAAATATACTTAGTTTGTCTTGGTATTTAAGTTAGTTTCTAATAATAGTAAGTTTCCTTAAGTTTGATTTGGAATTCAAAAGAGAGTGAGATTTGGCAAAAATCTCTCACACTTTAAAGACTAAGATATCGAAATCCAAGCCTTTAAATAGGCTAAGAATTTCGTGCTCCAAAGGTAGAGAAAAAGGAGGTGATTTGCGAAATCAACCAAAGGCACAAAACACACACCGAACGCACACACGTTTCTCCCATGCGACGGGTCAGTTCTCTCTAGCCATCTTTTGAGAACTGATTCTGTGGTACACTGCAAGGTCGGCATGACGATCTAGTTCTATCCACCACCATCGACGAAGTCTTAAAGAAAAGGATGAGGAGCTGCCACTCGCGTCAAATGGTAATTCTCTACGATTTTGGCCCGTCCTATTGCATGTCTATGTATTACTATTCTGATCCGAGCTACGAGGGCAATGTGGGAACCCAGAAAAGTTTTGTTCTGCACAGTTCCCGGTGACGTGGCATCTCCGAGAGACACCGGGTAACCCAACAGTCAAGTCTTCTCCAATCTTCTTCTTCTCAGCGCCAGATTCGTCTTTGTCGAAGGAAGTTGTCTGGTTCGGCCTCGAGAAAGCTTCTCTGGCTCCAGAAGAAAGGATGTGTGGGGTGTCTTTTAAAGTGTGCCAAAGCTTCTTTGGAATGTGACATTGTAGGTTCCAGTGGAGTTTGGCTTCATTGTGGTAAGTGCGGCAGAATTTTGATGGTTAGCGTAGGATGTGTTATAAAATGTGCCAAGGCTCCTTCTTAATGTGACGCTTGAGTGCAGGAGAACCCAACTTCATAGTGGTACGCACGACAAAAATTGTGGGTGGTCCTATCTGTTTGTTTATACGTATCCCCTTCCTGCTCATGGTGATTCGTGTTAACGAGATCAGCATGCTTGTATATGAGGCGAAGAAGGACACAAATGACAGGTCAGTGCGGGTAATAACCAGACAGAGCCACTAAGGCAATCCGTCGACACGACTTCAGAGACTAAATCGAAGACGTGGCCTGTGATGACAGGACATGATAAACCAGGGTCACCTAGGTGTCCCGTTTACATCGGTCAAGAGTCCAGCTCGAGACGATGGCCGAGTCCGTTGTTGTTTTGATGTTGCAATGGTAGGACTTCCTTCCAATCTTGGAATCACATCTACGAGAGACGTGTCTATGGAAGTTCTGATCTGGTCACGATGTCCAGATAAGGAAATATGTCCTAAAAATATAAAACATTTAGGTTGTGAGGACACCTAAACTCGATGTGTTCATTGATCGATTGACCAAGTCTGCCCACTTCCTACCGATCAGCTCAACATTTTCCATGGAACGATAAGCAGAAAAATTTTCCCGAGTCCCGTAAGTAAGCCGGCCAATAAATATGCATGCATATTATATGATTTATGTGACTGCGTGATCTATGCTTTACAACATTTTATGTGTTTATATGGTTATGAAATTGCATGCTATGTGTTACACCACTTTATGTGCTCATTTACGTAGAAGTGTTAAAGCTTAGGAGGGTATAGGATAATGTAAAGTTGAGTTTTAAATTAAAGGAGACTTCGATTTAGTCTTAGGAATTTTGTAACAATTATAGCATAAATAACGCACAATACGTGACTAGGAAGAGTAAAGCTAGGATTGTGATAATTTGGCCATGATTTAAAGTTCCTATTTTGAAGCCCAATCACTTGGGATAAATATTAAGGTTACTTAGGTTTAATGTAATCTACGTCCCTTTATGTCCCATCAAATATGTCTTAGACAATTAATACTTATCAAAACCCTTGATAGTATAACGTTATTGAACAAGGAAAAACTCAAAGAAGGAAAAGTAAACTAAGCGAGTAAGAGGAAGAGCAAAAGGAAGAGAAGATTGAACCAAGAACAAGAAGTAACAAGGTGAGCTTTTCAACCATAACCTATAAATCAGTTTTATACTTCTATCTTAGCACCTTACATAATTTAGGAATAAGGTAAACCAAGGGCGTACTATTTTCCCAGTTTGAGATAGTTTTCAAAGAAAAACAGAAATTCTATGATAGTTACTGATTTAGGGTTTAAGTACGAAACTATGCTAATATGGCAGCTTAGAATTAGGCGTGTTATGATTTTTAGAGGAATTAATAAGATAGGTCGCAGTGTATGAAGAAGGAGAAGGTATCTTGAAGTGTTTCGATCGAATTGTAACAAGACAAATGAGAAATCGGGCGATTTGGAGAAGTAAATGAGCTCGGCGATTTTGGACTTAAAGATTCAAATCGTGCGAAACCACTTAGGTCAAGCAATCGGGCGATTCAACCAAGAACTCGACGATTTACCTTCGGAATGCCTCAAATCGGACGATTGACTAGCTATGATCACACGGCAATTTGTTCTTCTAACTAATCTCAAATCGGGCGACGTGGAAAATAAGCCTCATGCATGCAATAAATCGGGCGAAACTAGGTTAAATGAACAAATCCGGCGGCAAGATGGTGACGTGAACATACGGCGAAAGTAATACCTTATGCTACACAAAATCGGTCGAATTGTGAGAAGGTGAAGAATCGATCGTAACTAAGCAAAATTTATGACAAATCACCGAATGAAAGGGATGCATGCAAGTTACAATCGGGTGATGACATGATGATGTCAACAAACGGCGAAAATGAAGATGATATATGACAATCGATCGAAAGTAGGAAATCCCAAGGCATGATCCAATCGGGCGAAGCTTGTTCCATACACAATCAATCGAGCAATCCGATGGTGAATGGCGTCGTGATCGGCAAAACTAGGTTCCATGTGACCAATCGGTCGAAACTAAGTCATGGTCATGGCAAATTGATCGACTTTGTGGCTAGAAGGAATCAAGCGAAACTTACTCCCATGCATGGTGCAATCGGACGAATCGTAGATTATTTAACCCTAACTCAACCTAGATTAGAATTAAACGACTAAGGGTTTTTAGCAAATTAGCGTAGCCGAATTAATTATTTTAGCTTAGTTATCTAGTTTAGATATGGTCTAGACAATTTAATATTCTGTCTAAGGATCGAAAGGTGAGGACGTCACGAGGCAGTAAGACCTTTCTTTTTTTGTGGAATGCTCACTAAATAAAGAAAGAAACAGAAGTACAAGGGTATCGAACATGATAACGCTCATGTCGCAACAAGGATAGCGTTCTACCGACCAGACAGCACATCGACAAAAACCAAAACAGCCCAGACACCCACAGGGTCCCCACAAGACCCAACCAAAACAAACGAATACATGAAAATGACAGTACAAAAACAGGCAAAAGCAGGTGTCAACATCCACAACCAATCAACGGGATCGTGGCACCAGGTGAAGCACCAGCAGGGCTGCCGGGTGACGTGCAAGCCAAGGAGCAAAAACGCACAGCAGAAGAAAGATCCCAGAGGGAAATTTCAAGCAGAAGGGGAAAATGCAAGAAGTGTATCCGCAAGTCTGGTCGGGGGAAGGCGAGAGAACGCCAACTCCTGTTTCTTTCCGCCAAGAGGTGCCAAGCCACCAGGAGAAGCCACCTAGCAGATCCGGCAGGAGGAAACCAACAGCAACATTCCTTGCCCAAACAAAGCAGACTGCACAGAGAAACAACAAGAAAGCCAAGCAAAAAAAATGAGGAGGAATTGGAACCATGAAACGTAAGCAAAGTATCGAAAAACTTCCCTAATAAAAGGCATTGCGGGCAAGCGCATCCCCTCAAGACACGTTCTGAAGTAACTAGAGGCGTGAGCAATCCAAGACCTGACAAACAAGGCAGAAGGAAAACAGAGAAGCCACCCTCCTACCAAGCTATATGCCATACACGCAGTAGAGCATGGCATTGTAATGTCTACTTAGTAGACAGGGTAGAAAGGAGTAAGTATAGCAGTGTTTCAATATCAGCAATTAGCTGACCTGGCTGGCGTTGTCTCCCATCGTGCCATCTTTTATTGCGTTCCATCCCCAAGTGATATACCAGCGAACCCAACGCATCCCGATGGCCCAGTTTAGCTAAGTGTTTGCCTCTCCAGCGCCGAGCCGCCCATCCAATCCCGGCAAACCAGTCCCTGACCGGCCAAGCAAAGTGCAATCTTGTTCGGAGAAGGCGAAGGCAGCATCTGGAAAAGGGACACTCGAAGAAAAGGTGACTAGTCGTCTCCATCTCTTGTGTGTCGCAGAGAAGGCAGGTAGAACATCCAGCAGTAAAGCATTTAAGCTTGGACGACAGGTAAGTGGAAGATGACATGACATGACATGACACGCATAATATACGAAAAGATCATATGCACACACGATTAGTATTAAAGACAGGATACGAAAGCGTGTATTATGATACACGATCGCCTGAGAACGATAAATATTCGTCGATATATACATCTGATGTCGACTCACAGTTGAGTCATGTGTTCTTCTATGCTACTATGGTGACGTCTTATGTGTTACCTTCAACACATGACATGTTCAAGACAAGACATGATATTAGGGCGAATGCCCTCGTTGCGGAACGTGAAACCTGGAGGGTACCTCTGGGGTTGACTACCTCAGAATAGGCTACCAGTGCGAAACTTCCACGTGACGTATGAAACCACCTTGGGACAGAAAAGGCGTCCTAGGGTTAGCCTCTCATGAGTGGGTATTGTCATTTATATATTTAAATCCCTTGTGGATTCGAGCTCCATGATGGTGCATAGCAAGATAGCCGAGGGCCCTACATGACAAGACAAGGCAAGAAAAATATGAGGTCTAGGAAGCATTGGCGCGGATGCCTCTGCAAATTAGGACACGTGCATGTCATGCATGGCTTTCACTTACTGAGCTTTATAAGCTCATTCCACGTATTTATGTGTTGTAGGTTCACAGGATCACGGTACGTGATCTTCATGATGGCGAGGCCTAATTTTGAAGCCTCCGGAGACTTTTGTGGTGGAAGTGTGTATATGAGGTGACCGGTGTGGCGGGCCTATAGATTTATTTTGAGTTGATACGCACTCGACCTTGTATTTAGGATCCTAAGTTGATTTTGTATCGTATTGTATAATTTCTTTATATAAAAGGAAAAATTTGGTACGCTTTTTTGCATACATTATTCCCTTATATCGTAGCAGTCATGTAACTTAGTAATAAGAATGGGTGGTAGAAGTCAGCGGGGCCACAATGAAAGCGTGCATGAGTCAAGATCGCCTACGAGCGATGAATATTTGTCGATAGGGGCATCTGTTGTCGACTCACTGTCGAGTCACGGCTCTCATATGCTACCATGGCGGCGTTGATTCGCCGTCGATTATACAAATGATTGTGTTGGGTTGATGCCTTCACGGCGGGAGGTGCGACCTAGAGGATACATCCCGAGGGGATAAGCGACACCGAGGGTACCTAGGGTAATTGGCAACCTCGTGGTAGGCTACCAGCGTGAAGCGCCCACGTGACAGGCCACATTTGGCATCGAAAAGGCGCCTTAGGGAATAAAGGCAATTTGTGCGCTCGGGTTAGCCTCTCAAAGTAGACCGCATTGGGATAGAAAAGGCACTGATGGCCTCTCAATGTGGACCGCGTTGGGATTGAAAAGGCACCATATGGAGAGATGTGTAAACTAGGGTTAGCCTCTCAGTGCGTGCACTGTCACCTATATGTACATTCCTAGTGGATTAGAGCTCTAGAAACGTGTAGCGAGATTGAAAAGCCGAGGGCCCAAAATGAAATGAGAGAACAATAAGGAAAGTGCAATTAGGACACGTGCAATTTCACGCATGGTTTTCCGCTTACTGAGCTTATCGTTCACCCTTACGTTGTGTATTGTAGGTGCACACTAACACGGTACGTGATCGATTAGGTGGCAAGGCATCCTTTTGAAGCTTCCAGCGGCTTTTGGGGTGGAAGTGTGTGCATGGATGATGACGTGTGAGGCCGGGCACATAGATTCCTTTTGCTGTGCAGTGTGTACACTTTGTGCGTAATTAGGATTTCTATGTAGTTAGGAACTAAGCATTCTTTTGACATGTAAAGAACGATGCTCCATTACATATATGGAAAAATTTCATACGCATTTTTGTATGACTTTCAATTTACAACATCGTAGTCACATAAATTAACGCTAGAGAAGTATCGAAGGGTGAGGGTCACCTCGTGTTCGGGTTGACTCGCCATGGGAGAACGTGCGGATAGAAGTTCGTTCCTCGAAGAAGCTCGTCAGTAAATTTTGAGGTCATTGGAAAAAATCAAGAAGGTGAATAAGTTTAAGCTCAGAGGCATAGCAAAGTAGGATCAGCAGAGGAGGATGGATTATATACATTCTGATCTACCTCAGTCCAGATCGAAGGGTAGGAATCCCTAAAGACCAGCTGAGGAGTCATTTCAAGAAACCGCCTCCAATTTATCACCTGATGGGAGTCTACCATTCCAAAGGCAAGCATCCAACTCCAATCTATGCCATCGGGCGGACAAATAGAACTCGACCTTCCAGCTGACGAGGTCTACCGTCTTTTCCAAATATACGTGGAAAAGTACAAGGATCCTCAGGCTATATGAAGATGGAAGGGCTCGAGGGACTCAACAGGTTCATGGTACGCCAAGTCAAGACTTCGTCATGCACGACCTTCAGATGGCACAAGCAACATGAAGAACGTTGACATGATCACTTGGCGCATGAAAGGTCCTGAGATTGAAGAGCTTCCTAGTAATCACATCTTGTTAAGTCCTGATTTATCAAGTCAATGATCCTAGACTTGAATCCTAAGGTAATTGATAAGAACTGTAGAAAATGAATTTCGATCGAAAACCTTTATATAGAGAACACGAGAGAGAAACCTTGTAGTGAGAGAATGTTTTCTGATTTTTTCTCTCTAGAATTGGATTTCCAAGCCTTTCGGATCAATTACTCAAAAATTCTCTATTAAGCTCAACGTTTGTACATCTATTTATACCAAACATACTTGGTATAAATAACAAACTAAGTCCTAAACCAAGGACTATTACAATAAAAACTCCAATCAATGAAGACAACTAATTAAATAATAGCACAACTATATTGATATCCTACATTCTCCCCCTTTGTGCTTGATTTCTCTTTCGCGCTGTCTGTCCTCGTCTGGCATAATACGATCTGCGCAAGCCCAGTGCATGCTCGAAATTCCTGAGTGTGTTCCTCAGCTCCAGTCGCTCCTCGATATCATCAAGTAGTTCCATTAGGAGCGGATGTTCTCTCACGTACCTATGGATCATCATCATCGTCTCTCTGTTGATCTCTTCCAACCGTTTCTCTATGTTTTTCCTGATGGCCTTGAGCATCCATCACAAAATTTGTGTACTTCAGTCCTCAACATCAACCTAGTCTTCTTAGCGATTGGGTTGTGGTAGGTGATGCCTAACACTGAGCTGATGTGCACGTGATTATTGGGAGGCCCTTCGAAGGTACCTTGTTGAGCGGTGCGGTCATGTTGACCTTCTTCATGTTGCTCTACAGAGCCATCTGAAGGTCGTGCGCTGTGAAGTACTTGACGCGTATCATGTACCGCTAGAGTCCCTCGAGTGCTTCTTTCTTGATGAAGCCTTGAGGACCCCTGTATTTCTCAACATATATCTGGTAGAGGTTGTACACCTCCTCGGCAGGGAGATATGGTAGGTCGCTCTCTCTCAATTCCTCTCGAGTTCTTTCTATTCGCTCAATGGCATAGTATGGTGTTGGAAGTCCTCATTTGGCACAAAAGACGCTGAGGAGCTGACATATGGGAGATAGACTCTTATAATGGCTCTTGGCTTGTGCTTTAGTCATCCCCAATCTCATGTCAGGTCCAAGGTGGGTCAGCATCCAGAGATATGTCATTCTCTTTTGCTGATCCCAGTGGGAGATCCCTCTTATCTCGAACTCATTCAGCTTCTTGACCATGTTCGGTGAGCTCCAAATGTGCTCTTGAATTTCTTCAAGGAAGAGGATTTCTGATTCGAACGGTCCCTGGAATTTGTCTTGCGGGGAAACCGCCCGTTGTGCAATCAACTCTGGAAGCTCTTCGTCTTCTATCAGCACAAGGTCCACCGAAGCTTGCGGTAAGAACTGACGAACGTCCTTAAGCCGTTGTCTCTGATGCTCGTCGGGCATGGAATGGGTCATCCACTGTCCTTCGAGTATGTACTTGTCGAGGAATTCATGAGGATTGACACAATGTCCTAACGGTTCCGATTACTCTTGAGCAGCTGAGGGAGTAGCTTGGGTCTGCGCCAGGGCCACGAGCATGGCGTCACTTGCTTCTTCTTTCGGAAGCAAGGGGCTTGTGAGAATCGTTGGTGTAGGCAAAGGCGTCCTTAAGGAAAATTGTGGGCCGGTTTGGGTTGTATGAGTGATGCGGTGCGTGGTGGTGGTTGTTTGGGTAGTGGGTTGCGAGGTTTCAGCGGCTCCAGCACTCGTCTGTGTTGTGCCCGAGCCTTGTCTCTGCCTTCTTGTCATGATCCTACGACTTTTCTCCCCTCATGACGACCTTGATCATCTGGGTTGTCATGTCGACGTCAGGAATGGGTGTCTTGCCCTCGGCATGATTCGGTAGGCTCAGGACGGTCCACGAGATGGCGAAATAGATCCTCTTCTTCCGGCATTCGAGTAGTCAACTCGAGTAGGCGAGCGACTAATATCGAGTGGAGGTCGCTGATGGGTATGGTGGTTGGGTTTATGAGGTTGTGTGTGAGGATGGGTGTGGCGATAGGGAAGGGTTGTGTGGGTTGAGTGGGTGTGAGAATAGGTTGTGATGAAGACGGCTCCGAGACGGGTGCTTTACCACGATCTTTGGCGGGATGTCTCGATTGTATTCTGCACACTCTCCATGATTTTTTCTTCGAAAGAACTTAGTGCTGTGGAGAGAGTGGCCTGAAGACGGTCTTCAGTCACATATGGGACGGACGCATCCGTCGATGATGGACCAGGTCGACCAATGTCACCTGTTGACAACCCTTGAGCAGACACCGGCTCCTCAGGTTGGCACGTAGTCACTTGAGGTTGTGACTGTTCGAGACTCCACCCAATCCTTGAGTTGAATCATGGAGATTCTCCTCTATGGTTGTTGTTAAAGGTTCAGAGTGAACCTGCGTATCAGACACGGTAGGGGCTGGACTGGTGATGATTGGCAGCTGGACTTCGGCCTCACCACTTGGAGTGATGACGGGCACTGTGTCTGATGTGGTGGTGACGGTGGTGAAGAGGGACTCTAATTGGATGCTCAATCGCCTCTGAGTCCGTCTCATGAGTTGGATGTCCTCATCGGACTCGGTGTCTGATGAGGTAGCCAAGTGAGGGGAAGGTTCTCGTGCAACATCCTCTCCAGCTTGTTCCGTCACCTGAGGCTCGTTGTGTTGAATCGTGGAGATCAGAGCCTCGATCTCTGGTCTTGTAGCCAGTGGAGGTGAGCTATGCTTCGTTTCAGCTCCGAGCTGTGTTGCCTGTTGTAGGATCTCCTCAAGTGATCCTTGGAACACGCCGACTATGATGGGCACTTCAGCACCTAGAGGTTGTTGTGGAGCCTCTAGTTCCAACTCTTCTGCCGCTGCATCAATCAACGTGGCATCTTCATCAGGTAGTTGCACGTCATGAGTTGGAGGCTCCTGTTCTAGCTCCTCGGCCACCTGGTCTATTAGTTCGGTCTCGGGGCTAGGTTGTTGCTGTCGGCGGGGAGTGCTCACATGGAAGTCTGTTGGGGGCCCTCTGATCATCTGATCGGTGAGATGATTGTCCCGGCAGAATCTTTGGTATTCGGCTCTCGAGGGGTCGGCGAGCCGCAGCAGCTCAAACGGAATGGCCATGGACGGCTGATCCAAATCCGTCAGCTTTGGGTTGTGGAAGAATTTTAGCCGCTGTGGTTGGTAATTCCCTCCAGAAGGTAGACGAGGGATGCTCTGCTCGTACATCTCCATGAATTGTCTAATAATAACAGAGAACCACCGAGCGTATGGTACATTCTTCGATCTCTTGTTCTCTTGTTGTCTGATCTGTTCAGGTAAGTCATTCCAGATCAGTTGAGCGAAATCGTAATCCCGTGGAAGATTCTGAGAATGTGGCCGTTTCCTTTGTCGAAGCCTGCGTGCTTTGGCAAAAGTCATTTGTTGATAATTCCAACAATGTCTTCCATGGGTGAGGGATGCCGTTGCTCTGGACTTGGGCAAGCTTAGTGAGCGGCAGACGGTATCCCATGTGAAGGAAGTCACGCACCATCTCTGCATCCGTGGGCAGAGGGTCATAGTTGTGGGTGAACGATAAGTCCAAAGTGATGCCAAGATCATCTTTGTTGAAGCGGATGTGCCTTGTCCCAATCACCGTGGTGAATCGGTATGTGCCGTCAACAGTGAGGCTTTTGATCATCCCCCAAAATTGTTGAAGGTAGACCATCGGTACAGAGGCCGTCACCGTGAGAGCATGCCAGAGGGGATGGCCTTGAAGGATTGACACTAGATTCAGGACACCGGAAGGTGGTCGTGTCGAGCTGATAGTTAGTGTCTGGTACACTTAGGTACAAGTTATGATCGTACATCTGGTCGTAAGCTGGAAAGTTTGCCATCTGAAATAGGACAATTTAGAAAAACAAATCATTAGTCCAAAACTTAATTTGAGTCGAAATTTGAATTTATCAAACCATAGTAAGTAATTATATCATTGCATGTTTGACCAATTTACATTTGAAATCATGAATTTTGCACATAGGTTATACGAAATTAATTATTGGAGAGATAATGAAATTTTCGACATAGGCATAAAATGTTTAGTCAGTTTGGTCGAAAATTTTCTAAGTGTTGAAATACACTGTTCACTCCGTGCTTTTGCGCGAGAATTGAAATTCTCAAATTGATTTCCTAAATGCGAATTTTCAATTTCAAATCTCCGTTCTATTTTTCGATCGAAAATTTTATTCGTTGAAGTTCGCTACAGTGAAAAGACTATGAGAAATTTTCTAAGTGTTTGAACTTAAAACCATGGTACTGTAGCGATAAATTTTACGATCGAGAAAATTTTCCGTGTAAATTTACGATCGAGAAATTTCTCACGCGTGAATAAAATTTTCGTCGTGAAGATTATCGAGCGAGAAAGTTTTTCGATTTTAAAATAAATTTGCTCACGATCGAGAAAATTGATAACGAGAAACTAGATGACTCGCCGAGAAAATTTTCGATCAATTAAAATCATCTCTAAGTTCTTTTACGATCGAGAAATTTTATCGTCGAAAAATTAATTTTCTCGTCGCTAAAATTTACAACCGTGAACAAAATTGAAATCGAAATTTACTGCTCGATGTTAAGATTTTCGCTCGAGACTTAATTGCACCTAATTTATCTATTTCGCTCAGTAAGCTATGCAAAGGGAATAAACGATTAACAAAATTAGATTAACATAACATACCATAAGCGGATCTTTTGGGCCTCGACAATGTTTGGGTCGACAAAAACTCTGCTAAATTTTGTTGTGTATAGATACGCACCTAAAGCGGTCATCATATTAGAAACATACGTTGCAGAATGAAAAGAAATTTGTGATCATTAAATGCCAAAAAATATAAAAATTGTTGTACTAACCATCGAAATTCTTACTTCAACTCTCGATAGTGCCAGAATCTGAATCTTTGTTGCATCAAATAAAAGTTTATAATCTCCACTTGTGGCAAAGTTTCCCCATAGTGAAATTTTCATTACATTCGTGCTGCAAAGCAAATTATCAAGTTATTATATAGATGGTAACAACATTATTCTTGGGATATTCAACGTATTACTGGAGTACCTCATGTCACAAATTAAGACGTTTCGAACATGAGTTTCGACAACCGTGCCATTTTTTTTCTTGAAACTAACATTTTCTAAATCACCAACATAAACCACAAAGCCAATTGCATCTGCAACGAATCAACATGATTAATAATGTTTACTGAATAGTGGAAAAAAAATGAGGATTACTCACCGAGTAAGTGGTCCTTGTGCGTGGCATACTGATGAATTGTACTTAGTTGAATAAAACGAAAGTTGTGTAGAGGGACATCATCATCAATGTTTGTTCCAGTGTCCACAATTTTGGTATTTTGATGAAAATTCAACCTATAATCATTCCGCACAGGCCGATGCAAATCTGAAGCAGCGTCCACGCTTAAATCATTAATGCAATATGCGGTCCCTACTTTCATAATATGTAGATATTTGTCAATATCATCATCGTATAAAGTTACTTGTATTTCCGTTCCCTGTTAAAAAATGGTTAATAAATAACACAAGTGGAAGAGTCTTGAATGATAAATTTAAAATTTAAGATTTACCGAATATAAAATTCATACATCAGCATCAATGAAGATTAAATTATGTACCCTAAACTCTTTACTGGATCGTACTCGAGTATGAAGATCGCAGCGCCACAATAAACGCCCATGCAAATGCCACGTATAATTGTAGGGGCATATTTGTCTAACTGGTTTGTATGTTAGATGTGCCATCTGCAATTATTAAACTGTTTATTGTAGAGTTAATTATTTTAAGATATAAATATATTAAGATATTAAGCATTAAACTTAAACATAAGTTTTAAAACCAAAATAAATGAAATTTCAAATAATACTTTTCATTACATGCTGGATATAACTTCATTGTACACAACATTCTTGGTAACATTTTCTCGTAAATCATTCTTGTTGCGTATTAGAATCTTGAGCCAGGTGGTGATGTGACACGGGAAAGCGCGACATAAAGCTGACCGTGGCTGAAGACGGGATTTGGAAGATATAAACCAAATGCATTCAACGTCTGTCCCTGACTTTTATTTATCGTCATTGCAAATGCCAATTTGATAGGAAACTGTCTTCCTCTTATGGCAAAAAAAGTATCTTGGTTCGAGGGTGATAGATCAATCCGTGGTATGAGTACATTCTATCCCGTCATTGGCCCCGATATTACTTTTGCTTCAATCACCTTATCTCCTAGCTTGTAAATAACCAATCGTGTTCTGTTACATAAACAAATCGACTGGTTCATGTTACGCAATAAGATGACAGGTGCTCCTACTTTCAGTTCTAAACAATGGTTGGGAAGGCCCGCATAATTTGTAGAATGTAGCAACTCTATAGGATTCATTTTTTCCACTGACTCATCAGATCCCGATGAACATATCCTATCCGAACTTAAGTAATTGCGAGAACTTCCTGGAAGCATTGATAATATCATAGAATTGATAGTATCAACATCACTATTGGTGGGCGCTAATATTGCACGTTCCTTTAGATAAACCAAATCGGAATACCTCGTTGTAAGGTCTTCGTAAGTTGCGGAGATTAACGTTTCAATCCCTCGAACATCATCTTTCATTAAGAACTCCATCGGAATATCAATCCAATTTGGCTCTCTATTGCGTGTTACAGATCTTCCAGGACATCTACCATCCCCTATTTCTAAGATCCATTACTGAATTGTGCCATTCTCTGTAAATATTCACTGGAAGTATCACCACCGAAAAGGCGCATGTTTATTTCTAACTTCATTAATCGGCACTTGCTCCAAAAATTTTCACGGTGCAAAGTAGCTGCGACCATTGATTCTCGACCACCACTTGCGACGACTGGTAATATTTGCCTGAAGTTGCCTCCTAGTACAAATAGTTTTCCACCAAATGGCAAATAATTGTCACAAATATCCCTAAAGTGACAATCAACGGCCTCAGAGTCGATTGGTCATAGGAGCCTCATCCCAAATTATCAACGACGCGAGTCGAATTAATTCAGCTCGGGGTGATGTTTTCTCAAATGAACAAATGGAATTCTCAGCAGGATTTAGTGGTATCTTAAACGTAGAATGAGCAGTCTTACCACCAGGCATTAATAAGGCAGCAATTCCCGACGACGCAACTTCAATAACAACATGTCTTTCGAACCTAAATTTTGATATCAGAGTATTCCATAAGTAGGTCTTACCTGTTCCGCCACTACCATAAACGAAGAATAAGCCACCATGATTTTGTGTGTGAGTCCCCATAATTGTAGAAATACTCTATATTGATCTGCATTTAGCCCCCGAGCAAGACGATCGTAATTTTCCATCTCTATTGATGTATCATAATCGAGTTCGTCTCTCATCAATCGATTGGTGACGCGTTGAGCATCTTCCAATGATGGTTGCGGCATATGTGGATAATCTTTCAATGACTTGCCATTTTTGTTGAGAATATGTTCAATCTCGAGAATACCCAAATTGCGTCGTTCTTCGTCTGAGAGGCGCAATTCGAAATTATTATATTGACGTCGTATCATGTGCTCAATATCATCAGCCATACTTGACCAATGTGTTTCCCATAGTCTTGTTGGATCGGCTACTTCGGTGAACATCAATATGGAGCAAAACATGTTTCTAAGTTGTGCACCAGTTGTCCAAGTAGCTGCTTCTGTTAAAGCGTCATGCCATTCGTTGTTGTCGTCGAGCATGCCTAATTCAAGACATGCCGCCTGAAAGGTCGGTTGTAAGACCCCCCTCACCGTTCGTATGTCCTCATATGACACTGCACCACGGACTTTCGTAAGTAGCATCCTGAGATAGTAACGCTCACCTGCATTTGGATGCGTAAAAGGTAGTCTTCCTATCGACACTCTTTGTTGTCTTTTTTTCCACAGTTTACTTCGACGATCCCATACCCATTCGGTTGGAAATTCCGAATATGTTAAAGATCGAGCTTCTTGATACCGCCTATTTGCCTCAAACCACATTGTCAACATGGTGTTTTGAGGCTGATTAATTACGTCATGTAGATCATCGTTGTCATGGAAGACAACGTTTTTGATCGCCTGGCAAATGAAACTGCAACCTTTCAACAGACGGATATTGATGTTGTAGATCAAAATAAAAAATCCTCCAACTTGCTTCTATGGCTGACACTTAACGACAATCCAAATATTGCTTAATTTCATCTACACGCTGCAAAATATTGTTTCGATCGCCGCTCTCTTCAATGACAAATGTAGCTCGATCATGGCCTTTGTGTATGTACTTATATAAGTACTTAACCACGCTTCGAACGGCTACGCACTCAACATTTATGTGTGCATCATATTTGACGCACAAATCTCTATTGAAGGGGACTACCCATCTGTTATCTATTTCTCGACCATTTGGTAAAATTGTTACGGAAGTTCTTCTACGCATGTACTGCACGAAGCTTCGATCATCAACAACCGTCTCAGCGCAAAATTTTTTCGGATAATGCTTTGAGCACTTTCCATCAACTAAGCATGGACCACATGGTCCATGCATCATAAACTTGGTGATTGTTTGATATGCAAGAGGATCATTGTGTTCGTCAGGGATTTTAGCACTGATGAATTTATTGACATCCTCTGCACATGTGGGCTTATCGTTTGCACTCACCGTGAGAAGTATATGCGCATGAGGCAATCCGTGTTGGTAGCGCAATGTTACCAGCAATAAGGGTTCCAAACATTCCTTCAATTTTAGTCACCAGCAATAAGGGTTCCAAACATTCCTTCAATTTTAGTCTAAAAACTCGAGCCGCAATGTCTGGACGATCTTCAACACGCTCATGCAGAAGTAGCTCTCTAGTTATTTCAGGCCAATTCGGATTACAGGTGAAAGTGATAAAAAAATCATGAGGACCCATTGGACGACAAATTGCAACTGCCCTGATAATGTTGGATCATATTGCGTGGTCCACCGGTAAATGAGGAAGGCAGTATATACTTTCTTCCAACAGACGTAGCATTAACATCACCGCTTGAAACAACATCTTGAAGCCCTCTATACAATTTTGTACGCAAGCGTCCTTGGTTACATTTGACGTAAAGAAGACGATATTGCTCAATAGCACATTGTTGGTACAATCGACCGCCTTTAGTTAAGCTATCACCATCCTCCTCTCTATTTTGCATTCGGAATGCATAAAACTGTCTCATCGAAACTTTAACACTTGAAGTACTCGAAGAGATTATTGGTATGTCGACTGACCAACCATCTGTTCCATAAGGAAATAGCAATGGATATTGGAGAGGCATATAAGCAGGATGAGTCTCATTTATCCTTTGTAAAGCACCACTGCATGTTTGTAGAATAAGGTCTCTATGTCCCAATTCCTCAGTACAGTCACCTACCAACAAAGCGGCGACTTCACTTGATATTGGGCGCGAATATTGCCTGCCTTCTCTTGGTTGAATAATGCGTATACGAAGATTTATGTTGTTATGTTGTTCGACCAACATATCTCGTGCACTCCGAAAATCAGAAACATGGGGATTTATATGATCGAGCATGTGTTGAAGGTCACGGATTATATCACCATTTATGTTTGAAGTGGTCGACGATCCCATAGCATTAAAGCGACTAAAAACCCATTATCAGTGTCATATATATACAGCTGAGCAATTTTAGGACCTGTACCTGGTTCGGGGAGTAATGACCCGATTCGATGGTAATTGCTACCACCAATGCGAAAACATAAGGTCCCCTACCATTGTTAACACTGTTGTCGATCTGGACCCCCATTAAAGTGAATGCCAATAATGAATTGTACATTCGGATTTGTCTTTGAAGACTGCATGTGATAGAAGGGACTGAAGGAATGGTGGTGACACTGGAAGATTTGGTAGTCGTACTTGACCATTTCCGCAACACAAATGAAATCTTGGATTTCTTAAGCTACTGTCTCGAACTTTCTCAGATACCCACATGATGGCATTGCAATTCAGGCACTTTGTATTTCTATGACCAATATCTGAGCGTTGGGAGAAAGAACATCTCCTACTTGTGGTAGAAGTTTCTACAAAGTTTTGTTTTGAATTGAATTACTAAACGGTGAAAATATTGACTACGAACAAACATTTACAAATAATAATTTTTTACCAGCTTGATTGCGGGATATAATAGGCTGAATATTGGCAGACTGCCTTGCATGATTATTGCGAAGAACTGTCATCCTGAAAGCTCGAGCTTCCCGTTGTAGTGACAACTGATGCATTCGTCTTGCTTGAATGTTATGATTTGGAGGGATATTGGATCCGCAATAACGTGCCTCCATAGTTATTATTACAGTTATTGACACTCTACGAACTAAAAGAATTAGTAATTACTAATGGAAACGAAAATAATGACGAAGATATGCTAACATGTTTTTTTTTCTTTAGGGAACAAATGCCTTATATGGAATGCTCATTGAAAATTATATCATGGAATGGTCATTGAATATTAGATCTTATATCTCATTGGAATTACCTCCCGAAAGTCGACTTTTTTAAACTTTGTTGATAGTCCAAGTTGATTCTTGATACCTGCACATTTAAAGTTGAAGTATAGTGTAACAATAATAATTGAGAGCCAAATGTATTTGTTGTCAACATTACCTTCTAATAGTCGAAGTTTTTGAAACTCCATAGATAGTCCAAGTTGATTCTTAATATCTGCATCTTTGAGTGTCAAACGTTTGTTAAAGGAACATTAAATTAACGTCAAAATTTATCACAACAGTACACATACAATAAGATTGAAATTTTAATGAAAACAAACTCAATAATTGGCTTATAATTTCAAAATCAGATATCATCAAATTATTATGGCTGAACATAGAAAGGGAAATGTAAATTGAAATACACATATGGCTGAACATAGAAAGGGAAAAAAAATAAACTGTCATGTTAAACGAAAATAATAAACAAACTGTCATGCTGAACATGTTTTTTTTTATTAGGGAAGTCATCAAATTATGGTAAAAGAACACATGAGGAACTTATGATGGAACTTAGTGAATGCGCGCAGTTGTATTGTAAATGCACGAAAAAGTATTCAGTTTACCTACACATGTAAGAAATCGAAGGGCATATGAATACGGTAAACAAATATAAGATATGGTATATATATCGTCAAAATTGATTCTTAACACCTGCATATCTACATTTGAAGTATGGCGCAATAATAATCTTTGAGAGCCAAATATTTAACTTAAAAAATCAGTTTACATATGCATTATATAAATCGAAGGCAGATGCAAATATTAAAAGAAAGTAAAATAATGGCGTTTTTTTATTAGGGATTGACATAACCAATAATGAGAACATACACACAATTGGGATTGACATAACCAATAATGATAAGAAAAACGGCGAGTCTAAGCTGTCGTGGCACTAATATCGATCGGATTCGATATCATCCACATTTATGTGAAAGGAAAAAAATAGAAGTACGTATCCACAGATATTTATACCTTTTACAGAAAGCAGTACGTAAACATTATTTATGCCTCTTATTTTTATTTGGAGTCAACGTTAAGCAAGGAAATATATTTAAAAGCCTGTGAACTATCAAATCAGGTACTATAAAACTTTAAAAAAAGTGATGATAATAAATACATGAGGAGGCTTACTCACATATTGGAATTTGAAGATGGCATCTTCTTTATCTGACGAAACATAAATGGAGAAAAAAGCTGTCAGGCATGTACGCGCAAAGGTATTATATTAAAAAATTTTCACTATCTCAAAATCACCATACTCACTTATATTCAACACGCGTCATATGAGAACACCATCATCCAAGAAATATTGATGTTTATTAAAAGAGCATCGATTACAGTTGGAAAAGTAAGCAACTATTCTTTGCATTAGGAAAAGAAATATTGGAAGTCGAAAATTTACCTGTTAACATGTTGTACCTGGGCCGTCATCAGAATCATTGCTGCCATGCCATCTCACATACCCAAATTTAATAGTTCCACCAACTGATGTGATAGTTTGCAGATTAAATTAATTGAGCTCAGGTAAGGTATGATATCTCGTCTTTGCCTTTGCCCTTAACTGGTCACAAACTGGGCCTATCGTGGGTGGGGTGGTTATTGTTCAATATTTTATTTTTTTAATGCTGGCCTACATTATGGGTGGTACTTTAGTAATTATTTGTTTTTTATTGTAAGAAACACGGTTTTCCATTGTGGGAAGTTATGTTTTTAATTATTTTATTGTTTAATCTAATTAAAAAGCCATTTGGACACGTGTCCTATTTACATCAAACCTACTTTTCTATTCTTATATAAGATATGCATAATATTCTTGGAATTTATTATTTTGTTATTATTTAAAAAAATAGTTTTTGTTGTTCAGGCAATATATAGCATTTAAGATCAGAAAGCACATAGAGATGAGCATGTGAGAGCACATAATGATCAGGTAGGCACATATTACGGAAGATTCAAGATGCCTAATTTTCCGACGAGAAACTGGAAGCGTTTTTTATCCAATGCCTTGGTGAAAATATCAGCTAGTTGATACTCCGTGTTCACAAAATACATGTCAATCGTGTTTTTTTCTACGTGATCCTTAATAAAATTATATCTGATATCTGTGTTTCGTACGTGAGTGGTGAACGGGATTGCACGTTACAGCAGTGGCACTTTGACTATCACTATAGATGGGTATATTATTTAAATTGTAGCCATAATTGCGAAGCTGAGTCCTCATCCACAGCATTTGCGAGCAACAGCTGGCGGCCGCCACGTATTTTGCTTCGGCCTTCAGACGCAGTTCTGCTTCGATGACCAGCAGACCAGCTTTTCGCCTAAAAATTGAGCGCCGCCTGACGTGATTTTCCTATCCATTCGGCAACCCGCATAATCAGCATCAGTATAGCCAATTAATTTGAAATTAGTTCCTTTAGGATACCATAGTCCTAAAGTTGAGGTGTCCTTGAGGTAGCACAAAATTCTTTTGATCGCGAGCATGTGAGATTCTTTGTGGTCGGCTTGGAAATGGGCGCAGAGACAAGTGACAAACATGATGTCCGGCCGACTCGAGGTGAGATACAGAAGAGACCCGATGATGTTGCGATAGAGTGTGATGTCGACCGCTTTCCAGCGGGATCGGCATCCAACTTGCAGCTTGTAGCCATGGGAGTGCTGATACACTTGCTCTGATCATGATGGAATTTCTTCAAGATGTCTCTGATATACTTGTTCTGACTTATGAAAATTCCATCTTCAAGCTGCCTGACTTCAAGTCCTAGAAAGAACTGCATTTCTCCCATGTGGCTCATTTTGAACTTTGTCTTCATGAGATCTCCGAATTTCAGGCATAGCTGGGGATTAGTAGAGCCAAAATTGATGTCGTCGACGTATACTTGGACGATCAAATCTTTGTCTTGCCACTTACTGAAGAGAGTTGTATCGATTGTTCCTCGGATAAATCCACACTTCACGAGGAATTAGCTCAGGATGTCATACCAAGCCCGAGGGGCTTGTTTTAGTCCATAGAGAGCTTTATCCAATCGATAGACGTAATCAGGATGATCCTGATCGATGAAGCCTTAATGGGTGACGTAGACTTCTTCCTTTAATACGCCGTTGAGA
Source organism: Craterostigma plantagineum (assembly GCA_027422505.1). Classification (NCBI taxonomy): domain Eukaryota; kingdom Viridiplantae; phylum Streptophyta; class Magnoliopsida; order Lamiales; family Linderniaceae; genus Craterostigma; species Craterostigma plantagineum. The sequence continues at coordinate 845,674 of JAPQWV010000203.1, forward strand.
AAGGCGATCCTTACATCCATTTGGTATAGTTTGAAGTCCTTATAGGTTGTATAAACCAAGAATAGTCGGACGGCTTCGATTCGAGCAACTGGATCATACGTCTCGTCATAGCCGATTCCTTCATGTTGCTTGTACCCTTTAGCGACGAGTCATGCTTTGTTCCTGATTACTTCTCCATCTTTTTTTTTTCTTGTTCTTGAAAACCCATTTCGTTCCAATGATGGTTTTCCCATTGGTCTTGGTACTAAAGTCCACACTTGAAGACGTTCGAATTGGTTGAGCTCATCTTGCATAGCGATAACCCAATCCGTGTCCTTAAGTGCTTCTGCTACCTTGGTGGGCTCGTTTTGGCTTAAAAAGCAGCTGAATAATTTGCTCTGATATTGTGTCCATACTCTACTCGGAGGATCGCCAATAATTTGATCAATTGGATGGGCTCGAGTCCACTTTCGCTCATGTGGCAAAGCCAAAGTTGATGCATCAGCATTCGTGGATCGAGATTTCCAACAATCTCAGGCTGTGCAGGTGATTGTGGAAGTTCCATATTTGCACTTGAGGTGAGCGACTCTTCCTCAACAGCCATGATAGGTTCTTCAGTATTCTGAGGTAATTCTGAAACGGGTGAGGTAGGGACATTTGAAGAACTTGGTACATCGGCTTTGTTGAGAGGGAAATCCACCGCAGGTGTAGGATCGATGATGCCTGGCTGATATACGGCTCAAAGAGAGAATCCAAGTCTTCTAGAGCAATTCTCATAGCTTCTTCTGACGATGAATCTTTAGTTGTTGCCGTTCTCTGTTGGTTTTGTGCCAACACACCAATGAATACAGGTTTTGAACTATCGTATTCAAAAGCCATCTAGTTAGGTATGGGTCCTGAATTGATATGAGCAGGAGCCATCAGGTTGGGCACGGGTCCTGGATTGATTTGCCCAGAAGCCATCTCTGCCAATTCTTGGAAAGTGACATTGTAGCTTTCTTTGATTGTTCAGTTGGACTTGATGTATATACTCTGTACGCTTTGGAAGTTGAAGAATACCCGATGAAAGTGGCTTCGAACGCTTTAGGGTCGAACTTAGCACGTTGTTATCTACCGTTCGCGACAAAGTACTTGCACCCGAAGACTTTGAAGAAGGAAATGTTGGATACCCGCTTGTAATGATCTCGTATGGAGTCTTATCGAAGAGCTTGTGAACTACCGTCCTATTTTGAGTGAAACCGGCGGTATTTATGCTTCAGCCCAGAGAAATGTGGAAGGCCGGAGTGGATGAGCATCGTACACGTGGCTTCCACTAGAGTTCTGTTCTTTTTTCGACTACCCCATTCTGTTGAGGAGTCTTCACGGCTGAAAATTGCTGACTGATTCCAAGTTTTTAATGAAATTCAGTGAGATACTTGTTCTTGAACTCAGCTCCATTGTCTGTTCGATGATTTGGATGGTCTGCTGCAGTAGGTTCTGAGTTGTGCTCACAAAATTCACAATCAAGTCCTCGGTCTCATCCTTAGTTTGGAGGAACTTCGTCCATGTGTAGCGAGAAAAGTCGTCGACAATGACTAGCACGTACTTACGTCCGTTGATACTCTGTGTTTGCGCAGGTCCACAGAGGTCCATGTGAAGTAGTTATAGAGGACGTGAAGTAGAGGCAACTAGATTGATGTGATGCGAGTCTCGCTTCATTTTTCGTAGCTGAAATGCCAAACATTGATGCTCTTGCTCCGTCAAATTGGTTGGTAGACCGTGAACCAACTTCTTGGTGGAAAGGTGTTGTAGAGCTTTAAAATTAAGATGAGACACTCTTTGATGCCACAGGTTGTTTGATGTGCATAAGCTTAATCATAGGCAAGCTAAGTGGAAGATTCAAATATCGATTGTGCCCGTAACAAGATTTCGATTAAAGGAAAATTTTAACACGCTCATATTGAAGGTTTCTGAAGAAGATAAGAACATGTTCATAACAACTAAGTATAATGAGGATCAGAAGTCAAGAACTTCATCGGGCAGAAATGGCAATTTCGGAAAGTTCAAGGTCTAAATTGTAATTATCGAAGAATTGAAGGACCAAAATGCAATTTTTGTCGGCCAGATCTGAACAAGATTTGAAAGGTTTTATATTCAAATTAATTTGATATTTATATAGTAAGATTCTCCTAGATTTTCGCTTAAATATCTATTAGTTTGTTATTTCTATTTCTATATTTAGAAATTGCCTACAAGTATAAATAGGTTTTGTTTCTCATTAGAGAAAACCAACTTTGATATATATATATATATATATATATATATATATATATATAATTTTGAGTTTCTTTATTGAATCTCTTTGAGTCTTTGTTACTCTTTCGTTCGACGTTCGAACATCGTCTATCTCTTGCAAAAAAGCAGCGCATTGTGAGAATAGATCTGAGACTTATCGTACAGCTTTACACATCAGTTCGTGGTGTTTTTCAATCCATCAAGTGTTCTCTACGTGGTGATCGACGCTGTGCGAATTTGGGATTCGGGGTCTCGGGTGAAATAGATCAGGGTTCTTTATCACTGTTCCTCTTAATATTTGTCTGAGACATGAGGCAAATAGCAGTTGAACGCCGCACGGACGTCACGTTGATCGTGCATAAATTTTATTTCGAATTCCTTGAAGGAGTTCTTTGTTATGACTGTCCAAAATTCTGCACCGGTCAGCAAGGAAGACCACCTGGAATCCTTTATCGTAGAACTGGCCTATACAGAACAAGTTATGGCGGAGGCCTTTCACGAATGAGACATTCTTGCTCATCAGATTTTCCAGAATGATATCTCCTAATCCCAAAATCGGAGCCGAATCGTTGTTGTCGAATCGGACTTTCCCATGGAAGTGGTCTTGGTAGTTGCTCAGCATCTCTTTATTCCCAGTCATGTGTGTGGAGCAACCGAAGTCAAGTTACAACACATGATGGATCTGCAAAAACAAATTAGAGAGCTTTAGGTACCCACTTATACATGGGTCCTCTCGGATTAGCAGATATACGAAGTGGTTCAGATTTAGTTCCGCAGAGGAGTTCTAGGTACCCAAGCCATCTTCGAAGAAGTGGCTTTGAGTTTTGCCTCTTTAGGAGACTTGGCCTTTTTGGCTTTTGTCTTCTTAGGCGGAGATTTAGGAACCCATAAGGGTTTAACCTGGAAGGGAAGTTGAATTTCAGCGCAGGAAAATGCTTTGGTAGGCTGGATTGAGGAAAAGATCTTCTCATTTGATAATCTCTTAAGGTGTTTGGGGGACTGGATCTTTACGGGATACCTTAGATGAGAGCATGCATGAATAGCACTGTAAGCCTTCTTAATGGCTGGATCTTATTTCCTACGAATCTTCCTATCGGCATTTGTCTTAGAATGATTCGTTGTTATATTTGAGGAAGAGCCTATTCCATAGTTGGTACTTCTAAAGGTGGTAGGCGTTAAGGAGCAGGTAGAAGCAATTATTTGAGATAAGAAACGACTCTTATATTTCTACGAGTGTCCTTTATTTTACAGAAGGAGGTGATAAATTTGAAACTTTGACATCTAAGGCTCCTTCTTAATTTCTAAGCTAGACGCTCTCATCTTCGATTTCTCTGTTTCAGTACTACGCTCCCTGTAGACGCAGTAGAAACAAGGTTAGAGTCAATATTTTTCACAATTTAGATATAGTTTTTGATCTTTAGAAATCGATTTTTCTTTCTTCACGCTTTTCATAATGATCTTATTCGTTGAGGGAGATGCGTGAGAGATGGTTTGATCTTTGGAGGAAGCTTTTAGATTTTCCATCTCCTTTAAGAACATTTTCTTTTCAGCTTCAAATTCTTCTTTTCAATGTTAAAGGATGACGTCAGTTCCTCAATTTTCTTAATCATAGGAGGAATACAAAGGTTAGAAGAATTCTCATAATAGTAAGAGGTTGCTTCCTTGGACTGACTCGTATGTTGTGGAGAAAAGATTGAATCACTGTTACATTCCTGGGGTATCCCGAGTTTTGTAAATGTTATTCAATTGTCTATAGTCAAAGGGGATCTCGACCCTAGTTTTGGCTTTACGCTTTTGTTCTTCTGGCGCACTTGTCTCAGATGCACAAGTAAAATTCATTAGGGTGTTAGACCCAATCCCATGTATATAATATCATATAGCTGAATACAATCAACTTTCCTGAAGTTGCATGGGTGTGCAAGTCCTAAACCTTCCTCAGCGTTGTAAATGTCAGTTTCTAAGGGCTAGTTTAGATGAATTGTTTGATCGGTTTGTCCCCTAGAAGTTAGTCTGTCTTCCAAGAGTTTAATCCTAGAATAAGTCTTTTTCTTTCCTCAAAGAGTGTTGTATAGTCATTTCTAGATGTGGCCAACTCTCTGTTACTTTCTCTCAGAGCTTTATCTAGGTCGCTATTTTTAATCTCTTAGGAGGCTATTCTTGATGCTAGACTATCTATTTTTTCATTTGCATTTGACAAAAGAATTTCTACATGAAACATTTTGTGAAATAGCAATTGATAGTTACCCTCACTTATAGTCAGTCTCTCGTGTTATGCGAGATTGTCGAAGATAGCGTGAATATCCAGCTACTCCAAGTCTTTGTTCTGTCGAATTTGAGTGGATATCTTCTTTCAGTCCGAGGGCAGAGAGGATAGAAATCAAATATTGGACTCCATGTTCGTGTCGGAGATTCCTATCTTCCTCATCTCGTTGAGAAGTGTGAGGTTTGATAAAGATATTCTAAACTCTCTTCCGATTTGGCCTTGAAAGAGTCGTATGTCGTTAGTATGTTGGCCTTTTTGGCCTTGACACCGACTTTGGTACGCTGCATCATGCGATAGAGTTCATCCACATTCCTTTTGTTGTAGGAATGTTGTCGATATGTCTATATATGACGTTTCGGATGCCTTGCATGAGCCAAGATTTACAGCCGAGGTCAGCTTTAGCTCTCAACATGTCTGCCTCAGTATACTCACTAGGAGTCTTATGACGTCGAGTCGCAATTAGAGGCCGGCTGCTTGTTGGATTGGCTGCCGGTTCAATCCAAAACTGAGCTGGACCTTCTTCGAGAGATGCGAGAAGGTACTCGGCATGCTCTTTGAGTTCGAGGAAATTCAAGAAGCGGCTGCGCCAGACTTTGTATTCTCCGCATTTCAAAATGGGTGGACGATTGTCGTTTCCAAGAGAATAAGCATCCATCCTAGTTACTGGTGCCAGAAGCCTGTTGTTGGATGCGGTTTTGTGACTCCAACTTTTGCCTCTGCTTTGTTCTTTCGTACTTACTTTATCGTACTTTGTCGTACTTTGGTTCCTTGTCGTAGCCTTGTTGGGACCTTGTTGGTTGTCTGGGTTGCCTGGTGTTAGGTGCTGTCTGGTCGGTGGGTTATTACCGATTCGTGCGTCATGAGCGAGATCATGTACGCTGCTTTGTACTGTACTCCTGTTTTCCTAATTAGTGACACTTTCCAAAAAAAAACATTCTGTCCACAAACATTAATGCGGATCAAACCCAGAAGATTTATGGCTCTTTATTTAATTCTCGGTAAAGGGTGATTTGTCACATTTGCTGATGGATTCGCACGTTAAAAGAATCGGATTCCCACGACTTAAGAAATGTCGTGTTTATCCAACACTTGAATTCTCAAACTTCGGATGACCAAATCAAAGAGACAATAAAGTCTTCTTTATCAACTCAAAGTTGGTATTTACTTCACAGTTTTAAATTTGGACAATAATACAATATTATTTTCTAACAGTTATTTATTGACAGCAATTTATTTCAAAAATAAAACGCATACATTTATTCAAAATAATGTTTCGAAGAACCCCTTGGGTAATTTAAGGCAATTATGTAACTGAAAAGGTGCCAAATTTGATCCAATGTAATCATTTGGACACTATGTCAGCATTTAACATTGACCATAATCTCTCAATGCTGAAAACTTCCACTGGAATCTAGTACGTTCAAAACTTATAAGTGAGTACAATCTCAACTATTCTAGAGTTACATTGTTCAAGAATAATTAGTTTCAAAAAAACATATTTTTCAATAATAGAAGGCCCGCAAACTCAAAGCTTAGGTAAGTACAATTTTCCAATGCCCCGCCTTGGAAGTACTTCCCCAACCCAATTGGACCATTCTAGTACATTCTTCCATTTTATAAGCGTATTGGACCGATAGGCCTGTCGAAATATCAACTATAGAGCTATCCAAGATTGCTCCTATTTACAGCCAATTTCATAGAGTAATACTTTATGCCAATCTGCGCCACAGTGGCTAGTTGCAAATTATTACCAAACGATCCATTTTCAAAAATATGCATTTCAAAAATCCTTTAGGACCATCCTTGATTTGGATCAATTCTATATCATGCAGTCTCACCGAACTATAAAGCCGCATACATAAAATGGGTTTGTCAATCATAACAGAAAGAAATAATATGCAAAAGACATAACATTGTGAGATTGACGTATTATTCGTCAAGCACAAATAAGGACTTCTCATTTGGCCGACTCCCACTATTTTTCTCAAAATCCCACTCCCGATAGAGATTTCGGAAACCTCGTTAATGGTTTCACAGTGCAGTTGAGTTCCCCGCTCCACAAAAAATAAGTCTCAACCTAACAGTTTATTGATCCATTTAATCGGACGGCGCCGTGTCCCACACAAACCTATCTAATGAGTATTTCAAATACTTTGTCTTCGGTCGGAAACCCTCACGATAACTCTGCTTATTGGGTATAACTGTTTAAGTGCAACCGATCAACTTCTTGCTCAATCCTAACATTTCGAAATTCCGCCCGTAGCTTAACTCTTTATGAGGCGGAATATGTTTTAGAGAGCGACGTTTCAAATAACACCGGAACCACTCACTAACAAGAGCGAAATGTTTGGCTCCAATAACTCGGAACAAACTGCACATACACTCAAGTCATAGCAGTATCGAGCTTGATAGAAGACATGAACCCAGTTCCTTTACTCACTTAGTATTGATCTAACCGGAGAATACGTCTCATTACGTAAAGACTTAAAACATGCATATACGTGAAACATAAAAGTACGTAAAATGCGGTAAACCTAATTTGCATAAAACACCGAGAGTGTGGACTATTTCTACTCTACTACATATTTATTTTACACAAATACATCTCGGTTTCTTCCCGGGGCAACTCCAAGTCTATGAACGGCCTCCAAGTCGTCATACAGCCTTCTTCGCATTCCGTCGTCGTTCTCGTATGGCCACCATACTTAAAATAATTTTTTATCTAATAAAAATAGTAAAATACAAGACGGGGCGATCAACTGTCCTGTCCCGGACAATCCGTATACAACAAATATAACCCATTTAGCCCAGTGGGGTTACTTAACATATCACCCGAAAGTGGAGCCTAAGTCCACACTGTCGTCTTTATCGTACATATCATACATAGCACATAAACACGTATTGCGACAATATAACGCTAAAGAATCCGAAATGAAATTTGGACTATATTGGGCAAAGCCCATTTAGCCAGTGGGTTTACTTATTTTTGGCCTAAACAAGCTAAGCTCCATTTTGCTACAAACTGCCAAATCCTTTTACGATCCATTTAAAGCGGAATTGGGCCTATTTCTAGAATAGCCAATCGAGATATCAAATTACCTCGATGCCCAAAAATATAGCCACCGGCAATGCTCCTTCGAACTTTGACGTCATCGGTGCTGGGGTATATGCCCTAGATGTCGTACGAGGATTGAGAGTACGAGGGCAAATTAGTGATGTAATTTGATTACTTCTATTAATGGAATGATTTTTATTCATCATTAATTGATTGTTGGATAAATAAACTAAAAGGAAAATTATACTAGTCTAAAGATTTCACCTTGCAGTCTGGGTAAATAAGACAAATCAATAAAATCCAAATATTGGCAGTTCAGTTACTGATTCTGTGGGGACAGAAGGGAGGCACCAGTAAGCTGAGATATTACAATATTAAAATTAGTCCGCAAGTCTAAGTCTCCAGTAGGGTGACTGGATCGGCAAGTATGACTTTTTTGTCGATGAGTCCAATACGGTTGTGCCAACCGTTCACTTGGAAGTGGGAGCCCGTGACAATGATACGTGATGAATCAGGAGATTATCTATATTTGGACACTGACTTGTAATCGAATGTCACACGCTTTGATTGTCCTTAATTGATTGATTGATTGTAGTAGTATGCGTGAACCTTAGACCGAAAGGGTTAACTTGGGGTTGGTCTTGAGGTCTTGAGTCGTCACTACTTTGCTAGGCCCGTCTTACCGGTGGCATGGGTCAGTGGCAAAATGCGGTCTTGACTTTTCGATATGATTGCCTTTGAGCCGCGGAGCGGATTTACGGTCTTCGTTAAATTCGAGGTTAACGTCCTATGGCAAGTTTAATGTGGGGGAATTTATCTAGGTCTCTGGCAAGAGCATATAACTGACTCATGATAGTCGCGGAGGGTAGTTTAGGTATTTTCACCGACATAAACGACATAAAGTCAAGTTTTGTAAGTTTGACTATGCGTGACTTTCACTCGACCGGGACAAACGTAAAGGTTTTATACGTATGACAAAATCTACAGTCAGTTCGTGGATTATGATTAGATCAGTTTCGTACTCAACTTGGGATCTGTTCGGTACCACGGGCTCGCTAGGTGAATACCGAACTTCTAGATAACTCCTAGGTCGGTTGAGACGAACCAAGGGAGTCGGACTGAAAAGGGGCAGTCAATACAACGTCATCGTCAGAGAGAGACAAGAAGAAAACTTATCCTGTTGATAAGAAGAAAACTACCTTATAAGATACGAACGACCGGTAAGTGGAAACTTCACTTCAACTACAACACATATCCTGTATGTACATGATTTACGTGACTACGTGCTTTTATGACAGAACGTGAACTTTATGTGCCATGAATTATTTGATATTCATGATGACACGACATCCATGTTAATATGATTCACGGCATGATCACGTGCGTGCACGCCTAGTATAAAGGTCAGGACACGAGAGCGTTCATGAGTTAAGATCGCCTGTGAATGATGTATATTTGCCGATATGTTGTCGACTCAACTGTCGAGTCACGGCTCTCCTATGCTATCATGGCGGCGTTCATGCACCGTCGACTTTACATATGATGTTGGGTTGATGCCCTCATGGCAGAAAGTGCGACCTGGAGGGTGCGACCTGAGGGAACAACCTCGAGGTAGGCTACCAGTGTGAAGCGTCTGCGTGCCAAGTCGCACTGGGATTGAAAAGCTGCCCTGGGGAATAAATGCAATTTTCGTGCACAGGTTAGCCTCTCAATGTGGACCGTATTGGGATAGAAAAGGGATCGATGGCCTCTCAATGTGGACCGCATTGGGATTGGAAATGCGCCAAAAGACGAAATGCAAATTGCGAACTAGGGTTGCCTCTCATGCGTGTACTGTCACTTATGTGTATATCCCTAGTGGAAATTGGGCTCTATGATGGTGCGTAGCGAGATTGAAAAGCCGAGGGCCCGATATGAAAAGAGAGAGAGAATAAGAAGAAAAGTGGAGTCTAGAATGCATTGATGCGGATGTCATTGCGATTAGTACACGTGCACTGCATGCATATAGTTTCCTACTTACTGAGCTTATCGCTCCCCCCTTTCATTATGTGTTGTAGGTGCAAGCGAACACGGTACGTGATCGCCTAGCCGGCAAAGTAACTTTTTGAAGCTTCCAACCGTCTTTTGGGGGTGGTGTGTGCATGGATGACGACCAGTGAGGCCGGGCGCATGGGAATTCTTTTGTTGTGCATGTATACACATCTCGTGTAACTAGGACTTGTAGGAAACCGTGCCTAGTAGATAAAATGAGAGTTCTTGATCCAATGTGGGTCGCCGGCACACTATGACCGCTTCCTACGTTGATCCTGATCTCTCGGTCCACCAGCTTCCTACTTCGTTCCAGACCCTGGTTCGAAATACTGATGTGAGCACTAGCTCCCGAGTCTAAGATCCACGAAGCAGAATAGACCGTCATAGAACAATTAGTTTCTGAAACATAAAGTTTTTTACCTGGGGCAGCTAGCTTGGGGCTATCACACTTCCAATGGCCAAGCTCATTGCAGTGAAGACACTTGTCCGTCAGCTTGCGCCTTTAAACACGTTCTTCTTGGCCTTGCCTTTCGAAATTCGTCCATTGGGCGTAGTGGGCTTGTCCGACTTTTTCTTTCGACCCTCGAGTCTTACCATTCGCGATAAGAATAACTTCCTTTCCTTTCACCTTCTTCATTTTAGTCTGCGCCCCTGACAACTGGTTCATCAACCCAGTCAATGTCATCCCCGACGGTCCCCAGACCCACGTTCCTAGAACGGCGGAATTTTAATATTTTACGGGGTTTTCCGCCTATCCAAGATTGCTCAGCTAGAACCACGAGAATGAATTGACATAAAGAGATAAGGAATCAGTCATGATACCTTGTTGAAATCTCTCGATGATGGCTATCTTCAAATCCTTCGAATCCCCGAGGCATAGTGCCCTCTCCTACGCCAAAAGCACACGAACGGGACGCCTTCTTTGCACAAGATCGTCATGCCGGCACCTCACTAATGTTGCATCTATTCTCGCATGTGCGGCTAGGCCAAGAACGAGCTGCTTGCTGCCCCCGAGAGAGAGTGCGAGAGAGAAAGTGATGAGAGGAGAAAAACTCTTAGTTTTTCCTCTCTTGAGCTCAAATTTCGAAAACTAGCTTCTTACTTTTCTTTAGGATCTCGAAAATTCTTACTTTTCTTTAGGAGAAAAATCCCCACACCTTCCCTTTTACCAAGTCTTCGTTTTACCAAGTAACGAATTCAAAATCAAAGTTTAAATTTAATTAATTAAATGTCCAATATCTTAATTAATTAAAATACCATATTTGTATATTTTAAATATATAATATCCGATACAAATAAAGTTTCGAAATTGTATCTAATAAAATTCGAAACTATATATATATATATATATATATCTGACCTATATTATTTAATTCCAAATTAAATAATATTATTTCTCTAAGACAATAATAAAGATGTAAATCTAATTTAAATCATATACCAAATATTCAATATCCAATATTTATTTCAAAAATATATCGTGAGGTGAAAAGACCATCTTATCCCTCACTAGTCAAACTGAGTATTTTCGGCCGATCAGGATTTTGCCAAGCCCCAAACCCTAATGTCTCAAGGACCTAGCCTTGTCTCTCTCTGATGATGACGTTGTGTCGGTTGCCCGTTTTAAGCCCGATTGTTTGTCTCAACCGGCCTAGGAGGTATCTAGGAGTTCGGTATTCACCTAGCCGGCCCAATGGTACCGAACAGATCCCAAGTTGAGTACAATTTGATCTAATCATAATCCATGAACCGACTGTATTTCGTCATACGTATAAAGCTTATACGTTTGTCCCGGTCGAGTGAAAGTCATGCATAGTCAAACTTACAGAACTCGACTCTATGTCGTTTATGTCGGCGGAAGTACCTAAACTGCCCTCCACGACTATCGCAAGTCAGCTATATGCTCTGGCCAGGGACTTGGATAAATTCCCGCACATTAAACTTGCCATAGGACGTTAACCTCGAATTTAATCGAGACCGTAAACCCCGCTTCGCGGTTCAACAGGAAATCGCATCGAGAAGTCATGACCGCATTTCGCCGCTGACCCATGCTACCGGCAAGACGGGCCTAGCAAACTTGTGACAAGTCAAGACCTCAAGACCAACCCCAAGTTAACCCTTTTGGTCTAAGGTTCACGCATACTACTACAGTCAACCGATCGATCAAAAATAATGCAAGCGTGTGATCGTTCGATTACGAGTCAGTGTCCAAATATAGATAATTCCCTGATTCATCTTGTATCAGTCACGGGTTCCTACTTCCCAAGTGAACAGTTGGCACAACTGTTTTGAACCCATCGACAAACAAGTCATACTTGTCGATCCAGTCACCCTACTAGAGATTGACTTGTGGACTAATTTTAATATTGCATTATCTCAGCTTATTGGTGCCCTCTCCGTCCCCACATAATCAGTAACTGAACTGTCAATATTGGCAGCCAAGACATCTCTGTCCAAGGTACTTCAGAAATGTCTTTGCTGCTGTCCAATGTTCCTTACCAGGGTTGGCCGCCCTGACCCTCAGCGTTACCCTTCGCCGGACCACCGTCCGTCGTCACCGCCCTGACCCACAGGTTCAGGTGGCTCGCATGCGCGCGTGCTCCTCGGGCGCACTGGCTTGCGCTGATGCTGCCCCTCGTCGCACCACTTCATGGTCAAGTCTCACACATCCCTGCTGAGAGATCCTCGCACATCGCCTAAGTCCCATGCGCGCTAACTCTCGCCCACCCTGCCGAGAAGTTCCCGCGTGCCCTTAGCCCAATGCGGCCACGATGCGCACGCTACCCCGCAGCCCGCGCATGTGTGCGTGCGCCTCATGCACACGGCCCCGTGTCCGATGTGGGCGTGCAGCCCGGCCAGGCCACCTGCCTGGCCGGCCACCGTGCCGCCCTTGTTGGCTCCTGCCAAGTCCACCATTACCTCGTCGGATTCAGATCATGCATCTTAGGTCAAAATCGTCCAAGTGTTGAACCACTCCAACTTATGCACCTTGGACACGCACATCATTGCCACTTCTTTCACTCGGCAACGAACGAGCTGATGATGAGGCACTCAATGGTGTAACAATTCTCCCCCTCGAAGAAATTTGGCATCCTCATCGATGCACTCCCCTTTTCGCCAAGCCAATTCACATAGCATGCGATGTCCGTAGCATTCCCCTCGAAGCTTCGAACGTTCCCAAGCCTTGCTCGCTCCGGCAGTCTTGCACGCCTTCCCCTCGAAGCTTCGAACGTTCCACTTGCTCGACCACACTCACGAACTTAGAAAGACCTCAACTCTTTACAACTTGATTTTTTCCGGCAACCTCATGTCGCCTACTTTCGCGCGCCTTCATTGGCTAGCTAGCTAGCAACCTATCCTGGTAACTTGGGCGAGTTTCTCAAGTAACTCGCCTGAACTTCTCAGCAAGTCCGCTAACATGCCTGCATCGTCGTCGCACGTACTCGTAATGCGCCCCCGCGTAATATTTTGGCACCACGTGTGCCGGCCTGTGCTCTGCCGCATCGGCCCGCTCCGCACGTGTTCGTCCTGTGCCCTCGCGCAGTGATCCTTGCACCGAGTGTGTCGGCCTGCGGTCCACGCACCGGCCCGCTCCACATGCATCGCCTCGCCGTAGCCCTCAGTGCGTGCACTGATAGTTTGGATCCTTCACCTCGAAGACCACTCACATATATCCCACATGTGCAGCCATGCTTTGTGAGTAGATCAAGATGTCGTCAAGAAAATTCAGCAACTGTTTAGCGTCCCTGACCTCGTGGAACATGCCCGGCTCGCGCGCGGGATTGCGGCCCGCGACCAAGACTCGAAGCGTTGCATGCTCGGCTTCAACCCTAGATGTCCGCACCTTGTTCACCAGCGGTGCCTCCCTCAGGTTCCCCAAATCGGCCGCCAACTGCTCCAAGTCGGGTAGCCCGTCGAGTCGAACTTGGATGTGAGTTGTCCGCGTCTCCAAGTCCGTCAAACGTACCCCTGTCGCCACAATGAACGAATTGAAGGAAGGTGGGAGCGACAGAAGTATGAGATCGTTCTGGAGTTCATTATCCATGATAAAGTCCAGTGCCTCCAGTCTTTCGATCCAATCGATCATCTTGAGCACATGCTCTCCGACGTCACTACCCTCGGCCATTTAGCAATGAAATAGTTGCTCCGCCAGGGAATAGCGAGCACTCCTGGAATGTTCGCCAAAAAGCTCGTTCAAATAAAGAAAATGGCGCCCACTTTCATTTTCGAGTGAGTGCACTCCAACTCATTGTCATGGAAAGAAGTATATAGTCCTTGACCTTTGGCTCGTCTATCTGCCACTTGGCATACGCAGCCCGATCCTCGTCACTCGCATCAGCCCTATGGACCTGCAGTACGGAGGAATCGAGGACATAAGTTAGCGACTCCATACCTAGGACTATCCTCATGTTACGGAGCCAGTCCATGTAGTTTGGTCCCACCAAACAGTTTCTCTCAAGCAGCATAGTAGTAATGTTCGTCATTGCATTAAATGGAAAGAAACGTAATGCTACAGAAAATAAAGATCTAATTAGGTTTATTTTATCATTCATCAAGCGCAAACGAGGACTTTTCGTTTCGTTTGACTCCCACTATTTTTCTCGAAAAACTATCCTCTCGAGAAGAGATTTGGAAACCTCGTTGAAAGTTTCTTAGTGGAGTTGATGTCCCTGACTCGACTAGACTCACCTCCGCCTTTAACGCAATATTTGGCTCATCTAATCTTAGCGAAGTCACGTCAAACGTGAACTTATCCAATAAGAGTTTCAACTATCTGTGTCTCAGTCATTGACCCTCGCGACTAACCCTGCTTATTGGGTATAACTGGCTAAGTGTGACCTATCAACTTATGCTCAAATCGCACAGAATGTACCACCCCTTACTGCCATACGCTTCGTGGGGGGACTAGAGTGACGTCCAAGACACACCGGAGACGCTAACACTGGGGTGGGAGATAACGCCATACTCGAAACAAATCGCAAACTCCCCAATGTTAGACATCTAAAGCATGATAGAAGACAGGAATCCAATTCATTTACCCACTTAGTCTTTATCAAACGGGAGAATAAATAATATGACATAAGAGAAAATAAAACATACATTTCATTTCAAAAACCAACACGCACGTAGGTAGTAAATTAACCCTAAACTATAAGACAACACAAGCGGTTATTTGTAGTTTATCCCTATTTCATGCGTCTTCAAAAGACTTCAGGTTTTGGCATGTGTCTTGAAATCATCAAACGCCTTCGTCAATCAAACGGCCTCAAAGTCATCCAACGTCCACCACCTTGCACTGCTAGGGGCCGCTATTCATCAAATGGGTCCTCGTGTTCGTATTTAAGTGTAATCTAATAAAACGATAAATTACAACATGGGGGGGTCATAAGTCCCGAACAACCCCTATAAACAAATACAATCCAGGGGAAACCCTTCACGAATGACCCGAAAACCAAATTCCTAAACCCGCAAGTGCGCCTTAAATCACATTCACAACAAGCACATTGTTACATGATTTTAACAAGAAACGAGAATTGGGCCTCAAACGGTCCAAGGCCATTAAAAGGCCCGTTAAGGCTTCGAGCGAGAAGCCCTAACGTAGCTGCCGCGACTCAAATCGCTCAGTCGTCAAAACAACCTGGAGAAACACGATGGAGAAGGTCGTCGGCGTGGAGCCTTGGGCGGGACGCAACAGCCGTGGCGCCGGCAACGACACGTCGTGCGCTATGCAAGCGTGTGCTCCGTTGCAGCTGATTCATTGTGCCGCTGTCGCCGACTCGGTGGGGAAGACTGCCGCCACAGTGTTCCGACCGAGCCGAAATTGCTGCGGTAGATCACGCCAAGCATGCGCCGCAGACATTCTTGTAATGGGTTGGTGCCGCCAGCCATCATGGCCAGCGTTGATCCCAGGGTCTGAGGCAGATCAGACCTACTCGAAGCAGTCCGACCCCACAGCTGTAGCGCCGCCGCATGAGTAGTGGCCATGGGTCGGTAAACTACGCATCGAGCAACCCAATAACGGTCCAATGCGTCGGCGTTTCGACCGTCTCCCATGCGCCTCGTTTCAATTTAATCACGTCATGATTCCGATCACGAGCACCCGCTCTGACACCACGCCCCTAGATACGGTGCGAAACAAAAATTTTTCGGGTTCCTCAATTGCCCTCGTAGCTCGGATCAGAACAGTAGTCAAACCCGTAGAGATTTACCAGTTGAAGGGAGTGGCAGCTCCTCGTCATTTTCTTCAACACTATGTCGATGTTGGTGGATGGCACTAGATCGTGATGCCGATCTCGCGGTGCACCACATATTTCAATTTTCTAAAGATGGCTAGAGAGAATTGATCGCGTGGGAGAAAGCTATGTGCGTTTTCGTGTGTTTTCATGCGCATAACTTGTTATGATTTGGACGAGGGTTTCACTCTTTTTATATTAGGATAGGGCGCGAAATTTTGGCCTTCGAATTTCAAGCCATGATTAAGTGAAATCTTTTTGCCTAGATATCTCTTTCCTCTTGATTCCAAATCAATTAAGGAAACAATCCACAATCCAACTCCAAATAGAATATCTTAAATATGGATTAAATATCGAAAATTATACCATATGTATTACGAATTTTCAGTTTAAAATACATAATATTTCGAATATTTTTATTTCCATATTTATGCATATCAAATATGTAAATTTCAAGTACCCTCCTAGGCATATTTCGAAATTAAGCTTAATGTTAAATTCCAATTTTACCCTCAACCCTTTCAAGCACTTAGCCAAGCCCATGTCTTAAGGTTAGTTTCATACGAAGTCCAACTTCTATCCAATAAATGGCCCGAGGCCCATTAAGGCGCGGCCCAACGGCCCAAGGCCCGTTAAAGTCCAAAACACTTTCCATATCGGTACACGTTAATGATCCTTTTAAGCCCGACACTCTAGGTTCGACTAAATTGGCAAGGGAGGAATCCCCGGTAGTTACCCAGCCAATCCCGCAGTACCGGACCGTAACCCTATTCAAGTGCAAATTTTAACCTAGTCTTTATTCCAGAACCTTACTATAGATTATAGTACTACGTATAAACCCTTCAGTTGTTTCCCAATCGAGTGAGAGCCATGGTCTATGTCAAATTCACTGAACTCGATTCTATGATAAAACGGAGACGAGGCAAATTACCAAACTACCCTCCATGTCTCACATGAGTTAGTTCAATACCTTGGCCAAGGATTCGTAATTTCCTAGCTCCGTCCACATAGGATAATTGTCTCGATTACTTATGAGACTTTGAATCCGTACTTGGCGGTCTGAGCCCGGCAATCACAGATCGTCATCAAGACCGCATTCGGCCCGCCATGCAACCACAAATTGGCTCGAGGGGAACCAGTGACAGTCGAGACTACGAAGTAAACTACGGAAAAGCCCATTTCGGTCTAATGTTCATGTAAACTACTATAGTGTTGTCGTGGGTCATTGACACTCCTTGAGCAATAAGCCATGTTCGACCGTACGACCCGTGAGTCAGTGATCATGAAACGATTCAATCCTTTGATTATCACAAGGCAAAGAAAGCCAACATCTTAACCAAAGTCACATGAGCTTTATCAGAGATACCTCACGCTTCTCAGTGAGATGAGGAAGATAGAAATCATGAAGACGAGCACGGAGACTAACATCTGATTTTTATATTCTCTGCCCTCTGAATGGAAGAAGATATCTACTCAAATTCACCAAAACAAAGACCTGGAAAAATCGGATATTCATGCCATTTTTTACAATCTCGCCCAACACGAGAAAGACGTCAGTGAGATTCAGAAGGAGCAAAAGGGCAAACAGAGTGAAGACCCAATTCCCTGGTCTCGGAGAAACGGAGCGCAAGATCACGCAATGAAAAGATCATTAGATCGTTAGGCCTCCCACCCCTTCAAAGTCAGAAAATGAATCAGACTCCGACGTTGAACCATATATCAAAGCATTGGGAAAGCAATTGGCTCTAGATGATGAGCAAGCAGTATTTCAAGAAGAAGTCCTCATCACAGCCAACAGACTTCGGACTTCTAGCTCAAAGAATAAACAACATGCACCAGAGACTTCCGAAATCAAGAATGTCAAAGAGTCAAAAAGTGTTATAACTGCGGCAAACCTGGCCACTTCGCTCGTGAATGCACTCTCCCGAAGAAGAGAGATGCAAACTACTATTCCAAGAAGCTTCAACTCACTAAGCAAAAGGAACTGGAGTAGCTCTCATGCCTGAGCAAGACTACTGGCTCAAGGATACATCGAGTACAGAAGAGGAGAATCTAGCACTCATGGCTCGCCTAAACGAGGATTCAGACGCTGAAATCTCCAACCGGACGGACAACGATCAAGCATCCACATCGTCTCATGAGGTAGATTCTTTAAATTACATATTATTTAGAGTCGTACCAATTAGAATACACTAACATGATACGTGAGTCGCAAAGCATAAAGAATTAGAGGAGCGCCTAGAAATAAGTGAGCGTAACATTCAGTTGCTATTTGACGAGAAGTTTCATATAGAAATTCTCTTGTCAAATGGCAAAGGAAAAATAGCTTAGTCTAGAATCTACGATAGCCTCCTTAAAGACTAAAAATAGTTATTTAGATAAAGCACTGAGTGACGGTAACAGAGAGCTAGCTACATCTAGAATGATTATATAGCAATCTCTGATGAAAGAAAAAGACTTTATTCTAGGATCAAGCTCTTAGATGACAGACTGACCTCTAGGGGACAAACCGCTCAAACTATTCATCTCAACCAGCCTTTAGAAACTGACATCTATAATGCAGAAGGTTTAGGATTTGCGAACCCATGCAACTTAATGAAAGTTGATCGCGTTCAGCTTTATGATATATGATACATGGGTTTAGGTCTAACCTCCCTCATGACATTTACTAGCGCATCTGAGACGAACGAGCTGGAGGTTGAAAAGCGTCAAGCTAAAACTAGGATTGAGATCCCTTTTGACTACACAAAATTGAATAACAGTTACAAAACTCAGGATATACCCCAAGATTGTGATTGTGATTAAGTTTTATTCTTTACAACCCTGATGTCAGTCCGAGGAAGCCAATAAGTATCATTCTGAAAATTTTTGTTCTCTCTACATTCCTCATATCATTAAGAAGATTGAGTAATTGCGCTCTTCATTTGACATCGAAAAGAAGAATTTTGAAGTGGAAAAGCAAGCATTCCTAAAGGAGATAGTGCATCTCAAAGCCTCCCAATATTCCCAAACTGTTTCTCACGCATCTCTCTCGAAAGATAATATCATTCTGAAAAGCATGAAGAAAGAAAGATGGCCCTCTCGAGCTTTAAAATCCAAATCTAATAGTTCGAAAAATATTAATAGCTCTTGTCTCTACTACGTCGATAGGGAGCATAATGCCAGAGCCTAAGAAGTCGAAGGCGTGGGTGTCTAGGATAAAGTAAGAGAATGATTCCTTAGATTTGAAGGTTCCAAATGCCAATCTTCCTTCTGTAATAATAAATGATACTCGCAGAAATAAAAGAGTCATTTCTTCTCTTAAAATTATTGTTTCTACATGCTCTTTACAGCCCATTTGTTTTACAACCACTAACTACGAAATAGGCTCTTCATCAAAAATTAAAAATAATCCTTATAAGACAAATGCATTTAGGACCCGTAGGAAACAAGATCCATCCATTAAGAAAGCTTGTGGCGCCATTCATTCATGTTTTCATCTAAGGTATCCCGTTAAAATCCAATCCCCAAAGCACCTTAGGAGACTTTCAGGAGAGAACATCTTTTCCACAATCAAGCCTACCAAAGCATTTGCCCGCGCTGAAATTCAATTTCCCTGCAAGGTTCAACCCAAATGGGTTCCTAAATCTCCGCCTAAGAAGACCAAAGCTATAAAGGCCAAGTCTCCTACAGAGGCAAAACCCACAACTTCTTCAAAGTTGTCCTGGGTATCAGTGATAATTTAGGAATCGAATCTGAACCAAAACTTAAAGCTGCTAATCTGAGGGACCCATTTATAAGTGGGTATCTAAAGCTCTCTAATTTTTTTTGCAGATCCATCATGTGGGGTACCTTGACTCTGGTTGTTCCACACACATGACTGGGAATCAAGAGCTGTTGAGCAACTACCAAGACCATTTCAATGGAAAAGTCAGATTGGGCAACAACGATTAGGCTCCGAAGGACTCGGAGATATTATTCTGGACAATATGACCATCAATGGTGTCTCCTACGTAGAAGGCCTCTGCCATAACTTGTTCAGCACAGGCCAATTTTGCGACAAAGATTTCTAGATGGTCTTCCTTGCTGACCGGTGCAGAATTTTGGACAGTCAGGACAAAGAACTCCTTCACGGATTTCGGATGCAAACTTATACACGATCAACCTGACGTCCGTGTGGCCCTCGGCAGTTGTCTGTCTCATCTCTCAGATTATAATTCAGAGGAATAGCCTATGTCATCAACGCATGTCTCATCTCAGTATTAAAGCTATTCAACGACTCTCAATGAAGAAGTTGGTTCACGGTTTACCAACTATAACACTACAGAAAGAGCATCAGTGTCTGGTGTGTCAACTTGGAAAAATGAAGCGAGCTTCTCATCACGTCAAGCCAGTTGCCTCTACTTCACGTCCTCTAGAATTACTTCGCATGGACCTCTTCAAGGTCTTCGGGCGCAAGTGCTTTGTGGCGAACGATAGAGAGCAACGTGCTAACTTCGACCCTAAAGCATTGGAAGACACATTCGTCGGGTATTGTTCAACCTCTAAGGCGTACAGAGTATACATCAGGTCTAACCGAACAATTAAGGAAAGCTACAATGTCACAAAGTGGCAGAGATGGCTCTCGCACACCTCAGTTTAGGACCCGTGCCTACCCAAATAGCTTCTAAATACAGGAGTTCAGAACCCATGCTCACTGCTGTGTTGGCACATGACCAACCGAGAACGGCAACAACACAGCCTTCATCGTCGGAAGAAGCTTTACAATTAGCTCTATAAGACTTGGATCGCTCTTTGAGCACATATATCGGCCGAACAACACCATTACCACACCTGCAGTGGAACCTCCAATTGATGAAGCCAATGTACCGAGTACTTCAACTGTCCCCACCTCACCCGATTCAGAATTACCACAGAATGCTGCTACTCCAACCATGGATATTGAGGGAATTTCATCAGAGGCGCTCCACTCAAGTGCAGAACTTGAATTACCTCAACTAGATGAACAGCCTGTCATCACTGAAGATCTTCTCCATAAATGGCTGATGCCTCAAGCTCGGCTTTGCCTCCTGAGTGCAAGTGGTCTCGAGCCCATCCAGTCGATCAGATCATCGGTAATCCTTCGAGTGTAATACGGACTAAAATTTAGAGCGGACCCTTCAGCTGCTTCTTAAGTCAAAACGAGCTAACGAAGGTAGCAGATGCACTTAAGGACACGGATTGGATGATAGCGATGCAAGATGAAATCAACCAATTTGAACGTCTTCAAGAGTTGACATTAGTACCCCGTCCGCATGGGAAAACAATTATAGGGAAAACATGGATATTTAAAAACAAGAAACCAAGATGGAGAAGTGATCAGGAATAAAGCAAGATTAGTTGCGAAGGTATACAACCAATAGGAAGGCATCGAGTAAGATGAGACATACGCACCTGTTGCCCGGATCGAAGCCATTAGACTATTCTTCGCTTACGCGGCTAATAAGGACTTCAAAGTCTACCAAATGGACGTCAAAACAGCTTTCTCAATGACATGTTAAAAGAAGAAGTCTACGTCGCTCAGCCAGAAGGCTTCGTCGATCAAGAACATCCTGATTACGTCTATCGATTGGATAAAGTTCTCGACGGACTAAAACAAGCTCCATGTGCTTGGTATGACGTCCTTAGCAAATTCCTCGTGAATTCAGGATTTATCTAAGGAACCATCGATACGACTCTCTTCATCAAATGACAAGACAAAGATCTGATGGTCGTCCAAGTTTATGTCGATGGTATCATTTTTGGATCTACTAATCTCCAGTTATGCCAGAAATTCGGAGATCTCATGAATACCAAGTTCGAAATGAGCCACATGGGAGAAATGCAGTTCTTCTTAGGACTTCAAGTCAGGCAGCTTGAGGATGGAATTTTCAAAAGTCAGACCAAGTACATCAAGGACATCTTGAAGAAAACCATCAAAATCAGAGCAAGCCTCTTTGCACTCCCATGACAACAAGCTGCAAGTTGGATGTCGATTCCTCTGCAAAAGCGGTCGGCATCACTCTTTATTGCAACATCATGGTTCTCTTCTGTATCTCACCTCCAGTTGGCCGGACATCATGTTTGCCCCGCGTTTGTGTGCCCATTTTCAAGCCGATCCCCAGGAATCCCACATGCTAGCGGTCAAGCGGATACTGCGCTACCTTAAGGGCATTTCTACCTTAGGATTGTGGTATTCTGACATTCATTTTCCTAAAATTGATCAGATTCGACAAGGAATATGATTTTCGACTCAGAGCATCAGCAACTATTTGCTTTTCCAGGGTGATATTCTATAGTACAATCATAGTCCTTTAGCAGCTCAATCCAACATCTCTGTCTCATATTCAACTCTTTCCTACTTAACATATATTTCAAACTTTTGTGATCAGAGAATATCTGAAATGTCGTGCCATGTAGGTAATGGCGCCATATCTTTAAGACGAATACTACGGCTGCTAATTCTAAATCATGAGTTAGATAATATGTCTCATACGGCTGTCGAGACGCGTACGCTACTACTTTTCTGTGCTGCATCAAAACACATCTAATCCTTGATGAGATCCGTCGCTGTAAATTACAAAACCATCTGTTCCGAACGGAATTGTTAGCATAGAGCAGTTGTCAATAGCTTCTTTAATTCTTCGAAACTCTTCTGACACTCTTCAGTCCATTTAAATGTCGTTCCTTTTCGTAATAACTTCGTCATTGGAGCTGCTATAAGTGAAAAGTTCTATACAAATCTCGATAATGACCAGTCAATCCCAGAAAACTACGAACTTCTGCCACATTCTTAGGACTTTCCCATTTAATTACTGCTTCTTCTTAGGATCAACTTGAATATCGTTGCCAGAAACCACGTGGCCCAGAAATACTACTTGGTCTAACCAGAACTCACACGTTGATAATTCCGCATACAACTTCTTTTCTCGCAACGTCTGGAGCACGATCCTTAAATGTTGTTCATGTTCTTCTTTGACTTACAATACACCAGTATGTCATCAATGAAGACAATCACAAACTGGTCTAGATAAGGTCGAAAGACATCATTCATTAACGCCATAAACACTACATGGGCATTTGTTAGTCCAAAAAGGCATAACCAGAAATTCATAGTGCCCATATCTTGTCCTGAAGGCCGTCTTTGGAATCTCATCTTTTGCGGTCTTTATTTGATGATAACCTGATCTTAAGTCAATGTTCGAAAAAACCTTAGATCATTGTAGTTAATCGAACAAATCATCAATTCGAGGTAACGGATTCTTGTTTTTCGCCTTCACTTTGTTCAGTTGCCGATAGTTAGTGCATAATCTGAGCGTAACATCTTTCTTTTTTAACAAAGAGCACATGCGCTCCCCAAGGTGATACACTTGGTCGTATATAACCCTTATCTAATAATTCTTTCAACTGTACCTTTAACTCATTCAACTCTATTGGTGTCATTTGATACGGTGGAATAGAAATTAGTGCAGTGCCAGGCTGAAGTGCGATAGTAAACTCTATATCCTGTTCGGGTGGTAATCCAAGTAAGTCCTCAAGAAAGACGTCGGGTAATCACTACCACTGGAATATCTTCCACTTTCATTCCATAAAATTGTGTATCTATAATATAAGCTAAATAACACTCACATCCTTTATTTATCATTTTTATGCTCCTAAACTGCATATCTGATATACCATCCATGCATTCTTTTCTCCCTTGAACACTATACGTGTTTGATCCTTTATTTCTAATTTTGCTCGATATCTGGACAACCAATCCATACCCAATGTTACGTCGAAGTCCGTTAAAGGTATAACTAGCAAGGTCGTCTGCATCTCTACGCCATCACTAACAATTCTACACTCCGGGTACACTGTACTTATTATGACCACATCACCCATTGGAAGGCTAACATTTACTTTTATTTTATAGGGTTTGAGGTTTATCATTTAATAATGATGCAATGTTCGTGACATGAATGAGTGTGTTGTTCCTGGATCAAATAAAACATATGCATCAATATCACATTCAGATAACTTACCCGTTATTTTGCGTGACCCTTCTTTAGTCTCCTCACGAGGCATCGTAAAAATTCGGCCTTGTGCTGGTGGTCCATAAGCTGGTCCTCTGGATGCTCCTCTTCCAGTACCGGTACCATACTGTCCTCTACCCCTTCCTCTACCACGATTTGTGGAAGTGCAGCTAATTCTCGATTGTTCAACTTTAGGTTTTTCTTGCAACGTTGGTCAATTTCTAGCCATTGCCCATGCTGCCCACATTTAAATCACTCGCCCGTGAGCCATCTACGTATACCCCTATGATTCTTCCCACATTGTTCACATGTCGACTGTTGTAAAATACCTACCCCTCGTCCAACTGAACCTCTTATACCTACATTGCTCCTTGTAGGACCACTGTGTACAGTTGTGGATTTAGGCGCATTAAATGCCCTTTTCATTTTCCCACCAGAAGATTCCTCGCCTTGCCTTTTGCTTTGAAAATTTCTCGACTCTATTTCCAATCTCTCAGCTCGGTTAACTGTTGCCCTTAATCTTCCATATGATTGCATATCAGAGGGTATGATACGATTCTAAATTTTATAACGAAGCCCGACTTCGAATCTTCGACATTTATTCCTTCACTACCATGTGTGGAGCATAACGAGACAGATGATTGAACAATACCTCATATTCCCCAACAGATTTATTTCCCTGCTTAAGTTCTAGAGACTCCTTTTCTTTCTGGTCCTTATAAACCTCAGGCATGTAAGTATCATTAAACTCCCTTAAGAAATCCTCCCAAGTCAACACTGGAGGTTGTCCCATACTATCTGGAACAGTTTCCCACCATTCATATGCATGCCCTTGCAATAATGAGACTGCATAGCCAAACTTCTCTTATGGCGTACATTGCATCATATTAATAACTTTCATGTTCTCTTTAACCATGTTTCTGCCATGGTTTTGAAGACCGGACCGGTCAAAAATCTTATTCGGTTCCGGTCCGGTCTTTTTTTTTATTTAAAAATATATAAAAATTTTGTAGCTTAAATAAATGATATAAAATAGGAAAACCAATAAATTAGTTTTGTCTAGTGGTTAAGTTATGGGTATTTTACTTAATGGGCTTGGGTTCGAATTCACCCAAGCGTCTAATTTTTATATTTTATAATTAACTTTTTAGCTGACTATTTTATTTATATTCAAATTTGACCCCAACTCAGATTTAATACTTGACATATGATTAATTTATAACAACCCACACAATTTACTTTTATTTATTTTTACCCCTTAATTTATATAATTATTATTTGAAAAAAGTTCATGAAAACAAGTATATTTCCATATTATTTGAATATTTCATGGATAAAATATATATTTATTGATTCCGGTTTTATACCGATTAAACCACTAAACCTAACCATTAAAATATTCGGTCCGGTTCGAAAACCCGGTTTCAGAACCTTGGTTTCTGCCTCAGCAGGTTCCGTTGTACCCATAAAATCCACAGCACCCAATCTTTTTAACTTATCATATCTCCTTTCACGGGGAGCTGTTAGGGGATTTTCACGCTCATGACGCATAAGCGTATGAGATGACTGGATTCAGGTGTGGCCGTTCTTCCTCCTCCCCCTATTGTAGGTTCATCATGTTCTACATGTAATGGTTCAGTTAATGCCTTTGCCTAAATATGCAAAAAGTAATTCAAAACAGCCCAGAAAATGCACATACCATGCAAATGTCTACAGAACCTAAAACCTAGGTTATGATACCATACATGTAACGTCCATTTTCTAACATTCCATTTGCGCAGTTATTACATTTGTACATAAAATTTTTTGCCTTTCCATAATCATTCCTTTATACATGAACGGAAACGTACATCTGGTCCAAACATTTTCAGACATACATATCATACATATATTTATGCACATATCATATTTATTTTATAATACACTAGAGGACGTTGGCTTTTCATGTACTACATGCACATGATGACCATAGGGGAGTAGGTGAGAGCGTAACCAGACAACCTTGAATCCATGATGTCGTATGAAGATGCACTATAAGTTGCCTGCTAAATATCTACAGCAACTGTGGAAACAATTATTCAAAGTATGATCGCAACATTTTATTTCATTAATTTAAAAATCAATAAAGCTGTAATACATAATCATAACATTTCTGTCGAATAACACCCAATTCATATCTCATTCATAGGATTCATAATCGATGCAGATGTATATATGATTATATGTACAAAATTCTTTTTTTTTTTTTTTGGTAACCGGGGAAAGCCGATGGTGAAACCCCGGGACCGACCCACTACCTGCTAAACGGGCCGACCAGGTCAATCGCACATGTCTGGGCCCATGTGGGCAGGCCTGGAGAAATGTCACAGGGTGGAGGTTCGAACCCAGGACCTCTCCCAACATGACTCCAGGCACCTCCCCCTCAACCAGTAGAGCTAAGGGCTCATCGGCACAAAATTCACAAAATCGCATAACCACATAATTACATGTACAAATTTCGTGAAATCATATGGGCACATAATTAATCTGTACACGAAATTTACGCAGTCACATAAATATAAACATGCGTATAAATTTATTGGCTAATTGGCTCACAGGGCTTGGGTTCTACATCCCCCTAAGGAGGATTTTGCCCCCGAAATCAGTCCTTTTAAAACAATTCGGGGTACGATCTCTCATCCCATTCTCTTGTTCCCAAGTGGTTCCTCTGTTGACTGATTCCGCCACAACACTTTTACTAAAGGGAATTCTTTATTCCCGAGCCGTTGGTTTCGTACATCAAAATCTCCACTGGCACTTCCTCGTAACTCAGATTTGGCTTTAGTTGCTGGTGTAGAAGCTCATTCTTTAGTACATGATTTGGGTCAGCGATGTACTTCCGTACAGTGGAGATATGGAATACATCATGAACTTGCGACAACGATGCGGGCAACTCTAACTGATATGCTACCTCACCAAATCTTTTAATTATCTTGAACGGACCTATGTATCTCGGGCTTAGCTTACCTTTCTTTCCAAACCGCTTAACGCTCCTCATCGGAGATACTTTTACGAACACCCAATCATCTACCGCGAATTCCAACGGTCTACGTCTCCGATCTGCGTAACTCTTCTGCCTGCTTTGGGCCGTTCGCATTCTTTCTCGTATTGTCCCTATGACTTTCGTCATTTCTCGCACCAAATCTTGGCCTAGTATGCCTGTTCGCCGATCTCGTCCTAATGTACCAGAGATATGCACTTACGCCTGTATAAGGCTTCGTATGTAGCCATTCCAATTGTAGCATGGTATATATTGTTGTACGTGAACTCGATTAATGGGAGGTGTCTACTCCAATTCCCCTTGAAGTCAGGTACACAGACTCGTAACATATCCCCTAAGGTTTGGATAGTCCATTCTGACTGACCGTCAGTCTGGCGATGATATGCAGTATTAGAGGAAATTTTCTTCCCCATTGCCTTCTGTAAGCTTGTCCAAAACTTCGACAAAAATCTGAGTCTGTGTCCGAGACGATTGACGTTGGGATTCCATGAATTCGTACTATTTCCTGAATATAGAGTTCCGCGTATCGCTCCATGGAAATCGTCAAACTTATTGGCAGGAAATGGGCAGACTTAATAAGTTGGTCGACAATCACCCAAATTGCATCGTAGCCTTTCACAGCCTTCGGCAAGCCGACAACAAAGTCCATCATGATATTGTCCCACTTCCATTCAGGAATTGGTAACTGCTGTAAGGTTCAGCCGGTCGTTGATGTTCCGCTTTTATTTGCAGACAAGTCAAAAACTGACTTACGGACATCCCTATATCCTTCTTCATCCCTGGCCACCAATAGTTCATTCGGAGGTCTCTGTACATATTTGCAATTCCTGGGTGAACTGAATACGTCGTGGTATGCGCTTCCATCATTATTGTTTGTCGAAGTTCTGCATCATCGGTACATATAGTTGGTTTTTGTAATGCAATCTTTCGTCGTCTCGAAACGTAAAGTCTGCCGTTGGTTCTGTTTGTGCTCCATTGCCCTTCATATAAAGCTCGTCCATTTCTTCCGCCCTTCTGACCAGTTCCAGTAATGAATGTAGGCTGAAGGGTTAAAGCTGCCAACTTGGTTTCGACTTCGTCTAAAGTTACGATATCCACCTCAAGTCGCTGTAATTCCGTGCTGCTTCTCGACTCAGTGCATCAGCTACCACATTTGCTTTGCGTGGGTGGTAATTGATTACACAATCGTAATCTTTGACGAGTTCCAGCCACCTGTCTGCCTCATAGTCAATTCCTTTTGCGGGAAGAAATACTCCAGGTTCTTGTGGTCCGTGTAGATTTCACATCGTTCCCATAAAGGTAGTGCCTCCAAATCTTGAGGGCGAAGACCACAGCTGCAAGTTCGAGGTCATGCATTGGGTAATTCTTTTCGTACTCTTTTAATTGACGAGAGCATAGGCTATTACATTTCCATTCTGCATTAGTGTCTCATCCCCACTAAGTAAGCTCCAAACAAGTCGCATCATCATCGCCTTGTAATCCGCAACCTAAGCCATTCTTCTAGGAATCACTGTAAACTGAAAATCCCCCGGTTCCTGACGGTATTGTGAGAACAGGGGCTTTAGTATCAGTTCTTGAAAGATTTGCTCGCACTCCTCGTTCCAATGAAATGGCGTATTCTTCCTTGTTAACTTTGTCAGTGTTGAAGCAATCTTCGAGACACCCCTAACATGTAGCGTCGTTATTTTAGAAAGCTACAAAGTGGAATTCCCCTATTATTTATTTCCATCGGCCTGATTTCGACTTCACATCCGTGTGATTGGTAATACTTTCCACAAAGTGAGCTTTCTACTGCATCGTTGCCCCAATAGTTTCTTTTACTCTTGGCTAAGAGTATTTTCCATATGAATTTTTGGTGTTATTATCTCCCATTTTTATATTTCCGCGACATATTATGGAGAGAATTTCGAGGTGGTTAACTTTGCCAACAATATAAATATATAAGAATCGGATTTGACTATAACAGTTTGATCAGACAAGCCATCACACAGAAACATGGCACTGGATTAGTGATTGAAATAGGAAAAACAAGAACATAAATGTTTGACTACCATGAAACCCTCCCTCGTTGTCTCCACACGGCCTTCAGCGTCACATACTAGTTACATCAGCGCAAACCCCATTTTTGGCCTCCCGCTTCTTAATAGGCCTAACACACTCCCAAACCAAACTTGTACACTTGGGCCCACTTCCCATACCCAATTCCCAAACTCTATCACCTTTCTTGATTCTCTCTTTAGCTTCCATATAACTCAGTTCATACCACAAGGAAGAAGAAGATTGATTCCCAAACCTGTGAGGAGTCATTAAGGCAGGTTCCATGTCTCTCTCACTGAGGTTAAGTCCTTTTCCGATTTCATGAATGACCGGTTTTCCAGAAACTGGCAAGCAGAAGTGTTGAATGATTCGTTTGAAGTTTGGCACATGGATTTCCGTTGATTTTGACGACAATATGAATTTCTTCTTCAACACGGAGAGTATGTAGGCTACGCTTTCTGTATGAGGGAGGAGTTTTAGGCCGAGGACTTTGATGTTCGACCTTAGGGTTTCGCCCGCTACCTGCGAAAGATCTAGAGATTAATAGTGCGATGAGGAGTCGCGAAAGGATTCAAAAAGCTGTTAAATTAGTTTGTTTTCTTTATCTTTTCATTAACTACAACTTCGGAGGCATTTAGGTTTCTACTTATTAAGGTGTATGTGGGATAGTATTTGTATAGTACTGTTGCAACAATTCTGAAACCTACGAGAAAGACCGACCAACCCTTGCAAAAGGCAACCTCGGGTGACTTAGTTCCTTCCATCATACTGAATAGTGACATATTACTCCCTCCGTCCCGCTAATTTTATCACATTTTTCCATTTCGGGCGTACCAATAATTTTATCACATTTTCTTATTTAGCAAAAAAACTATCACAAACAATCAATATAATAATATTAAATATTTTTAAAAGACGTGTCAAAATATACACTTTTGTACCTTTTCATTGTACTATATTATTATAATATTATCTTAATTTGCGTGTCCACCAATATATGTGAAAAAGATAACGGGACGGAGGGAGTAATATTAGAGTGGCTTAGTTTCAAACGAGCGATTATGTTTATTCATTCTATTCACTTGAGTAAGTCATAGATAGATACGTACCTGAGATCGCAATCTAACTTGGTTGTAATTCTTTAGATAACTTGCTCATACAGAAAGCAATTTTCAATATATAGCATAGATTGAACAATAATTGAGCAACTATATAGGTTAATTTATTTGTTGTATATCGTATCATTTAATTAACAGTAAGGGGCCAAGGGCATTTACTATTGGTGGACGACTACCATCTTTTTACATGCATTTAGTTCGATCAAAGTATATTATTGTATTTCCGAGGAAGTTTTTTAATGGACCCGTGAGATGAGTCATGGAAGATGGCTACTAGGTTTAGGGTCAACGAAGGAACGACACCTGAAAAGGTTAAGGGGACACGTCGCTTCCCTCAATCCTCCATTTATTTATTAATTACATCTCTATATTCCCATTTAATTGATGATACCCTTCTAGCCACCTCGAGATATATTTTCGAATAATATTTCAATTCAACAACCAAAATAGCAGATTAATATTTGTAAAACAAAATTTAAATCATATGATTAAATCTGGCAGATAATTCAGAAGTGTTAGGAAATGGCAGAAATATGAGATTTACTTAGATCAAATTACCTGCAACAAATCCCTCGTCAGCGTAACGCCGGTGAGCCCATCACCATCTTCTTATCTGATAGCCGAGTAGTAACCGTTATCATCAAACGCTCTCTGTGTCCTAAAGCTGTAACCAGCTTATACTTTGTACTTCTCTCAAATTCTTTTTTATTGCTAACCAACATGGCAGCAGCACCCATCCGAAAAAGACAGTTGAGCACCATCATTGTCTGATCTTTCCCAGGATACCAACCTGTGGAAAGTATCTCAGTGCTTAGAATCACAAGATTACAGTTTTTTCGTGTCTTCATTATATTTGCAGCCATATTTATAGCTATAGCACTTGCACTGCACCCCATTCCACTTAGCGTGTAACTTTTAACATCCTCTTTCATTCTAAACTTGTTGACTATGACTGAAGAAAGTGAAGGCGATGGACAAAAGCCACTACAGTTTACTATGAGAACGTCGATTTCCATCGGTGAAACTTTTGTTTTGTTAAAAAGGTCGTTAAGTACTGGGAAGAGCACCATGTGTACTTCTTTGATGGCTTCTCCTTGGGTTGACTTTGGTGGGATGTAGAATATGGCTGGTGGGAGATACGTTTGCTCGCTTTGTCCAGAATGTAAGAGGATTTTCAACATGAAGGAGATACTTTCATCGTTGAGGAAATCCACTTTTTGAGCGTGTTCAAGGAATCCCGAAAATGGAACTCTGCAGAAATTAGGAGGCTTTAGGCATGAGAAATCCACCAAGTACAAAGTGGATGATGGCCTTGAAACGTAGCGCTTGAGAAGGGCAGAGACGAGGAAGATCGAGGCTGTGGTGAAATGGTATACTATATCCCTTTTTTGGATAATGAATAGAAATTCTAGAAATAAAAATATGAGTAGGCTTAGTGTTCCAAAGATAGCGGTGAGCTTTCCGTACATTTGGGATACAAAAAGCTTTTGGGAAGTGATATCGTTTTCGCTCGACATGCTTGTGGAGTATGCAATCTAGTAGCGTGACAATAAATTGCACTTCGTGTTTTTGTGAATGTGAGTGGTTCGACATATACATATTATTTCTCTCTAAATATTATAGCTAGATTATGAATGTTCATTGATACGGACTAGAATAGATGGGCCGAAAAAACAAATAATAAAAGAGGCCCAGTAAGCCCATGAAGAGGAAGAGCCCAGAATGAAGTACAGAATCGGACCTGGGAGAAAGAACCTGCGAAGGTCCCCCGGATATAGGCATTATCCGGACAAAGGAGGGAAGGCTTTTGGGTACTTCAGGACGATGGGACATCAGAAAAGAGGAAAGGAAGTCACAGAGACACGTGTCGACCATGGATGGGGCAGTGTCACTGTGGGAAAAGCTGTAGCCACTTGCAGCCTGTCATTCAGTCAACATTCGTCACTGTTCACTGTACCATACCAGTCACGTCCCCTGAAATCCTGAGATATTACTTGGGCTGTTGGGAGCTGCTGTAAAAGGAGGGACTTAGCCATTTCTCACAACAACGATTATCATTCCAACATCTTTCCACACATGAAAAACACCTTCTCTCTCACTGTAATAATTCCTTTCAAGTAGATCTCTCAACATGTATGAGCGAAAGTAAGCTATGAGTGTGTAAATCTTCTGAGTATAGTGAAGCCCCGTTTTAGAGCGCCCGTGGACGTAGGATCTGCAAAGATCCGAACCACGTAATTCTGGTGTTATTTCGTTTATGTTCAAACAGGTCCCCCACGTTCCTTCAAACAGGTCCCCCGCGTTCCAAACACGTTCAAACAGGTCCCCCGATATTTCAGACAGGTCCCCCAACGTTCCAGGCAGGTCCCCCAATGTCACAAACAGGTCCCCCGATATTTCAGACAGGTCCCCCAACGTCCCAAACAGGTCCCCAAAGTCCCAAATACGTTCCAAAAACGTCCCCTTCAGTTTCTCACCAATAAGCATCTTCCACACGTCTTAAATAATATCCTTTCCCCGGCTATATAAATTTCTTCACCCACACATAAAAATATCGTTGATTGGGTTTGCCCCATATCAAATGGCGCCGTCTGTGGGAAACTCCGAGTTGAAGGCGTGAGTAATTTTTTACTACTTCTGTGCGAAGTTGTGCTGAGAATTTCTGTTTTTCCCTTCGTCTGTTCTGTTGGGATGAAACGAAACGCGTGGGACGTCAACGGAGGAAGATTTGTCCATATCGAAGAACCTACCCGCAGTTTGCAGAGATGGACCTCCAGAAACTGCCCAACGTGGTGAGGAACGGCCAGGACCTGAAACACAGGCCTGAAATGATGAAGACCCGAAGCTCCCCCTTTGGGACCTAAGAGCCAGCTCCGCGCTGGCATGGAGGTCAGAAGCTCCCCCTTCGGGACCTAAGAGCCCAGCTCCGTGCTGGCATGAAGACCCGAAGCTCCCCCTTCGGGACCTAAGAGCCCAGCTCCCCGCTGGTAAGAAGGCCCGAATCTCCATCTTCGGGACCTCCCAGCTCCACGCTGGTAAGAAAATCCGAAGCTCCGCTTTCAGGAGACAAGAGTCCAGCTCCACGCTGGCGTCCGAAGGTCCGCGGGAGATACAAGCCCAGTTCCATGAGGACAAGATCCACAGAAGACATCCCACGATGATAAGGCCCTTGGCCAGAATCCCAGGGCCCTCTACATCCCCTTCTCAACTATATAATATTGTTATCATAATTAATATTTGACTACACTAACAAGTGTTATTGTTTGAAGGACGAAATAAAGAGGCTCATCCAGGCAGTTGCCCTAAAGGAGTCTGTAGGCACTTTGCCTAATAAAGGCAGACGACGTCCACCTCCTCCAGCTAGGGGTCAGTTCCAGTCAGGACTCAGGTCCCTGTCATAGTGGGAGCGCGAGGCTCTGGGAACTTCGTTGGCCAACAGAGCCCGAATCATACGCCTGAGCATCTCAAGGACTTAGAGTTCCAGCTCCACGCTGGCTAGAAGACCTGAAGCTTCCCCTTCAGGACCTAAAGCCCAGCTCCGCGCTGGCACGAAGACCCGAAGCTCCGAATTCGGGACCTTCCAGCTTCGCGCTGGCTAGAAGACCTGAAGCTTCCCCTTCAGGACCTAAAGCCCAGCTCCGCGCTGGCACGAAGACCCGAAGCTCCGAATTCGGGACCTTCCAGCTCCGCGCTGGCTAGAAGACCTGAAGCTCCCCCTTCAGGACCTAAAGCCCGCTCCGCGCTGGCACAAAGATCTGAAGCTCCGAATTCGGGACCTCCCAGCTCCCCGCTGGCTAGAAGACCTGAAGCTCCCCCTTCAGGACCTAAAGCCCAGCTCCGCGCTGGCACAAAGATCTGAAGCTCCGAATTCGGGACCTCCCAGCTCCCCGCTGGCTAGAAGACCTGAAAGCCCAGCTCCGCGCTGGCACGGAGACCCGAAGCTCCGAATTCGGGACCTTCCAGCTCCGCGCTGGCTAGAAAATCCGAAGCTCCCCTTCGCGACCTACAAGCCCAGCTCCGCGCTGGCGTGAGAAGACTTAATCATCCAATAGGGATCTTCGGGGACCAGCTCCACACTAGAAACGAAGGAAGGGCGAGATAAACCACTCGACCCCATGTGATGCACGAAAGATCCACCTGCTGGATTGGGACCTATAACTATAGATCTCCATTGGTATAAGAAAACCACCAAAAGGGATTTGTGAAGACCAGCTCCGCTGGAAACAGAGACGCGAGCCGTGAGTCCGAAATGTCCAAGTCCTAGGCACCGTTTTGCATACGAAGGTTCGCTTTTGAGGACCTCCAAACCAGCTCCAATATAAGGGCAAGAAACTGGTCCTTCTGTTAGGGACCTACTATATCAGCTCCATAAAAGATCCGAGATGCTTCTATGAGAAGATCCTTTTCGCCCACAAGTCAAGACAGTTCAACAGCTGTTGTAGCTAGTTCCCAATTCCACTCAGAAGGAGAAAAGGGACCTCCGCGCATACATCAGCAGGTCCAACATTACGACCTTGGGGATGCCCACCACCATCTTCTCCACAACAAATGAGCGCACCAACTAATGGCCCCCACGATGGGAGCTCGCTGTCCCAAGAGCCCCCTCACACTTCCATGGAAGACCACCTCAACCTTGGGATTGGGAGCTGTTGGGATCTCCCCTTGGGATCTCGCAGAACCTCATATCGTCATGAAACAACACCAAGGAGATCCTGACTAAGCCAGGAGATATCCCACGTTAATAAGGCCCTCGAGGCTCGTCCGCACAGTCGCCTCAAAGGAGTTTGCTGCCAAAGTTCCGTTTCAGGTCCCAAAGCAAAATCCAGAGGATCTACCTCGAACCAGGACAAACCATCCCCACCACTTTCAAACAAAGGAACTCCGCCATTTCCTAGGGCCCCCATTCCCATTATAGTGGGAAGTCCTAATAGAGGATATTCTAAACAGGCCAGGAAGACATCGGCTAGAGTGTCGAAATATGTACGAAGTAAAAGCCCAGCTTGGCGCTGGAGCGAAGACTAGGAGCTCCGCCTTCGGAACCTAAGAGTCCAGCTCCCCGCTAAAGATCCAAGCACCTCCTTGGGACCTAAAAGCCCAGTTCCATGCTGGCAAGAAGACCCAAAGCTCCGCGTGCAGGACCTCCCAGCCCCGCGCCAGCAGAAGTCTTAAAAAGCCTAGCTCCATGAAAGCCTGAGCTCCTATATTTGGAATCTAAGAGCCAAGCTCCAAGTTGATACTCAACTCCTTGGTGGAGACCCACTGAGGTTTACCAAAACCAACTCCGTGTTTGCAAAGAAGTCCGACTCAACACCGACATCTGAAGAGCCGCAGGAGATACAAGCCAAGCTCCTCACCTAGCACACGGATGTCCGTGGGGACCTAGAAGTCATGCTCCATGCTGAGGTCCAACGATACGTGGGAGTTACAAGCCAAGCTCCAAACTGACAGCTGAAGATCCACGAGAGTCAAAAGCCCCATTCTACGTGGGCACGTGAAAATCCGTGGGAGACATCCCGCACTTAAGGCTCTTAGCCTGGACCTCAGGGCCCTCTAGATCTTATTCTCTGTTATATATTATTTTATCATGATAAATATATGCGCTGCACTAATAATTGTTGTTATTTGAAGGATATGATCAAGTGGCTCGTCATGACGAAACACCTTAAAGTGGTGGCAATCACGATAGCAAGCATGATTTGAAGGTGATCAACAAGGAGTCTTGGGGATCTGTGCCGACTAAGGGCAGACAACCCCTGTCACTTATAAGGGCCAATGCTGATTAAGGCTCGCATCCCTAGCATGATAGGAGCTCCAGGCAAGGTGGATCCTAACCTCCAACAGAGCCCAAAATCGCACACCTAAGCAGGCAAAGGTCTCAACCTCCATAGATCCTGGTATTTTCATTAGAACAATAGTCATCATTTGAAGAAGGAGATACTAGACTTACCCAAGTGGGACCCACGGTGGGATTGTTGGCCGCGATGGCAAACATGACCCCAAACTCGCCGAAAAAAGAAGTAGGGGGATCTGTGCCTAATAAGGGCAGACAACCCCCACTTCCTGCAAATTAGGCCACGACCGTTCTCGCCAGAGCCTTACACTCATCATGAAGGGAAGACCAAATA
Organism: Craterostigma plantagineum; assembly: GCA_027422505.1. Taxonomy (NCBI): domain Eukaryota; kingdom Viridiplantae; phylum Streptophyta; class Magnoliopsida; order Lamiales; family Linderniaceae; genus Craterostigma; species Craterostigma plantagineum. The sequence goes on from JAPQWV010000203.1 coordinate 881,841, forward strand.
AAGAAGACCTCGACCAGTGCCCAAGAGCTCTAAACTCATGCTATAAGAGATCCAAATGCAAGGGGATTTATGAGACGCACAAGGATGCGTCGGCCGAAGTTCGATTTATCCCAGGAGATGGAGCACATATGGCCGGACCACATAACGATGCCTTGGACATGGGAAGTCCGACCTTCGGAGATACAACCAATGGAAGGAATCACGACGCTTAAAGGACATGGAGAAAAGAGCCCATTGCGGAGAAGTTGACGAAGCTCCTGACGATGCGATCCAAATGATGCTAAGGCAGCAACAAAAAGAAGACATAGTACAAAAAATGAGAGATCAGAGGAGTGAGATAAAAAGAAAGGGGCCCTCTAGCTCACAACAAGATCCGACAAGGAGCTGGGGGGATGTCTACAAAAAATGCGGACCTGTTCGCATTTTCTCTAAAGCATATGACAGAAGTTCGCCCGGATATCACCACACATCATCATACCAAGAAGACGATCCATCAAATAGAAGCTCCGACCGTGCGGGGCTGAAAGAGCCCAGATCCTGAAGGAGGAAGTAGACAAGCTTTTCCAAGTAGGGACCTGAGCAACGCGTGTCCTAGGGGTTATTCTACATCACCCCGAGTGAATCAACTGGGGGACTCCACCTCTGGGTGTGAGGTCCCCAGCGCCATAGACGCCTACCAGGGGATCTTGGAGCTCCAGGGCCAGTAGGAAGGCCTTTGAAGAATTAAAGGAACACCTCCACAATATACCTCTCACAGCAAAACATCTAATAGGGAACAAGCGGGCGCCATATTTCTCCATGGAAGCATTAGCTCCGTCTTACTAAGGAAAGAAGGGCCCTCCCCAAGCCGACCTACTTTATGAAGCAAGGTGCTATCGGAGGATGAAACCAGACGATAAGTCAGTCAGATCTATTCGGGAGAATGGTGAAATGCACCATCAAGCCAGGGGAGTGCAACGGGGAATTCAAACAACGGACGGCCCCCCAAAAAACTCAGATCCTCTTCAATGTTGTGCTTGAAATCACCGAAGGACCACATAAGCAGCAATGGGAGGGGCATACATACGGATCTATGACCTCCCATAGATCTGGAGCGGAGGTCCTTATCATTAGCCCGATAGGATTGCGAAGGAGACAGGACATGGGACGTCATTGGAAGAAAAGTCGTAGAGTTGACTACTTGGCCAAAATGACGAGTCGGGTTTTGATCATCAGAGAGGATGGCATCGCCAATTTCACGAAAGAAGAGAGGGAGGTAGGGAAGTTGTGGGAAGCATGGAAGGAGACGACAGTTAGAGGACTCTGTCCCGAAGGTCCTGAGGAGCACTTAATCAAAAGGCAAGAAGGGATGTGCAGGATAGCATGTGGGATATAAGTCCTTGACGAGGACAATGATAAGGGCGGACTATCTCTGTCCTGCCATAATCACGGACCTCAGATTCAAACCCCAAGGGAGGTTCTGGGAGAAAGCTAATGGTGGACCACGCTAGAAATTGAAGGGGTCACAGCCCCACCTGACGGCAGGAGCTCCGCCAACATTCGGGACATGATCCCCCATAAAGGTCCTAAGATTCAATAAGTATAAGTTGGCTAACGACTTGATTTGATTTTCCAGGGCGAGTAAGGCAGTTCCATATGACACGTTATGATCCCGCCTCATGGTTGAAGGCAAAAAGGTCAAGCTCTGCGCTGACATGCGAATGTCCAGGGGACCTAGAAGATAGCTCCACGCTAACACGCGGAGACATACCGCACTGATAAGGCTCTTAGCCGGAATTGCAGGGCCCTCTAAACCTTGCTCTCATTTATGTCATCGATACTATAATAACTACATGCATAATACTAACGACAGACGTTATGTGAAGGATAAAATCGAATTTCCCTCCCCTAGTGGAACAACTGAGGAAGTTCATTGATCGTGTCATCAAGCAAGGTTGGGAGGTAGCCGAGAAGGAGTCTGGGGGATCTGTGCCAAAAGGCAGACAACCCCCACCTCCTCTAGATAAGGGCCAGCTCCATTTAGGGCTCACGTCCCTATCATAATAGAAGACCCAGGGCAGTGGAATTCCAATTTCCAGCAGAGCCCAAAATAATACACTTAGGCAGTCGAATGTCTGAACCTCCGAAGATCTGACCAAGGACCTCATCACTAACCAAGGACGAAGGTGCTCCACTTCTTCATTACTTTCAAAGTTCATGCCTCCAATAAGGAGCCCGAATACTAAGCAGGGTGCTATAACCACGCATTTAAGCGAGCGGGCGCTATAACCACGCGTTCAAGCGAAGCTGGCGCTATAACCAGGGTAAATTAATTATGTCCTTAAGATAATACCGCCTTGTTGGAGTATATACGGTCTATGATATAATAAACGGTGCACCGTTTAATATAATCGATACCAAAGGTCGACGGACCTGCGGCGTACAAAGACATCAAAGGCTAATAGCCTGCGACGTGAAATGATACCAAGGGTCGACGGACCTGCGGCGTACAAAGACATCAAAGGCTGATAGCCTGCGACGTGAAAGATGCCCATGAGGGTGTACAAGATACCACCGCTGACGGGCTGTGGCGTACAGGACATCAAAGGTCCCCAGTAAGGCCTGCGACGTGTATAGGTACCTCAGCGTAGCTGGCGCTATAACCAGGATAAAACGGTGGGATAGTCCCCCACTTTTTAAGACATTCGGGCTTACATTACTGGATTCGCTAAGGACAAAGAGAGCCTAGCGCCTATGTGACACCTTTGGATAAGGACGACGGTCCTTACAACCAAAGGCGTGTATAATTCGTACTTGGCTTACGAATTGAATAAGCGAGCTGGCGCAATAACCATGCCACAGTAATGATGTTCCCAAAACATCCCTCAGGTCCCGCAAAGACGAAAGAAAAATAATAAAGGAGAAAGGGAACTCCGACGTAATATGCGAACATGGGGAGTTAAGCTCCCACACCATTATGCCTCGAAAGAAAAATATGACAAAGTATTTTTACAGGCTATCACCATGATGGAAAAGAGGAGAGCTCTATATAAATAGGATGTCCCAGGGAGCTAGAAACAACGTGCGGCAGGACCTGGGATCTCCTTCGAAGTACAAGAGAAGCTCCATCATCAGACCCTGTCAGGTCCCTTCCAGATTCCAAGGACGATGGATGCAACGGCGACGATAAAGCCTAAGGAAAAGCGAGCTCCAACAGAGCCCCATAAACATAGGGGAGTTAAGCTCCCCTAAAACACCGCAAGTCCTCAAATGTCCAAAAGGCCTCCCACCAAGTTCCCTGAGGAGTTGGAGACGGCGGGCCAGGACCTCTGCATGCTTCTCTACAGCAGGGAGCCAAAATAAAGGACCCTTGGAAGCCTTCTATTCTCCTTGAAGCACGCGGGATACGGAAGGTCCCGCATGAATGACTTGGCCTCGGCTCCCAAGGACTCAGCACCATAACCCCCATGAGGTATTGCTTCAGAAGAGGGACAAAATCCGCCAGGCCCTCTGAGAACTTCTTCCCAGCAGCTGTAGAAAGAAGGTGCTGCTGGCAAGACCCAACACATTCGGCCTTCGTATTTGCCAAAGCAGCTGCCGATAGCAACTCCCCCATACACGCAGAACCCTCATCCCACTCAGTTTTCTCTCTGGCAAAGGAACTTCACGACGTTGCAAAAGTGCTACCTGCTCCCCCAAGCTCCGCAGATCCCCCCTATGCCGCTACACCAACGCGGAACTCTCATTCTCCATTTCTTCTTCAGCTCCAAATTTCAATGCAACTTCCCCAGCTAATTGTTCCTTTGCGGCAGAGCTGGCCTGAACTTACTCCAAATGCCCTTGAAGGGCCTGACTACTTTCTTCTGACTCTCAAGCCGACGGCCCACAGATGACCGCGCAACCACCTGATTTATCACCTAAGAACGCAGCAAAAGAAGTCCCAGTAGGGAAAACACCACCAGGAAGAAAAACCAGACGGCCCAGCACTTCCATCCTTTTTCCTTCTCGAGCTGATCTACGAAAGAGGGGAGGTCCTCTTTTGAAGATATCCCCTGTGAAACGTTCACTGAGATCCCCCCGGCTGTTGCTTCCTGACATTGGCAACTTCTGCTAGCTCCCCCACTCGTTTTTGTGGCACGCTAGCCTTTCTCTTAGCTCCCGAAATAGGAACAACTTCCTGAGCCGCTGAGATCCCCTCATCCTTGGGGAGCTGGGATATCTCTTCCCGAATGTACCTGGCTGCAGGAATCTCACAAACATGGGAGTTGCGATAGGTGATCCGACCTGGGGAACCAGCGAAGTGGCCCTTTCCTCCACATCCGCCAACAAAACTTGTCCCTTCAAGAGGTAATGGTGGTAGGGAGGTAAGGCCCCTCTTACTATTTTACTCTAATTTACTTTTGTCCCAAAAAATAAATTAGAGTAGGGGAATGGTTGAAACGGACTAGAATAGATGGGCCGAAAAAACAAATAATAAAAGAGGCCCAGTAAGCCCATGAAGAGGAAGAGCCCAGAATGAAGTACAGAATCGGACCTGGGAGAAAGAACCTGCGAAGGTCCCCCGGATATAGGCATTATCCGGACAAAGGAGGGAAGGCTTTTGGGTACTTCAGGACGATGGGACATCAGAAAGAGGAAAGGAAGTCACAGAGACACGTGTCGACCATGGATGGGGCAGTGTCACTGTGGGAAAAGCTGTAGCCACTTGCAGGCTGTCATTCAGTCAACATTCGTCACTGTTCACTGTACCATACCAGTCACGTCCCCTGAAATCCTGAGATATTACTTGGGCTGTTGGGAGCTGCTATAAAAGGAGGGACTTAGCCATTTCTCACAACAACGATTATCATTCCAACATCTTTCCACACATGCATACATGCATCGTGCATACATGCATGATTTCTGCTTACTGAGCCTCGGTGGCTCATTCTTTATGTTATGTGTTGTAGGAGCCAGCGAGCACGGTACGTGATCACGTTAGATGACAAGTCCGATCTTTTGGAGCTTCCCGCTGCTTTTGGGGTGGACGTGTGTGTATGAATGACGACCTGTGAGGCCGGGCGCATAGGAGCCTTTTGCTGTGCCGACACACCCTCGTCCTCGTAGTTAGATCATGTTTGGAACTTAGTGTTCGACATGTATTCTTTTGACTTGTACAGAACATCATTCCATTATGTAAAGGGAAAAAGAAAAATTTTATACGCATTTTCAGTGTACCTTACTTCTCATAACTCTCTAGGCTCGTAGGGATGCGTTAGAATAGGCAGTTAGGGACGTCGGGTCCTGACACTCTTGGCTGACCTCGGCGACGGGCCAGACTGGGATTGGGCCTAGGGTTTCGAATGGATCGCCACCTGCATGTACTGGTCGTGCTAGCGCAGTTGTCCCGCTTCAAGGGGTTCTGCAAAACCCTAATCATCGACCACAGCGGTGGCGACCGGGAACTCCTCCACCTATGCGTATGACGGCGCGGCGTTTTGTGGATATGGGAGCCATAGCAGCTGATGAGCCCGTTGATGAGGAACTCGTTGTCGACGATAGGACTGAGGCTTCTAGGACGGGGGTCGATATGAACTAGCCAGCTAGGGTTTTCGGATCTGATCGTGTGCTTGCATCGGCCACGCTATCTTCTTCGGCGTCGTGTGCTGCTGTTGCGGCGAGGAGTCCCTCGCTAGGAGATGGATCCGTCGTATCGAAGGGGGAGCGTCGTGGGTTTGCTGGGACGGGAGGTATTATCCCGAGTCATGGGACCGTATTTTCACGACTAGGGCCGGGTATGAAGATGGTGGCAGGCCAGGCAGAGCTGAAGTCCTTCGCGGTGGCTGTCCAACGAGCTGCCCCTTCAAGACCATATGAGCCATCGAAGAATATGGCATTATCATACACGGCGCCGACTGTAGTGAATGGGGTGACTAGAGTACGAGCGACAACGGAAATGGCACGGCGAGGGTGTGACCGATGGCAGCATACGCTTGTGGGCTACTTCCTAGGGCACAAACCGTATTTTACTTTTGTTGAGCGACATTTTCGATCAATTTGGAAGGGCCTCGTTGAATTAAGGACAACTATTAATGGGTTCTTCATGTTTAGATTTGAATCCAATGAGGCTAAAGTTGAAGTTTTTGAGGGTGGGCCTTAGCTCATGCAAGGGCAACCCTTATTCCTGGAACCGTGGCGCCCCCGCATGTCATTTGCACGAAGGGAGTTGGTGGAGGTGCCACTGTGGGTTAAGCTACAGAATGTGCCGTGCGAGTTGTGGACGCAAGAAGGCCTTGGGCTTGTAGCAAGTGCTGTTGGTCGTCCGTTGTTTGCGGATGGCATCACGGCGAATGGGGAACGACTGGATTATGCACGCATCTGTGTCATGAAGTCGCTCTCTGAGCCGTTTAGCGAAACTTTTGAGGTTTTTCTTCAGGGCGAAGGTGGAGAGGAAGATGCTATTGTTCCGATCCAGGTGGAGTATGACTGGAAACCGTCTCCGTGCCCGCACTGTACCTCATGGGCACATGGGGCAGTCCACTGTCCACAACCACTGGCCAAGCCGGCCGAGGCAGCACTTCAGACGAGCGATGCGCCGGGGCGGGTTGCGGCGGCGTCTCAAGGGAAACCGCGTGCGACCACCGGCGTGGAACATAGATTGGGCCGGACTCGTACTAGACCGGCCGGGCAGAGGTCGGGGCCACGGCATCCGAGTCGGACGGATGGGCCTCGTCGGACATTACCAAATTCGCAAGATGCATGGCGACACGTGGGGGCCAAGGGCAAGGCGGTCTTGGTCACGTCCACGGAGGGAAGAAGCGATAGCCCGGCTGGCGTGGTTGGGCAGGGGTCGGGGAGCATGACGAGGCCCCCAGATGCTGATGTGCCCTCGACCTCGGGGGAACGGAATCGATTCGAGTTACTTCGGTCCTTGCCGGAAGTGATGGACTTGACTATCTATACGGGCCCTAAAGCAGATGCAGCCCGCAATGGGGTGCCTTTATGTTAGCCGTCGGATCATGGAACGTACGTGGTCTTAATAAGCAAGACCACAGGAGGGCGGTGGGGGAGTTGATCTCGCGAGAGGGGCTGTGTATGATTGGGCTGATTGAGACGAGAGTTTCGGAATCTAATGCTGATTTTATATCGACTGGCATTAGGACTCATTGGAGATGGTTCTTTGAGTATGCTGACGGCCCAGCGTCGCGCATCTGGGTAGGATGGGACCCATCTGTTCTGACGGTGGGGGTCCTTGGGTTCTCGACTCAGGCTATTCATTGTCGGGTTGAGTCGCTGGTGACAAGGGAGATGTTTTTATTTCCTTCGCTTATGGGAAGTCAAGGAGGGAGGAGAGACTGTCCTTATGGGAGGAGTTGATTGCTTTGTCTGCTGTTCGTGTGGCGGATGCATGTATAGTCCTGGGGGACTTCAATGCTATTTTACACCCGACAGAGGGACGAGGGGGATCGCCCTCTAGTCACGATATGGAGGACTTTCGTGCATGCTTAGCGAGTGCGGATTTATTGACGTTGCCGACGATGGGCTAGGGCTTTTTTTTTGGAATAATTCCCGTGTGTATTATAAGTGGGTAAATGTACAAGAATGGGTGAGCATCAAAACTCACAGTGCAACCAGTAATAGGCTACTGGGTAAACAGCCAACAAGGAAAATCAGAAAAATAAAAATACAAAAGTCTACCATGCTACACGCCAAAGTCGTCGTATGGCAGCCTTTTGAAGGTCATACTTAGCCGAGGTGCCGCTAAGCCTCACGCATACTAAGTCTAGCACGGTCGCTACCAGCGGATCAGGAGTCGTGACAATCCCTTCCTTCCAACGCCTGTTTCGTGCCTGCCAAATGTGGTAAATCAGAGAAGCGAAGATGTGACGATAGGCCGCCGATAGTAGGTGATTTCCACGCCATCTCCTAGAAGCCCACAAGATTCCCTCACGCCAGTCCCTATATGGCCACTTCCATCGAATACGGCGCCTTAGTAGGCGCAGACACTGCCGGGAGAACCCACAATCAAAGAATAAATGCTGAACCGTCTCGTACCGTAGAACGTCACAAAGCACGCAACAGGCGTTTGGATCGGATTTTGGGTAACCCGCAGTGGTTTGCCAGAGTTACGAACGCCTTTTGTCGTTGTGGCTTGCCTGCAACCTCAGATCACTCGCCTGTCCTATTAGGGGCCACTGTACCGCGGCATCATAAGTTGACTTTTCGATTCGACAACTTCTTGGCAAAGGATCCGGGGTTCTTGGATCTGGTCCAGAATGTCTGGAGTGTTCCCTATTACGGGGTATCCTATGTTCGTGTTAGTGAGAAGGCTGAAGATGTTGAAGTCCTCTCTCCTGGGACTGCGACGGTCGAAAGGGGATTTGACGGCTAATGTCACAGAGGCCAAACATTTTCTGGATATTGCACAGGACTATGCTACACGGTATCCAAGGGAGGATGCCTTTTATGAGCTTGAACGGATATGCTGGGTGTTATATGCGAAGTGATGGTTGAGTAGTCGGCATTATCGCAGTGGGCTAAGCTTGCATGGCTGAAGGACGGCGATCAATGCACGTCCTACTTCTTTCGTAGGGTCGCCATGCGGCGAGCTGCTAATCGGATCTGGTCTTTGGAGACTGACATGGGAAACCTGCTGGAGGGGCCGGATGAGGTGGAAGGCGAGTTGATTGGGTTCTACCAGGACTTATTAGGCCAGTCTATGCATTCGATGCCGCTTACTGATTCTGATGTGCAGATTGCTGCGGATGCTGCTTCCATGATAGGCGAAGTGACTAATATGGAGGTTCGGACGGTGCTTTTCTCTATGGGGGATGAGAAAGTGCACGGCCCTGACGGGTATACGGTTGCTTTCTTCGAGCGGCGTGGGGGATTGTGGGAGATATGGTGGTCGAGGCGGTACAGGACTTCTTCGTAACAGGAAGGCTGCTTAAGGGACTTAACAGCACACTCATCACGTTGATCCCTAAGAGGGACGCACCTAGGCGGGCAACGGATTTCCGACCCATCTCATGCTGCAATGTCCTTTACAAGGTGATTTCCAAGATCCTGGCCAATCGTCTGAAGATACACATGCTCTTCGTTGGTGCACGGCTCTCAGACAGCATTTATAGCAGGCCGACGTATTAGCGATATTGTATTGCTGGCGCAGGAGCTATGCCGGGTATAAGTCCAAGGGGCGTCCACCGCGGGCGATGTTCAAAATTGATTTGGCTAAGGCCTACGACAAGGTTGAGTGGAGCTTTTTGCTGTCAGTGTTACGCGACATGGGTTTTCATCCAACGTACATTGGGTGGATTTGGGCGTGCCTCACGACTACAGCCTTCTCGTTAAACTTGAATGGCCAGGTGGTGGGGTTCTTTCAGGGAAAGAGGGGTCTACGACAGGGGGATACCATTTCGCCCTATCTTTTTACGTTGGTCATGGAGGTTCATTATGGCTCCTCAAGGTGTATGTTTCGGAGGAACCTCGATTTCGATACCATTGGAGATGCGAGGATCTTAGACTGGTCTCGTTAGCGTTTGCGGACGACCTTCTTCTCTTCAGCCATGCGAACGAGGTGTCGGTTGGGGTCCTGAAACGAGCGTTGGATGAGTTTGGAAGGTTGTCAGGGCTACATCCTAATCCTGACAAGAGTGAGATGTATCTCTCCCGACGAGCTGAGGATATGACGGCATCGGTGCAGGCCCTGATGGGATATCGTGTGGGCCACCTGCCGATTCGCTACTTGGGGGTGCCACTCATCACTTCACGTTTGACGATTGATGATTGTGCCCCGCTTCTCCAGAAGGTGGATCAGCGATTGGGGTCATGGCTCAACCGCTCCTTATCCTACGCGGGCCGCCTGCAATTGGTGAAGTCGGTTTTGCAGGCACTTCATGCGTATTGGTCGGGAGTTGTTATTGGCACTAACAGCAACCGGTACTCACTAGCAGTGGAGGGTCACCTAGCTCGGCTCGACTTCCTCTATCTTACACGGCGCCCACTATCGTTGATGGTATTGCAGCGGCTCGGCCCTCTTGGGAAGTTCCTCAACAATGCGTCACTCGGTGGGAACACACGCTTGTCGGGTACTTCCTTGGGAAGCGACCGTTCTTCCCACATGTGGAACGCTATGTCAGGTCTATTTGGAAGAACCTTGTCGAGGTTAGATCGACGATTAATGGATTTTTCATATTCCGATTTAGCTCGGAAGAGCGGCTGCCGTGCCTTTGGAAGGCGGTCCGTGGCTCATACAGGGACAACCACTCTTTCTCGAGAAGTGGCGTACGGGATTCTCCTTTGAAAAGAAATCGCACTCGACTGTTCCGCTTTGGGTTTGACTCCAGAACGTCCCAACGGAATTTTGGACACAAGCCGATTTTGGAATCGTTGCAAGTGTGCTTGGCCTCTATTTACGGACGCTATGACGGCTCGTGAGGAACGCCTTGAGTGTGCTAGGGTGTGCATTGAAATTGGCCTGGCGGACCCTTTGGTTGAGCGGTTCAATGTCCACATCCCAACTAAGGATGGTGGCTCCTCGGGTGTTGTGCCCATTAGTGTTGAATATGAGTGGCGGCCTCATAAGTGCTCATCATGTGACTCATGGGCCCATAGTACCGCGGCTTGCCCTACCAACCGGCCGAAACCACCACCTAAGAGCTCAGCCAAGAAACACACTCACATACAGGCGCCACGGCCGCCAACACCAACTACGGTGGCGCCACCTAGTCGAGAAGGCAATCGCTTGGTTGACAAAGAAAAAGTCATTGTTACTAAGGCGGCCAACGTGGATGGCCTTGATGGGGACGGCAAGATACGCACCTCTACTCGTAATCTCGAACATGATAAGCATTCGAGTAGACCTAGCATAGACAAAGCCTCCATTAGCAAGGTTGTTGGGACACCCTACCCTTACGCCGATCGCAACATGTTTGAGGTTCTAGCTAATCTCAAGACGACGAACAATGCCGCAGATATTACTATTGCTAGCCCTCACATTGACGTTGGATGATACGGCATGGAAATGTACGGTTGTCTTGGTTTGTTGTTGCCGTTTGGGGTTGTGTTTGCTCTGTCCTAGGGACCTGTTTCTTTTTTCCTTGGATGTGAGCTGGTAGCCTGTTACCGGTGGGTTATGTGCTCTCTGAGCGGATCCTGTGTACTTTTTATTTAGTGACCATTTCCAAAAAAAAAAAGGTTGCGGTTCGGCGAGCGACTAATCGTATCATTTCGCTGGAAAGCCCAACTGGCGAACTACTAGATACTCCAGAGGTGGTGGAAGGGGAGCTGCTTGGGTTTTATCGGGGATTACTTGGCACATCCGCACGATCGACGCCTGTTGACCTGGCTGAGGTACAGGGGGCCGTTACGCGTACGCTTCCCCAGCTGCGTCCTTAGACATGGTCCGCCCAGTTGACGACATGGAGGTGAAATAGGCGCTCTTCTCTATGGGGGATGAGAAAGCGTCGAGTCTTGATGGCATACAGTCGCTTTCTTTAAAGCGGCGTGGGGGACTGTGGGCCCTGATGTGACACGAGCGACGCAGGATTTCTTTGCTACGGGCTGCCTCCTAAAGGGGCTTAATAGTACGCTTATTACACTCATACCTAAGTGCGAGGCACCGCGTTCGTTCGACAGACTTTCGACCCATATCGTGCTGAAACGTCTTATTACAAGATCATCTCGAAGGTTTTGGCGAACCTGTTGAAGCCAGTGCTGGGAGGGCTGGTCCACGCATCGCAGACGGCATTTATACCTGGAAGGCGCATTAGTGATAACATACTTCTGGCACAGGAACTTTGCCTTGGGTACGCGAGCAAAGGCCGACCGCCGCGAGCTATGCTTAAGGTTGACCTGGCCAAGGGCTACGACAAGGTTGAATGAAGCTTTTTATTGGCGACGCTTCAGGCGATGAGATTCTACCCACGATTTATTGAGTGGATAAGGACCTGCTTGACGACACCCACCTTCTCTCTCAACCTGAACGGGCGATCGGCGGGGTTCTTTGCTGGCAAGAAAGGAATTCGCCAAGGGAATCCTATTTCACCCTACCTGTTCACATTAGTCATGGAGGTGCTCCACGGTCTAGTGGAGAGTCATATTCAGGCGGAACCGAGGTTTCGCTATCATTGTCGTTGCGAGTCCACTTCACTACCTATGTTGGTCTTTGCAGATGATCTCCTCCTATTCTGTCATGGTGATCCTATTTCTGTAGGGGTGTTGAAGGGAGCTTTGATGGAGTTCTCTCACCAGTCTGGGTTGCATCCTAATCCTGACAAGAGTGAGATGTACCTCTCACGGAGGGCGGAGTGCCTCAAAGGACAGCTCCAGGCTCTGATGGGATTTCGTGAAGGTCGCTTACCTGTGTGCTATCAAGGGGTCCCGCTGATTGCTTCACGTCTGACGATCAATGATTGTGCACCACTGTTGCAGCGAGTGGATGCGCGCCTTGGTTCCTGGCTCAATCAGTCATTGTCGTACGCGGGCAGGGTGCAGCTAATTAAGTTCGTTCTTCAAGCATTACACGTCTACTGGTCAGGGTCTTCTTACTGCCCAAGGGTATGATCCGCGCCCTGGAAGCGAGATTTCGCCGGCTCTTGGGGGGGGGATGCCTCAGCCAAGGTTGCTTGGGATGACGTGTGTTTGCCAGTTGCTGAGGGAGGCTTGGGTCTTCGCTCGGTCGTACGGATAATAGGGCGATTCTGGTCCAGCTACTATGGAGGGTGATCACCCGGGCTGCTGACTCGATGTGGGTGGAGTGGATGTATAGTACACGACTGCATGCACGATCACTGTAGACCATCACTATTTTGGCCAACATTGCAGGGAGCTGGAGGAAGCTGATGCAATTTTTTTTTGGGGTAAACATTTCAATAAAAGAAAGAAAGGTCTTACAACAGCATCAAAAGCCGATGCACCAATGGAAAAGCATGATCGCAGACATCAACAAATCAGCAACAAAGTAACAAACATAACAATATCGACGAAGGCTATCATGGAGGCCAAGCGATGTGCCACATTCGGCGCATGGCCTGCAGCTGTATTGTATATCGTGGCGACGTACTCCGCAGTCACAGGCGTAGGATCGAAATGACTTCAGAAGTGATCTGCGTCGGTGTCCGCTCAATATTATCCCGCCATCTTCTATTTCTCTCTTGCCAAACATGATAAATAAGTGAAGCCAAGATGTGCCTGTTAACGTGTGTCGACCTCTCCATGTAGTAGACGCCCACCGAATGCTCCCAGTCCAGGCTCGGCATGGCCATTTCCATCCGGTCTTGCTTCGCATCTGATGTCTGCAAGCTGTGAAAAAGGGGCAATCAAAGAATAAATGAGCAACAGATTCAGCCGATCCAGAATTGCAGAGCACACATGTGGTAGACGAAGCTTTCTGTGCAATCCAAAACTTATCCCTGGTAGCCAACCGTTCCTTTATCGCGAGCCACAAGATAAATTCATGTTTGGGTATACCACCCCCAAACAGAGACGCACAGTAGATAGGAGGTTGGCGCAGTCGAAGCTTTTCTCGAGCACCCGCTGTTGTGAATTTCCCATTTGATGACCCTTTCCAGACGATGAGGTCCCGCCCACTAGGGTGAATAGTGGGTAGCGAACTGTGAAATTCCAGGTATTCAGCTGTGTACTGCCCTGTCAAGACCATCTTCCTTCAACAATAACCTGGCTAAGCTTAGTATCCTGTGGCAGGCCCATAGCAATAGGCGCACGCGGGAATCTGGTGATGAGCTCCAACCCGTCTAACCAAGGGTCTTGCCAAAGCCATATCGTTTCCCCATTGCCCACTCTGAAATGAATGAGGGGTAGAAGTGTAGGTCTTAGCTGTAGCAATTTGCGCCAACTCCATGCCGCCGATTGGGATGGCTGAATAGCCCATAACGATTTGTCCCTCAGATGCATCGCATAAACCAAATTGACCCAGACCGAGGACGCATCACGGTTCGCCAAGCTCCACAATTGCTGCATCATCATAGCTCGATTATCCGTAAGCATAGACCTTATACCCAATCCGCCTTCAGAGGTAGGTAAGCACACATCAGTCCAAGCTACTTTAGCGGTAGATCCAGACCATAGAAATTTCCTGCAGCGGGCTTCGAACTCGCGGATAATGCTTTTGGGCAGCAGCATGACAGAGGCCCAATACATGGGATGAGAGGACCGATTTTATGAGCTGCACTTGACCCGCATACGAAAGTGACTTGTTAAGCCAAGACCCTAAGCGCTGGTCAATCTTCTGTAGGAGAGGTGCACAGTCGTGGGCAGTGAGGCGTGAGGAGATGAGGGGGACGCCTAAGTATTTCACCGGCAGATTAATCACCGGAAATTCCATGATTGGGCTTAGTTGCGTGCGGACCCGTTCAGCCTTTTTAGATAGGAACATCGTACTCTTATCCTGGTTTGCCCGTAGCCCCGATAATTCAGTGAACTTGGCCAGTCCTTCCTTAAGAGTTGCCACGGAATGTGGGTCAGCATGGCTAAACAAAAGTAGATCATCGGCGAACGAGAGCATGAAGATTCCGGTCGGCTCGCATCTCCAGTGAAATCGGAATCTGCCGTCAGAACGTATGTGGTGTTCCAGAATGCCATGTAGTACTTCCATTACAAGCGTAAATAAGTAAGGAGATATGAGGTCCCCCTGGCGGAGTCCCCGCTGCCCAGCGAAGTAGCCCTCAGCCCGCCCATTTATACTAATCGAGAATCGTGTTGAAGTGAGGCAGCTACGAACCCAACTTACGTATGTAGGGTGGAAATTCATGGCTTGCATGGTGGCTAGGATGAACTCCCATTCGACATGGGCATAAGCTTTGGCGAGGTCGACTTTCAAGCAAACCCATTCCGAAGTCCTCTTTGATTGTAACCGTGGCAGAGTTCTGGGCGAGTAAAATATTATCCGTAATACGGCGCCCGGGGATGAAGGCCGTCTGGGTGATGTGGACTAATCCGTCAAGATGGCCCCGCAATCGACTAGCCATTACCTTAGATATGACTTTGTAAAGCACATTGCAGCAGGATATTGGTCTGAAATCCGCAGCGCTGCGTTGGGTTTCCCCTTTCGGGATGAGCGTGATAAGCGTTGTGTTGATCTCTTTAAGTAGCACGCCTGTTGCGAAGAACTCCTTAATTGCTGTCGTAACGTCCTCTCCATGATAGACCACGCTGATTTGAAGAAGGCGGCTGTGAAACCGTCGGGGCCTGGGGCCTTGTCGTCGTCAATAGAAAAAAGAGCTGTGTGAATTGCAGTGGCCTCCACCGGTCTAATCATATCAGCCGCAGCCGAGTTCGATAATTTCTGAGGCAAAAATTGATTGGGCAGCAGATGTTGGTGTTGAATTCACCCTTTGTCCCAACAGGTCTTCGTAAAATCTGAGGAGTTCCCCTTTAACTTGCTCCTCTCCCTCAAAAATCTCTCCGTTCTGGCCTTCGATTGAGAAGATGCGGTTGGCCACTCGTCTCCTTTTTAACCTTTTTGAAGAAGAAGGCAGTGCATTGATCTCCGTCCTTCAGCCAGTTGTGTTTAGCTCTTTGCGCAAGAGCCCTGTGTTCCATGTCGACCGCAGCCAAGTATATAAGGCGACATTCACGTTCAAGGGAATGGAATTGACTGTCCATAGGGTGTCGATTAGCGAATTCTTGGCTGACAGCTAGGAAATGTTGTGCCTCCACTACGTTTCTGTGCAGATTTCCTTTTTGACGCCGCAACTGCTTTAACCTGGGTTTAAGTCGTTTCAGCTTAGTGACCACTTGGTCCATACAATATCCAGCAATAGGTATTCCCCAAATCTCCTCAACCATGACTAGAAATTGCGGATCGCTAGTGAGGAAATTATCGAAGCCGAAGCTCGTACCACCTGCTCGTGGGCCGACAGCCACATCTAACACAAGCGGGCAGTGGTCGGAAGTGCTAGGCAATTCGCAGCGATACTTGACATCGTTGAAGGCAGCGAACCAAGCTGGGTTGGCAACCATGCGGTAGAGACGACGCCAAACACCAGCTCCAACGCGTTGTTGGTTGTACCAAGTGAGAAAGGATCCGGTCCTAGGCAGATTAGTCAGATCGGCTGAAGTGAGACAAGCCCTAAATTCAGCACAGTCTGGCTCATGTGGGGAGCCTCCTCGAGCTTCATGTGATCCCAGTATAGCGTTGAAGTCCCCGAGCACTAGCCATGGCACATCGGTTCTGTTCGCAGATTTGGCAATCAAATCCTCCCAGAGTATATGGCGCTCCTCTCTGCTATTTAGACCGTACACAAACGTAACATAGTACTCACTGCAGTTTTGTAAGGAGCGAACGCGGCAGTGTACTGACTGGGCGGTAAAAGCTTCTACATTAACCATAACAGATCGCGCATCCCATCCAACCCATATCCTTTTCCCTGGTTCAATCGTATAATTAAATAACCATGACCAGTGAGCGCAAATATTAGAGGCAATTGCGTCAGCGTTTTGTTCCGATACGCGTGTTTCGATCAGTCCTACAATCTTTAGAGAAAAAAATAAGATTTGTAAACGCTCTTATGTGGTCTCTTTTGTTGAGACCTCTTACATTCCATGCGGCCAATGGGGTCATATATTAATAAGCTGGAGGGCTGCATTGTCCTTAGGGCCCTAAATATTTTCATCGATGTCTGATAGGATAGAGAATGGGTTTTGATCTCTGTTCAGTTCCGCTATCTTCGATAGATGTTCGTCTGTTCTCGTCGTTGTCCTTGAGGTTATTGCCACGTGCCTATGTGAGCTTTCTCCCTTCTCCAAGTTGGTGCGACCAATCGGTTCCGTCGTGCCTATAATTTCTTTGCCTTTATTCATAGGTTTCCACCTTTGTTGTGGCCGGGGTCGGGCTGTTGTATTCTTGCTTATAGTAGCTACTGCTGTTGTGGGCTTCATGGACGGGCAATACGCAGCTGAATGGCCAATAAATGAGCAGGAGCTGCACCGGGGTGGCCTCCATTCATATTCCACTTTGACTTTGATTACTTTGTCCTCCTTTGGGAGCCTCAGATTAAAGGAAGTGCGGTACGGTTCATCTATCTTTTTCAGCACACAAATTCTGGCAAAGTCGATTCTCTCATCGTAGTCGTGTATGTGTCTGGAAATAAAGGTGTTCCAACTGCACTTGCCACAATACCTAAGCCTTCCGGCGTCCAATATTCTGCTGGGAGATGCCATAGGCGAATCCAAGTAGGAATTTCAACTTGATTCTTCCTCTCAAGGTTCATACCTTGTTTCCACTCTTCCAAAATGAGAGGTTGCCCGTTCAGTAGCCACGGGCCTCCTTCGATAGCCTCTTGCATTGAGGTTGTTGAACGAAAGCAAAATTTAAAGAAGCCATTTGACGTGGCTCGTACCTCCTCCAGATCTGACCAAATGGAGCGATAGTGGCGTTCAACATGAGGATGAGCCGATCGTGCACATTCCAAGTCCGCCACCTCCGCTGGTGGTTGGACCTCAATTTCGCCACTCACAATAGCTGGGGCGGTATAAGTTAGGTGTATCCTTTGAGAATTCGGTTTTGTGGAGCATAGCTTGTCTTGAAATACCATCAAAAACTTTCGGTTGAGAAAAATTTCCAATGCGTAAATTTATTTCGATCGTTAAGAAACAGTACTATTAGTAAGTTTCTCGATGAGTCAAAATAAATCGGTTGACCGGAAAAGTTTTTCGAGCGCAAGTGATTTATTCGCTAGGTCAAACTTAAATGTCTAACCGAAAATGTTCTTTTTTTTTTTTGGATTAATTCCGTGTATATATATAAAGAAATATGGGTCAATGTACATGGTGGGTGAGGTTTAACCCCCACAAGAAACCAGTAACAGACTACTGGCAAAGCAAACACATCACAACAAAGACTACCACGCTACACGCCAAAGGCGCCGAATGGCCGCCCGCTGAAGTTCGAACTTAGCAGATGTCCCGCTAAGTCGCAGACACACCATATCAAGTACCGCAGCCACCAGTCTGTCAGGAGTCGTGATGATCCCTTCCTTCCAGCGCTTATTTCGTGCCTGCCAAATATGGTAAACTAATGAAGCCAAAACATGACGGTATGCCGCAGAAAGAAGATGATGTCCGCGCCACCTAAGCGAAGCCCACATAACACCCTGAGGCCACTCCCTATACGGCCATGACCACCGAATACGTAGCCGCAGCAGTCGAAGGCACTGACGCGAAAATCGACAGTCGAAAAACAGGTGCTGGGCCGTCTCGTAGCGGAGCACGTCACAGAGGACACATGCAGGGGTACCCGCTCGCTGGGCCACCCACGGCTTATCTCGCGTAGACAAGCGGTCTCGGATACTCAGCCAAAGTACGAACTCATGCCTAGGCACCTTTAGGGGTCCCCCGAAGAGGGCCGCCCAAGGTACAGGATGCCGTCGAAAGCGGATTGCCTCCCTAATCAGGCGGGTGGTAGCACAGCCATCGAGCGCCCCCTTCCATAGAATCCTATCACGCATGTTCGAGTCAACAGGCGGAAGGTGTCGACTGAAGTCAATGTATTCTGTCGTGGTAAGTCCTGGCCAGTTCCAGCCACGGGCATCAATGACGGAGCTCAGGCGGGTCCCCACCGGCAGCCCCATAACTATCGGGCCTCTGGGGTAGCGGTCGAGCAGAGGCGCCTCCTGTAGCCATGGGTCCTCCCACAGCGAAATGGTCGAACCATCGCCTATCCGAAAGGAGATAACCGAAAATGTTCTTTGAGAAAAACTTCTCCGCTCGCGGAGTCAAATAAGTCTCGTCAAAAAGATTTTTGTTGAATTAATGTTCGAGAAATTTTTCATCTTAAATCGCTCTTAATAGCAATGACTTTAGCAATGAGAAAATTTCTGCACGGAGTTTTCAATCGAGAAATTTAATCTGATCGGAAACTTAGAGAGAAAAATTCAAATTACGCAATTAAACACAATACGGTTTTAACACTAAATTCAAGCAGATACAGCAAATTGATCGATGAAACTACAGGTAATGCTCGAAATTAGCTACACACGAACAGAAGATTAAACACGTTATGAAGCAAATAATGTTTAATTTTGACGAAATCAGAACATGTTCATATGAGTTCTCGCGGGAACAGTAACTTCGTTCGATCCTAAAGTCAGGTCTAATTCGAATATCTAATTTGTATCGATCGTCTAGCAAATGAATTCTAACACTTAATCAAGCACAGAAACATCGAAATCAGTTCAATTAAGCACAGAATTTGAGCTATCAGATCGAATTTGTTTTTCGTGCCAAAACTGTTCTTCGCACGGAATAGTTCCAAAAATGAAATTCGATCCTATTTCTAACAATTTCGATTCGAAACAGAATGAATCTGCTCTGATACCAATTGTTAGGTCCTCTCCTAATCAACTCTAATATCCTAGACTCGAAATCATCAATTTCCGATTAGAATTGTTCGACTTACCTCACGATCGAAAACTTACTCTTAGTGTAGAATACACATTGTAATTGGGAGGAAACCTCACGTCAACCAAAGTCCATCACCCATACCTTGCTAGCTTAAGATAGTTTAGAACTATACTCCACTTCTCACACTAAAAGAACGAAGGAAGAGAGAGGGAGAGGGAATTTGAAACTTAATGGAAAGGTATGGACTTTTACCATGTAAATTACGTTTATTAGCTTGCAAGTTAGGATATTAGTGCGAATTAAGCATGCTTAGGGTCTTAACACACAAAAAACCTACTCAAAATCATACTCTTTAGCTCATTCGGCTTTTAGGGTTCTGGAGTTCTTAGAGTTTATCATGTTCTTAAGAGAAGTAACATTTACATCGAGATTGTAGAGCTCTGCGGGTTCAAGAAGTGTTTTTGTACGTTGAGGTCGCGAAGTGTATACTTCGCGAACTCCGGTTGGCGAATCCTTGGTCGAAAGGGGATCGTGAACTCCGGTTGGCGAATCTTTAGAGGATTCACGAACCAAACAATTGACGAATCTTGTTTCGCGAACTAATGGGGAAGGGAAGTTCGCGAAATAAGAAAGGATCGCGAACCCCATGCAAGTCACGAATTGGGCCTCATGATCATTTCGCGAACCGTATGAAAGAAGCTTCACGAACTAGGTAAACATGGCGAACTCTCAATGTGTTTCATGTGCATGGATTCACGAAATAAAGGTTCACAAGTTCATCAAGCTGCAAACCATGAGTCGAGTAAGATGTTTCGCGAATTGTGAGGTATGATAGGTAGAGTTCGCGAAGTGTAGTTCACGGACCTCAGCTCGCGAATCGCGCGTATGTGAGCATTTCACGAATTGTAAGTAAGGCTTAGGCACTTCGCGAATTAGGCACTTCACGAGATGAGAGAAGTTCGCGAATCATGAGAACTACTACCTTTCGCGAATTGAACGTGTGAAATGATGATATCGCGAAGAGAAGGTCTCGCGGGTCCAACAAACTCATGAACTAATATTAAGTTGCAAATTGTATGAGGATTCGCAAATCCCATATAGCATTTGGGTAAGATATGTCGCGAAGTATAAGTTGGCGAATACATTGGGACTTCGCGAACTACTAACCGAGAGACACATTTTGCGAATTAAACTAGGTGGGCGAATTAGGACAATTTTGGTGAATCCCGTGTAGATCGAATGAGTTCGCGACATAGGTGTTAGGGTTTTTCATGAATTTTGCGAGATTAATTTTCACGAACCCTAGAAGTTCACGAACTCGATAGATAAAGGGAGACTTCGCGAATTAAGTCAAACTTGGCGAATTAGGGTGAACAATTTGCGAATCGAGAGGAAGGTGTGAGTAGGTTATTTCGCGAATTGAACTAGGTTTCACGCATTAAGTGAGTTCGCGAACCTTAGAGCTAGCCTGGTTCACGAATTTTGCCAGCTTCATGAACTATATAAGTTCACAAAAATTAAAAAGGGTTAAATCATTCCATGAATCGTACATCGTGAATCTTGAGAAATTTAGGTTAAGGGTGTTCACGAACCATAGGGAGTAAACATGCTTTAAGGGTTTTGCGGGTTATGGAAATTCGCGAATCCCATGTGGACCCTCAAGTAGATGAATTCGCGAGATGAAAATTGGTAGTCCTTTACTTACGAAATCAGGGTCTCATATAGACATCGTTCGCGAACTAGAAGAAATAGGAATTTCACGGGTCCTCCAAATGTCACGAATTATGTCTAAAATAAGTTCACTAGTTAAGTGTAGTCCACGAGTCACGAACTTTCACGAATCTAAAATAGCACCTACCTTCCAAGTATCGATCTTAAACACCATAACTTAGGAAATTCGAGACTTTAGCGAGACAAGTAATTTCGATAGCATACTAACATTATAATTTTGTGCTTAAGGTCGGTAATTAGGAAATTCACCCAATCGATAGCTAGTAATCGACGGACGACAGGTAAGTGGAGACTTCACTATAACTACAACACATGACTATTTGGGATATAATTTATTTACTATTTGTGGCATGACAAGCATATTCGTACGATGAACGACAAGATCACGTGCATGCATGCTTAGTACAAAGGTTAGGACACAAGTGCGTGCATGAGTCAGGATCGCCTGAGAGTGATGTATATTTGCCGATATGGGCATCTGTTGTCGAGTCACGACTCTCATATGTCACCATGGCGGCATTGATACGCCGAAATTACGATTATCTACGGATGATGCCCTCATGGCGTGAAGTGCGACTTGGAGTGTGCAACCCGAGGGAAGACGCGACACCGAGGGTATCTCGGTGCCAAGCCGCACTGGGCTAGTAAAGGCACCTTCGGGATCGCAGTTGGGCTGAAAAGGCATATTTAGCCTCCCAATGTAGACCGCAATTTGCGTACTGGTGCCTATCAAATGTCGATCGCATTGGACCGAAAAGGCAACATTAGCCTCCCAATGTGGACGACTTTGGGCTAAAAAGGCGCCATGGAGTCGAATGCAAGTTGCGAACTAGGGTTGCCTCTCAGTGTGTCTGTACTGTCACTCATGTGTGTATGTCCTTAATGGAAATTGAGCTCTATGATGGTGCATAGTGAGATAGAAAAGCCGAGGGCCCGACATGAAAAGAAATAATAAGGAGAAAGGTGAAGTCTAGAAATGCATTGACGCGGATGTCATTGCGTTTAGGATACGTGCACTGCATTCATGTAGTATCCAACTGACTCTTTAGCTCACCCCTACGTTATGTGTTGTAGGTGTACGGGAGCACGGTACGTGATCGCCTAGCCGGCAAGGCTATCTTTTGAAGCTTCCAAGCGTCTTTTGGAGGTGGTGTGTGCATGGATGATGACCTGTGAGGCCGGGCACATAGATTTCTTTTGTTGAGCATGTATAGGCTTCCATGAATTAGAATTAGAAACATTCTTTTGACATGTAAAGTACGATTTCCATTACATAAATGGAAAATTTCTTCCGCATTTTCGTATGTCTTTTAATTAATACATCGTTACGCACATAGGTTAACGTTAGAATTGGTAGCGATGACTAGGGTCCCTAGAGTTGGTATCAGAGCTTCGGTTACAGGTTCTGTAGAGTGTCCATGTACACACACCCAAAAGCGCGGAAGCAGCCTTGCCTGTAAGTTTTACGATGTTATGAATTTCGATGTTGCATGAATGTATTGACTTTAGGAACTGACAGGATAGAATAGAACCAGGTAAGAACTAGGGGTGAGAGTAGTGGGGATGCGGACCAATATAGGGAAAACCTAGCCCCCTACAGATAACCGAGACGCAACCATCCTTCAACTGACATAACTAGTGCGTCAGCAATCCGCTCGGTTCAACAGTTAATTCAACAGCGCCACACTGAAGGTCAGAGGAACGATGGGCCTTCCCAGGCCGAGAGAGCCGAACTAGTGGGAGAAAGGTTCCGCAGGCTGAACCCACCGACCTTTGAGGACGTACCTGATTCAACCACGGCTGATGACTGGATAAGGACCATCGAAAGCATGTTCCAGTACAGTCGAGTCCCAGAGGTGGCAAAGGTGCTCTGCGCTACGTTCCTACTTAGCGGGAGCGCAAGGTACTGGTGGGACACGATCCATGTTATTGAGAATCCTGCCACCATGAGCTGGGACCACTTCACGGAGCTGTTCAGAGGAAAGTACTATACTGACTCGGTTCGAGCCTAGCGGATGAGCGAATTCATAAACCTCAAGCAAGGAACGCTGACCGTAGCTGAGTACAGCATGAAGTTTCAACAACTCTCAAGGTTCGCTGCCCACATGGTGAGCACTGATGCTCTGAAGATCTAGGGCCTAAATCCAGAGCTATATCGTGATGTAAGTATTGCCGGACTCCAAGGAGCCACGTATGCGCAGTAGCAGAACGAGCATTAGTGGCGGAATAGGCCGAGGTAAGAATAACTCGAGCCAGAGATACTCTCCAAAACCCTAGAACGTCCATTCGTCTCCCAGCCTACAACTCGCCCCTCCACACCGGCCACCTCTGCCCTACTGCTTATCGCCGACAGCCACCAATCCCCCTCCATCGTCGGGATCAGACGGCGATGGAAGGATACTAAATCCTTCGCTTATCTTTCTGTTTCTGCCCTTCTTCGATATTTCATGGATGACCCTCTGATGGATCTGGACTGTCTTGGACCGTTGCCCGATTACGGATTGCTGCGGAGAAACATCAGCAAGTTCCAAGACCGTTTTGACGTCGCAGCGTTTGAAGCCTTATTGGGCGGGTTAGTGGTGAAGCTGCTATTTCTACGCCGCCTGCTGCTCCTACAAACCCCTTGAGTCACGCTATCACGCAGCCCGGCCACCCACCACTGTTCCATCGACGTGCGCGTCGATCCACAAACGGTATTGAGCCAGTTAGAGACCCGCGAGCTGGACCGCGCCTTCGCCGGGGCACCCCACCGCCGCAACCTATTCAGTCTGCTGCTGATAACACGACGGATGGCGAGTTCAGCCTGAGGATTTTGCGGGATCACTTAGCTTTAATCGGGCCTAGGGTTTCTATTACTGGGCCGCAGCCACTAAGTGGCGCTGAACAGACCACGCCGCCACCGATGACGGAGACACTGCGGATCGCGCCTTCTAGGGTTTCACCAAACTGCACCGCGGCCAGGCCGCTAACAGTTGGCCCCGTGCTGTTGGAAAAAGACCCACAAAGCCCAGCCATCATGCAACGACCTACACGACGATAGAACCACCAGATGCTGCTGCGGTTCCACACTTTGCGACGCCTGAGGCTGCTCGTCAGTCCCACACGTTTGTGTCTGTTGTCAGAGGAGTGGTAAGACACATCAGCGATCGCCGGCCAACAGACTAGCCTTAACCTATACTGCACCGAAGTTAATAAATGGAATAGATGAAGCTTGTCCTCCTTGGGAAGTGGCGCATTGAGGATGGGCGAGATGGGATCACACCCTAGTGGGGCATTTCTGGGAAAGAGACCGTATTTCCCACACGTCGATCACTTCTTTAGATCAATCTGGACTGAGCTTGTTGATGTCCGTGCATGTCCCAGCGGATTCTTCAAATTCAGATTCAAAACGGAGGCGGCATGCAAGGATGTGCTTGAAAAAGGACCATGGCTCATGCACGGCCAACCCATCTTCCTTGAGGCTTGGCGACCGGGCATGTCGTTTGATAAGAAAGAACCCAAGGAGATCCTGCTATGGGTGAAGCTGCGAAACGTGCCAAGTGAACTTTGGACGCAGGAATGGTTGGATATAGTGGCAAGTGTTGTGGGTAAACGTTATTTCCAATTGAAAAAAAAAAGTATTTCTCTCTCTAGCTTTTTCTCTCTAGTTTCTTCTCTCTAACAAACCCTAAAGCCATCATCAACCCCCACCGTCTCTTCCCAAACCACCGTCACCAATCCTCACCACCTATCTTGTTGCGGCACAGGGCGCAAGCCGCCCTCCATCGCCGGGCTCAAACGGCGATGGGAGGGCTTTAATCCCATTACACGTCTCCTCTCCTCCCCGCTTCGTCACGACCTCTTCATCTTCTCCTCGTTTTTTTTTATCACCACTTTCATGGATTCCGCTGATAATCTGCCTTGTCTTGGCCCCTTGCCGGACTATGAGAGTCTCAGACGTCGCATCGCTGAATTTGGGTCAAGTTTCGACGTCGAAGCTTTTGAAAACCTCTTGGTCCGCGTTAATGGTGGCTGTCCCGCCATCAACCAGTCATCGTCGTCACCAAGAATGCATCGACAGATGGAACCGGCTGACCAAAACCAGAATCGACCATGGATCCCATATCAACACCGCCGACGCCGATACGCAACATCCATAGTCCCTCTACGCGACCCACGGCTATCCGCACCTATCCGCAAAGGAACTCCGCCGCCTCATAAATCTGCTTTGAATACGGAATCCGCCTCTGAGGAATCCGCCACCTATTGTGCAGGCTGCCATGGCTGACGGCCATGAAGCTAGGGTTTTGGCGGTTACACCCTATTCCCCGAATGATAATGGGCCGGAGGAAACACCTACTGGGCCTCACCCTAATCCGGTCTCCATGGCAATGTCGTCCTTCTCTGAACTGCCCCCAACCATTGGAAACACCGCGGATGTCGATCAACCACAAGGATTATCTCATGATCGTCGTCTCCCAACCCCCCACAATAGGCATTCATCGCCTGCAGGTACTGGGCCGATCATGAAGGATCGTAGAACAAAGAACCCTGCTAATGATCACTTCTTGACGGGATCTAGGGTTTCGCCTAATGGAGCCCGGGCCACTTCTCCACAGACATTGGAATCGGGATCAGGTTTGCTCTTGGAAAACACGCGTAAGCCCCTTGAAAGGACTGGTCCTTCAACTGGGGATGTCACAAAGATCAACAATGCCTTATTCGCCGCCGTCGTGCAAGGTACTACCACTAACAAAGATCAACAGCGACACATACCTCATACACGCCTGACGTTATTGTTAGGGAGTGTGCCATCGGAATGCCATACGAGGACTAGGAATAGTATAGGGCGCACAATGATGTATGGGTCGATAGACAGTTTTACTGTATATACTGTTAAAATAAAGTAGTGAATATTATTTTCATTACAATAAAGGCATTATTATTTATTTATCGAATTTAAAGTCTGCTTGGCATCTAGCGGTGCGATAAATCAATAACACCCAAATGTTGGAGTTGGACGTCTGATTCTCGTGGGGACGAGGGAGGAGACACCGGACGGTCCTTATCTCAGCATTAAATAAAAAGTCCGTAAGTCTAAGGATTCTAGGTGGGTGACTAGATATCCGAATATGACTTATTCATTGACGACCACATAGTATCGGTAGTGTCACCGATTACCTGAGAGGTTGTGGGTCGTGATGAGATATCGGTGATCGGAGAGATCGCGTATTCGGACATTCGGCTCGTATTCGTCTTGATCACATGACTAGGATGTTGTCAATGATTGAACGAATGACTATAGCAGCCTCAGACCGATAGGGTCACTGACGGATTTGCTTTCGCGATTTCGGTTTGTCGCTAGTTGGCTAGGTCCGCAAGTGTTCGGAAATGGGACACGGGCCAGCGACGAAACGCAACTGACTTTACGGAGGTGATTGCCGGGCTTTGACTGCTATTGGGATTCACTGCCTATATTCGTATAGGTTAACGTCCTATGAGGTAATTGGAGAACGACGATTGTAAAGCCTTCGGCCAAAGCTTGGAAAGCTCGCTCGTATTAGATACGGAGCGGAGTTTAAATAATCGGTTGGGTCTCGATTATAACATAGTGTTAGGTTAGTGAGTTTGACATTACATGGCTCTCACCTAACCGGGACGCAAGTGAAAGGTGTAAGAGTTATTTAAATGTATACACTATAGTCGGTTCGCCCGAATTTCGATTAGATCAAAATTCGTTCTCAACTGGGATCTGTCCGGTACCGCGGGATTGGCTAGGCGAATACCGGGACTCGCGGATTCCTCCCGTGCCAGTTGAGACGGACCTAGAGAGTCGCGCTAAAAATGGTAATGAACTTGAACGAAAACGGCGGGCTTTTCTCTGGAACCTAACGAATGGGATTCGTTGAGGTAGTGGCATAGTTGACACGAGGTGTCGATAATTTAGTTAAATTCCGGTGACGGTCACGGGAATAATTAGGACTTGAGATTGTCTTAAGTGCTAATTAATTAACTAAATGAGGCTCAATTGTGATTAAAATAATTAGATTGGATTTAATTATTTTATTACTTAAAATTGAGGGACTAAATTGAGAAATTAGAAACCTCATGGGCTTAAATGAAATATTTGCATGTTGACTTGGTCTTGGACATGTGTATAATTCCTAGCTTGCCACATTGGATGAGGTGGCTTGTGAGTCATACTCTTGGCTTTGTTGAGAGCATGACAAGCATTATTGAATAATAATAAATAACCCTAAGTGGACTTTTACTACATGATTGATATGACACCTCACTTGATTTTTTATGCAAAAATAATATATAGAACAAGCATGCAACGTGAGTTGATTATCCAAGCCAAGTACTTGGCCACTTTGCTCCCAAACCAAGTGCGAGACTCAACCAATCGGGCGAGACTTAAAGCACGACCAATCGGGCAATTTGTGAAGCCTAGCAATCGGGCGAAAATAGGATTCAAACTTCTACAAATCTGACGACTCGATGCAAATCAATCGGACGAATCTAACATTTAAAATTTATTAACTTTCGTCGAGTTCTCTATGTATTATGATCAAATGTTGATTTGACTTAGTTATAAATCAAGACTTAGAGTTTCATGTACTAAGGTCGAGTACTAACTTAATTTAGAACAATTAAATTAAGCTTCGACTTAGTCATTCAAGGTAGACTGAGCACTGATATTATGATATTTCTATTTTAAGGATCGAATAGTGGGAATTTCCCGAAGCAGTAGGTTTACGTAGCTTGGACGACAGGTGTAATACCCGTAAAATTTATACGAGATTAGTATATAATTATTTTCGTAAAGTGTTAATTAATTTCGGACAAAATGAATTTTTCAAAATTAAGCCGAAAATATTAATTGGGCCGAGAGAGGAATAGAATCTGATGGGCCGAGAATAATAGGAAGTCCAAGTAAATGAAATAGATTATATAATAATAGTACCCAAATAAGTTAGTATGGCCCAATTTGGAGCTTGGAATAATTAACTAATAAAAGAAAAGGCCAAGTAGAAATTGGACATTAACCCAAAACAAATAAAGAAGCCCAAGTGAAAGATTAACTTGGCCCAAAGAAGTTGATAAGGACAAGATTACTTAATTTAAAAAGGAAACCCCACGTTGGAGGTATGTCACATCTAGTACTGTCAATCCGGCCCGTTTTGGCGGGGCGGGCTGCAATTTTTTAGGCCCGCTGAAGGGCGGGCCTGAGCGGGCCAGCCCGCGCGGGCCGCGGGCTTTGGCGGGGCGGGGCGGGCTAGCCCGCGGGCCGGCCCACCAATTTAAGGTATTATATATATTATATAATATATACTAAATCTATAATAAATATTAAGTTAATTAGATATTTAATTAATAAATCATCTAATTATTATCATGTTTATTAATTAAAAAATAATTAATTGCATATTTCTATCTAATTTTTTTAATAAATACAACAATTAATAATAAATTATTAATAAATTAAAAGTTTTAAATTAGATTAAATAATATTAATTATTTTTTTAAATGGGCGGGCCTGGCCCGCCGGGACCGCGGCCCGCCGCGGGGCGGGGCGGGCTCCTATTTTTAGGGCCCGCCAAATGGCGGGCCGGCCCGCCCCGCCCCGCCAATTTGACAGCTCTCTCACATCACACTTCAGTTAATCAACCTACAACCCATCATTGTTACAAAGATAAAAACGTGATAGAGAGAAGTCGAACCAAGAGAAAGAAGTTGAACAACGACGAGGGCAAACTTAGGTGAGCTTCATCCGATTTCTCAACGTAGGAATTTTCTAAACTAAGTTAGGAAGGTAAGAACCCTATCTAACGTATAACTCTCCCATTAATTTACGTATTTAACATTTTACGTTGTTGATAAATTAGCCGAGGGTGGAGCACAATAGGTAGTGAATGGAACTAAGAAGCAATAGAATTTCGGTTCAACAACCAGTGAAGTTAAGCTTGGAAGTGAGGTATGTGGTTTTTAACCCCTACAACCCGTATTAAATTCCTGAAAATGCTTAGAATTCGATTGAAAGGTCATTTGAATTCAAAGAGAATTGTTTTATGATTTTGGGAATTTTCAAACATGTTCTTGACGTGTTTTGATGTATGTTTGAGCTCAATCTATGAGTTCTATGATCTGGGTATGTTTTATGTTAATCTGGAATGTGTTCATGTGAAGGAATTTTGAAAAAAGGTTAGGGTTTTAATAATAAGGTTGAAGGAATCAGGCGATTTGTAGGTTTCGGGCGATTATAGTTTCGGGCGATTTTATTTTCGTGGGCCGAGTTTATTTCGCGGATTGAGCGAAAAGATTTTAAAATGAATAGGAAATCGGCCGAACTGGGCATTTGGGTCGGGAAACTAATTTGCGGGCCCAAAAGATTTACGATGTGTGTGTTTAACACGACTTTCACGGGCCAGGGTTCGGGCTTCGCGGGCTGAAGCAATTCAAGGATTGTGAGAGACGCCGCGTGCCGAAATTATTCCAAGTGGCTTAATCATAAAATTTGGACTTCAGGGATTGTGAGAGACGCCGCGGGCCGAATTAAAATTAATATTTCGACTTAATTTCAAAAAATTCATTTTGTCCGAAATTAATTTCATTAATTTCGAACACTTTACGAAAATAATTATATACTAATCCCGTATAAATTTTACGGGTATTACATCCTCCCCCCTTAAAAGAAATTTCGTCGCCGAAATTTAATTCGTCGTAAACAACTCGGGGTTTTTCTCGCGCATTTCGTCTTCTCGCTCCCAAGTGGCTTCTTCCATTGTCTGGTTTCGCCACAAGACTTTCACTAGGGGGATATTCTTGTTCCTAAGTCGCTTCACCTCGTACATTAAAATCTCTACCGGTCTTTCTTCGTAACTCAAGTTCGGTTTCAATTGCTGGTGAAGTGCCTCGCTTCGTAGCACGTGATTCGGGTCCGAAACGTACTTCCGTAACGTAGACACGTGAATGACGCCATGGACTTGTACTAACGACGTCGGCAGTTCTAGTTGGTACGCCACCTCGCCGACTCTTTTCAAAATCTTGAAGGGTCCTATATATCTCAGACTCAATTTTCCTTTTCGCCCGAATCGTTTAACACCCTTCATTGGTGATATCTTCAAGAAGACTTGATCGCCTTCTTCAAATTTCAACGGCCTTCGTCTTTTATCTGCGTAACTCTTGTGACGACTTTGGGCCGTTTGCATTATCTCCCGAATTTTACTAACAGCTTCGGTCATCTCACGAACCATTTCGGGAACTAACAACGCCTTCTTGCCGATTTCATCCCAATGAACTGGGGATCGACATTTACGCCCATACAAGGCCTCGTAAGGCGCCATCCCAATCGTAGCTTGAAAGCTGTTGTTATATGAAAATTCGATCAAAGGGAGATATTTACTCCAACTTCCTCGGAAATCCAGAACACATGCCCTCAACATGTCTTCGAGCGTCTGCATCATTCTTTCCGACTGTCCGTGAGTGTGGGGATGATAAGCTGAGCTAAAGGACAGTTTAGTCCCCATAGCTCTCTGTAAGCTCATCCAGAATTGGGACAGAAACCTTGAGTCTCGATCTGAGACGATCGACATTGGGATCCCATGGAGTCTCACTATTTCTTGGATATACAACTCTGCATACTTTTCCATGGAATAGGTTTGATTGATCGGTAAGAAATGGGCGGACTTAGTCAGTCTGTCGACAACCACCCAAATTGCATCATGACCTTTCACGTCTTTTGCCTTCCTTTCTTGGTTGCAGGTTTGGTTCTTCGTTGGCGTCCTTGCCGGTCCTGTCTTTGGGTGGAGAGCTCTTGGCCTACATGGTGTCGATGTCACGCTTTTCACCTTGCTTCTTGACGTCTTCTTCCTTCTCTTCGGAAAGTTTGGAGTTGGCGTCTGTACGCCCCCCCGGCATGTTCTGCGGTTACATCACTTGTCCGCCTGAAGACTATCCTTGTGATAGGCTCTTCTCTTTGCGCCCTGCGCTGTTCTGCCTCCCGGCCTCTTAGCCCCGCTGGTACTAAACCTGGTGCTAGGGACCTGTTGATGGTTATGGACTTGACCCCCCACCCGTTGCCTCTGTCCTTTCATGACTTTGTTGATTTTGATGTTTTGGCTTGGGTCTTTGTTTGGACCCTGTGGGATGTCTGGGCTTTTTGGTTGTGTGTGTGCTGTCAGGCCGCTGAACATTACCGCTTGGTGCATCATGAGCAATATCATGTATGCTGTCATGTACTCCTCTCTTTCCTTTTAGTGAACTTTCCAAAAAAAAAGAGACGCCGCGCGCCAATTTTGAGTTTCGTGGGCCGATTCGATTTCGCGGGGAGATTCATGTGAGAGAAATCGGGCGACTCTCGCGGGCTTGAAATCGGGCTTCGTGCGCTTAATCGAGCGATTCGCGAAATCGGCGAAAGTCTTTGCGAATCGGGCGTTGACTCGACTTTCGCGGGTTGACCAACGTTTTAAACATCGAATCGGGCGATTCGCGGAATCGGGCGTTGACTCGACTTTCGCGGGTTGACCAAGCCTTTAAAGTGGGTTTCGGGCAATACGATTTGGGCTTTGACCAGAGTTGACCACAGATTTAATTTTGGGCTTTTGCCCTATTTCAGGCGCAATTTATTTAAATAAAATTATTTTCAGCCCAAATCATTTTTAAAATAAAATATTTTCGTACTATAACTTATATTCTCAGGTCAACCCATATTTTAAACAATAAATATTATTTTTAGATTTTAGAAACCTTCGGCCTAGTCTGATAGTCGTACGCTTATGTGGTTTTTATGTGCGTGTTTCCATGTTGACTAATTTTATGTGCATTTCACGACATGCACAAGATAGATGATGGTACCGTATTTGTACGGTGACACCTTACGGTGTCGGTTGAGTGGGGTAGAGTGACCGTTATTGGTCGTCAGGGTTAGACTCGCGTAGCACCTGGTGGGAGAGGGGGTTTGCGACACTCATCTACTCGGGATTGAGCCACCCGAGGTGTACACCACCGGATATTATTTGGCTCAAGGACGGCTGACAGATGTGAGATTTCTGTCTACCCAGGGTAGTGGTATACTACTCGGGGAAAACCGTCGGGTTGAGATTGTGTGCGGAAGGAGCGACCCGACACGGCCGGCGTGGGCTACCGCACGGTTTATTGCTTACTTTGCCATTGCGCGCGTGGGTGCTGAGTCTAGCCGATGGCCCTATTATGTATTGAGAGGTGACGTAGGTTGAGCGTGCATTATCATGTTGAAAGGACATCGGATTGGGATGAGTGCACGCACGTTTTGCATATTTTTACTGCCACCTACTGGGCAATTTTGCTCAGGGTCTTATTTTTGTAGGTAAAACCGAGCCCAACACTGATAGGTGTCAGGGTGAGCAGTAGGCTGGCTGGCGGCGGTGACTCCACGGGCTTTTGAGGGCGGAGAGGTACATGGGACGCGACCTGTGGAGAGGCGTAGGATAGTCGGGTTTAGATTTTTGGGGCTTCGGCCCGTTGTAGTATAGCGAAGCATTTTTGTAAACCCGACCTTACATCATATATGTATATTATTTTCATTAAAAAGTTTTTATAAATCGGGTCCTCCGCGACTTTCGTTGCGGAAATCCGCCAATTATTCTAATTAGAGAGTACGGTCGCCGCAGGTGGTATCAGACTTAGGCTTTAGATTCTGAAGACTATCTATGTACTACCGCTCAGAGCCGGGAGAACCAGCCTTCCATGTAAGTATTACGTGCTAATTTGATTGTGTGTTCTTATTTGCTCGCTTATGTGTTATATAGTATTCGGAAATGACGAGAGGGAGACCGAGGAATGTGTTCGTAGGAGAATCAAGTCGTAGGGACGAACCCGAGTCCCCGACTCATGAACAGGATACTATCCACCGTCTCACTGAACTGATCCACATCAGTCCGACCAAATCAATGACCTGATCAATCATCGGAGCTCATCTGAGCACCGTTCCTCCCCACAGCCTGATCGCGTGGAAATCATTGGGGTGAGATTTTGTAAGCTTAATCCCCCAACCTTCGCCGAGGCCGCTAATCCTGCGGTGGCCGAGAATTGGATCGGTACTATCGAAGATCTCTTTGTTTATAGTCGTGTGCCGAACAACGAGAAGGTGTTGTGTGCCGTTTCCCTACTTCGGGAAAGCGCACGGTTTTGGTGGAACACCATAAAGGTGTTAGAAGATCCCGCTACTATAACGTGGGAATGCTTCAGAAGCTCTTCTATGACGAGTACTTCACTGCTCACGGCCAGGAAAAGTGGATGTACGAACTTATGAACCTGAAGCAAGGTCGCATGCCAGTTGCGGAATATATCCGCAGATTCGAGGAACTGTCCCGTTTTTGCTCCTCATCTAGTAGCAATGAATACGCTGAAGGTTACGAGATTCCTACGGGGACTGAAGCCCGAATTCTATCGGGACTTGAGTATAGCGTGTGTACGTCAACCGGAATTCTGCCAAGCGACGGAGCGTGCGCTGATAGCTGAACAGGCGGAAGAGTAGTGAGAGAGGCCCATGAAGCGAATCGGAAGAGAGAGAGCCAGCAAGGAGGAAGCAGCCAGAAGCGGCAATTCTTTGGCAAGGGACCGAAGAACAAAGGTAACCGACCGGGTCAGCAGATGTGGCGCCCGAACTTTAGTCAGGGACCAACCAATGTCCAAAATCGACCACCGGTGTCAGCGCCTCAATGCCAGCAATGCGGGCGGAATCATTTTGGCATCTGCTACGGACCACGACCGGGGCAGAGTTTGCAATGCTTGCGGTGCGGTGGGACTGAGCATGTTGCACGAAATTGTACAAGGACTCAGCCTCTACTGCAGAATCAGCCGCAGAATCTGATTCGACCTCCACCTGTACCAGCACGAGTTTTCACGCTGACCAACGAGGAGGCGGAGGCGAACCCAGCCATGGTGACTGGTACGATGAATATTTTCCGTGTACCGTCTTCAATACTGATTGATTCCAGAGCCACACATTCGTTTGTGTCGGCTAATTTCGTGACTAGGGCGGATATCTATCCCACCCATTCTTCATGCAATTTCATAGTATCCCTACCACACGGAGATCCAACTCGGACCAACTTAGTGGTAGAAAATTGTCCTGTTAGGGTAGAAGGGAGGGAATTAGATGTAGATCTAATAGTGATCCCCATGAATGATTACGACATCATATTTGGAATGGATTGACTGTCGAAATACGGGGCCATCATTGATTGTTCAAAGAAAGTAGTTAGATTCCGATCACCCGAGGGAGAGGAATTCGAATTTTCGGGAAGAAAAGTGGTAAGTTAATCCCTCGGATTTCTGCTTTGAAAGCTCAGCGACTCGTTAATACGGGTTGCGAATCTTTCCTAGTATATGCAGTAAAAGCTGAGGAGTCTTCTCAACCGAAGCTTGAGGAGGTTCCAATAGTAAATGCATATCCCGACGTGTTTCCCGAGAATCTTCCGGGATTACCTCCGGATCGGGAAATTGAATTTGTTATTAATCTTGTACCTGGAGCTGCCTCAATCTCTAAATCTCTGTATCGGTTAGCACCGAACGAAGTACGAGAACTGAAAGAACAATTGGAAGATTTGTTACAGAAGGGTTTTATTCAACCCAGTTTCTCGCCTTGGGGAGCCCCTGTATTATTCGTTAAAAAGAAAGATGGGTCGATGAGAGTGTGCATCGATTATCGTGAGCTCAATAAAATCACGATTAAGAACAAGTACCCGTTGCCAAGGATAGACGATTTATTCGATCAGTTACAAGGGGCGACGGTGTTCTCGAAAATCGACCTACGTTCCGGGTATCATCAGTTAAAGATCCGTAAGGCGGACGTTCCTAAAACCGCATTCAGCACGAGGTACGGCCACTATGAATTCTTGGTCATGCCTTTTGGGCTAACGAATGCTCCTGCTGCTTTCATGTATCTGATGAACCGGGTATTTAAAGACAAAAGAAGAACACGAAGAACACGAATGTTATCGTCTTTATTGACGATATTCTCATCTACTCTAAGACAAAAGAAGAACACGAAGAACATCTGAGAACGTTCGTTGGAATTCTCCGAGAGAAGCGATTATTCGCCAAGTTCAAGAAGTGAGATTTTGGCTAGATCAAGTGGCCTTTCTGGGGCACATTATTTCGGGGAGATGGAATTTTAGTGGACCCCAACAAGATTGAAGCAATAGATAAATGGCCACGACCGACTACACCTACTGAAGTCAGAAGTTTTCTCGGGCTTGCTGGATATTATCGGAAGTTCATCAAAGATTTTTCCAGTATAGCCTCGACACTTACGAATTTGACAAAGAAGAATGTTCAGTTCAAGTGGACCGGAGAATGTGAGCAAAGTTTTCAGGAGCTGAAGAAGAAACTGACGACTGCTCCAGTCTTAGCAATACCTTCGGGTACTGAAGGATTTTCAGTGTATAGTGATGCCTCGAAGAATGGCTTGGGGTGCGTGTTAATGCAAAACGGGAAGGTAATTGCATATGCCTCCGACAGTTGAAACCATATGAGAAGAACTACCCCATACATGATCTTGAACTCGCCGCAGTAGTGTTTGCCCTCAGGATCTGGCGACACTATATGTATGGAGAAAGGTGTGAGATCTTTACGGATCATAAGAGCATGAAGTACTTCTTCACACAGAAGGAGTTGAATATGAGGCAAAGGCGATGACTCGAATTAGTGAAAGACTACGACTGCGTAATAAGTTACCACCGAGGGAAAGCTAACGTAGTCGCAGATGCATTGAGCCGAAAAGCGGTAAACGCTGAATTGTCCAACTCGGAGTTGAAGTAATCAACTTTGGAGAGGTTGAAGCGAAATTAGCAACGTCAACACTTAAGCCGATGCTGATAGATCGAATTATCAAGGCACAAAACAAAGATGAATTGTATCTGAAGATCCGAAACGAACAAGATACAGATGTTCCGCCAGATTTCGAATTCCGAGACGATGGAAGCTTACGATTCAGAGGTCGCCTATATGTGCCAAAAGATGAAGACATCCGCCAAACGTTAATAACGGAGGCACACACGACAATCTATTCGGTGCATCATTGTGCAAGAAGATGTATCGGGACTTGCGAACAAACTACTGGTGGCCAGGAATGAAAAGAGATATTGCTGCTTTCGTAAGTCGATGTCTGACCTGTCAACAGATCAATGCAGAACATCAAAGGCCGGCAGGGATGTTGCAACCCTTAACAACACCCGAATGGAAGTGGGACCACATAACAATGGATTTTGTCGTCGAGTTACCGAAGACGTGAAAGGTCATGATGCAATTTGGGTGGTTGTCGACAGACTGACTAAGTCCGCCCATTTCTTACCGATCAATCAAACCTATTCCATGGAAAAGTATGCAGAGTTGTATATCCAAGAAATAGTGAAACTCCATGGGATCCCAATGTCGATCGTCTCATATCGAGACTCAAGGTTTCTGTCCCAATTCTGGATGAGCTTACAGAGAGCTATGGGGACTAAACTGTCCTTTAGCTCAGCTTATCATCCCCACGCTGACGGAGTCGGAAAGAACGATCCAGACGCTCGAAGACATGATGAGGGCATGTGTTCTGGATTCCCGAGGAAGTTGGAGTAAATATCTCCCTTTGATCGAATTTTCATATAACAACAGCTTTCAAGCTACGATTGGGATGGCGCCTTACGAGGCCTTGTATGGGCGTAAATATCGATCCCCAGTTCATTGGGATGAAATCGGCAAGAAGGCGTTGTTAGTTCCCGAAATGGTTCGTGAGATGACCGAAGCTGTTAGTAAAATTCGGGAGAGAATGCAAACGGCCCAAAGTCGTCAGAAGACTTACGCAGATAACAGACGAAGGTCGTTGAAATTTGAAGAAGGCCATCATGTCTTCTTGAAGATATCACCAATGAAGGGTGTTAAACGATTCGGGCAAAAAAGGAAAATTGAGTCCGAGATATATAGAACCCTTCAAGATTTTGAAAGAGTCGGCGAGGTGGCGTACCAACTAGAACTGCCGACGTCGTTAGCACAAGTCCATGACGTCATTCACGTGTCTACGTTACAGAAGTACGTTCCGGACCCGAATCGCGTGCTACGAAGCGAGGCACTTCACCAGCAATTGAACCGGACTTGAGTTACGAAGAAAGACCGGTAGAGATTTTAATGTACGAGGTGAAGCGACTTAGGAACAAGAATATCCCCCTAGTGAAAGTCTTGTGGCGCAACCAGACAATGGAAGAAGCCACTTGGGAGCGAGAAGACGAAATGCGCGAGAAATACCCCGAGTTGTTTACGACGAATTAAATTTCGGCGACGAAATTTCTTTTAAGGGGGGAGGATGTAATACCCGTAAAATTTATACGGGATTAGTATATAATAATTTTCGTAAAGTGTTCGAAATTAATGATATTAATTTCGGACAAAATGAGTTTTTCGAAATTAAGCCGAAATATTAATTGGGCCGAGAGAGGAATAGAATCTGATGGGCCGAGAATGATAGGAAGTCCAAGTAAATGAAATAGATTAAATAATAATAGTACCCATGGGTGTCCCCTTGATCACGTCTCGTTTATAACTGGCCGATTGTGCCCCTCTCCTGCAGCTGGTTGATCGTCGCTTGGGCTCCTGGCGCAATCGGTCCCTTTCTTATGCGGGGCGCGTCCAGCTGATACGGTCGATACTTCAGGCCATGCACATTTACTGGTCTGGGTTTTTCCTTCTGCCCAAGTGCATCGTCCGAGCTCTGGAGGCTCGGTTCAGACAGTTTCTTTGGGCTGGATCTACGGGTAAGGTTGCGTGGGATGACATTTGTCTGCCGGTTGCTGAAGGCGGCCTAGGTCTCCGTTCGGTGTCCTTGGATAATAAGGTACTCGTTTTCCGGCTTCTGTGGCGTGTCATTAGGAAGTCGCCAGACTCGATTTGGATTTCTTGGTTGTATGGTACACGGCTTCGGACGCAATCAATATGGACGGTTCGGCTTTCCACTACTGCTTCTTGGAGCTGGCGCAAACTCCTCCGTTTTCGGTCCGAGATACGCCATTTTCTTGAGTTTCGTATTGGAGATGGTGCTACTATCAGTCTGTGGGAGGACCCTTGGCTCATAGGTGGCCCTCTTCTGGCTCGTTTTGCTCGTGGGCCGGTTGTGATGGGGCTTCCTGTGGGCTCTCGTCTGAGCGATGTTATCTCGGCCACTGGTTGGAACTGGCCAGGCCGCACCACTGTTGAGTACATTGAGCTCAGCCGCGAGCTTCCCATCGTACAGCCGACTTCGCGTGATTCTATCCTTTGGGTTGGTGCCCCGCATGGAAATCCATCCACTCGTATTATCAGGGACGCCTTGCGGCCGCGTGGGGTTGTGGTGCCTTGGGCTTCTCTTTTTGGGGGTCCTCTTAGGGTTCCACGTCATGAGTTCATCCTCTGGTTGGGTATTCGAGACCGCTTATCGACGAGGGATAAGCCTTGGGTGGCTTTGCGTGCGGGTACTCAGGCCTGTCCGCTTTGTGATTCGCTCACTGTGGAGACGACCGCCCACCTTTTCTTTGAGTGTCTTCTCCCGCACTTGCCTGCGGCTTCTGCGACGCAGGATCCGATGGGATTGGCCTTTTCGGGACTGGACTCAGGGGCTTGCCTGGGCTGCTAGACGGTGGAGGGGTACGCATCTACTGCTTTTGGCGTCTCGACACCTGCTTGCTTCGCTGGTCTACCACATTTGGCTTGCTCGCAATAACCGCTGGCGGGAGGGATTACGACTACACCTGAGCATCTTATTGCTTGTGTTATTGATTTGTGTTGTCTGCGTTTGAATGGCACGTCTACTAGGTATGCCTTACAGACGGCGGCCATTCGACGTTTGTGGCGTGTTGCGTGGTAGCTGTGTGTGTTTTCAATC
Source organism: Craterostigma plantagineum (assembly GCA_027422505.1). NCBI lineage: Eukaryota > Viridiplantae > Streptophyta > Magnoliopsida > Lamiales > Linderniaceae > Craterostigma > Craterostigma plantagineum. Next base: position 920,749 of record JAPQWV010000203.1, read on the forward strand.
ATGCATGTACATTATTTTTCTTCATTTATATATATACGGGCTTGTTTCCAAAAAAATAAGGTACTATGGCCCAATTTGGAGCTTGGAATAATTAACTAGTAAAAGAAAAGGCCAAGTAGAAATTGGACATTTTTTTTTAACCGGGGAAAGCCGATGGTGAAACCCCGGGGCCGACCCACTACCTGCAAAGCAAGGCGACCAGGTCAATCGCACATGTCTGGGCCCATGTGGGCAGGCTTAGGGAAATATCACAGGGATGAGATTTGAACCCAGGACCTCTCCGAACATGACCTAAGCACCTCAGCTTGACCAGTAGAGCCAAGCCTCATCGGCAAAATTAGACATTAACCCAAAACAAATAAAGAAAGCCCAAGTGAAAGATTAACTTGGCCCAAAGGAGTTGATAAGGACAAGATTACTTAATTTAAAAAGGAAACCCCACGTTGGAGGTATGTCACACTTCAGTTAATCAACCTAAAACCCATCATTGTTAGTCAAAGATAAAACGTGTTAGAGAGAAGTCGAACCAAGAGAAGAAGTTGAACAACGACGAAGGGCAAACTTAGGTGAGCTTCATCCGATTTCTCAACCTAGGAATTTTCTAAACTAAGTTAGGAAGGTAAGAACCCTATCTAACGTATAACTCTCCCATTAGTTTACGTATTTAACATTTTACGTTATTGATAAATTAGCCGAGGGTGGAGCACAATAGGTAGTGAATGGAAGGAACTAAGAAGCAATAGAATTTCGGTTCAACAACCAGTGAAGTAAAGCTGGAAGTGAGGTAGGTGGTTTGTAACCCCTACAACCCGTATTAAATTCCTGAAAATGCTTAGAATTCTATTGAAAGGTCATTCGAATTCAAAGAGAATTATTTTATGATTTTGGGAATTTTCAAACATGTTCTTGACGTGTTTTGATTGAGTTCTATGATCTGGTATGCGTTTATTTAATCTTGAACGTGTTCATGTGAAGGAATTTTGAAAAAAGGTTAGGGTTTTAATAATAAGGTTGAAGGAATCGGGCGATTTGTACAGGTTTCGGGCGATTATAGTTTCGGGCGATTTTACTTTCGTGGGTCGAGTTTATTTCGCGAATTGAGCGAAAAGATTTTAAAGTGAATAGGTGCCGAATTAGGGATTTGGGTCGCGAAATTAATTCGCGGGCCCAAAAGAATTACGATGTGTGTGATTAAAATGACTTTCGCCGGCCAGGGTTCGGGCTTCGCGGGCCGAAGCGATTCGCGGATTGTGAGAGACGCCGTTGGCCGATTTTGAGTTTCACGGGGTGATTCCTGTGAGAGAAATCGGGGGACTCTCGCGGGCTTGAAATCGGGCTTCGCGCGCTTAATCGAGCGATTCGCGAAATCGGCGAAAGTTTTTGCGGATCGGGCGTTGACTCGACTTTTGCGGGTTGACCAACGTTTTAAACATCGAATCGGGCGGTTCGCGGAATCGGCCATTGACTCGACTTTCGCGAGTTGACCAAGCCTTTAAAGTGGGTTTCAGGCGATGCGATTTGGGCTTTGACCAGAGTTGACCACGGATTTAATTTTGGGCTTTTGCCCTATTTCAGGCCCAATTTATTTAAATAAAATTATTTTCAGCCCAAATCATTTTTAAAAATAAATATTTTCGTACTATAACTTATATTCTCGGGTCAACCCATATTTTAAACTATAAATATTATTTTTAGATTTTAAAAACCTTCGGCCTAGTCTGATAGTCGTATGATTATGTGGTTTGGATGTGCGTGTTTCCATGTTGACTGATTTTGTGTGCATTTCACGACATGCACGGGAGAGATGATGGTACTGTATTTGTACGGTGACACCTTACGGTGTCGGTTGAGTGGGGGTAGAGTGACCGTTATTGGTCGTCTGGGTTAGACTCGCGTAGCACCTGGTGGGAGAGGGGGTTTGCGACACCCATCTACTCGGGATTGAGCCACCCGAGGTGTACACCACCGGATATTATTTGGCTCAGGGACGACTGACAGATGTGAGATTTCTGTCTACCCGGGGTAGTGGTATACTACTCGGGGAAAATCGTCGGGTTGAGATTCTGTGCGGAAGGAGCTACCCGACACGGCCGGCGTGGGCTACCGCACGGTTTATGGCTTACTTTGCCATTGCGCACGTGAGTGCTGAGTCTAGCCGAGGGCCCTGTTATGTATTGAGAGGTGACGTAGGTTGAGCGTGCATTATCATGTTGTAAGGACATGGGATTGGGTTGAGTGCACGCACGTTTTGC